>JANZXV010000212.1:28208600-28218834 GCA_027576455.1 Erythroxylum roigii | reverse complement strand
AAGTAGCTGCGATATGGACAAAAACTGATGAAGAACAACATGATAAATCTCCTCATTTCCAAGTCTACATTCACCCAGGTCGGAGTTATACAATTCAATCTTATTATGCATGCTATGACCCGCTTCAATATCTACTTTTATTTCCGCGGGGTGAATCAGGATGGCATCATGGCATTAAGCGGTTACCACAGCTGCAGAGAAACAAAAGCAAAAACAAGAAACTACCAATCATTATCGCACGAAAGAAGAAAAAAGGATAACTTACCACAGTTGGAAATAAACCGATAAAATCGTTCGCCATCTATACACACAATAAAACCTGGACAAAGTCGATGGAAAAAACACAAAGAAACAGCTGGAGAGAAACAAAAGCAAAAACGAGAACTTACCGCAGCTGCAGAGAAACAAAAGCAAAAACGAGAAGTTAACAAAGCTGGAGAGAAACTCCAAATGTTGAAGAAAACTGCAGGCCATCTGTACACACAATAAAACGTGGATGGAAGTCAAAGGAGAAAACACAAAGACAAAAAGGACAAACAAAATCAAGCAAAAACGAGAACTTACCTGAGCTGCAAAGAAACCAAAGCAAAAACATGGAAAACAAAAGCAAAAACGAGAAGTTAACAAAGCTAGAGAGAAACTCCAAATGTTGAAGAAAACCGCAAGCCATTTGTACACACAATAAAACGTGGATGAAAGTCGAAGGAAAAAACGCAAAGACAAAAAGGAAAAAAAAATCAAGCAAAAACGAGAACTTACTAGAGCTGTAGAGAAACCAAAGCAAAAATAAGGGAAACAAAAGCAAAAACGAGAAGTTAACAAAGCTGGAGAGAAACTTCAAATGTTGAAGAAAACCGCAGGCCATCTGTACACACAATAAAACCTGGAGAGAAAAAACTCAAAGACAAAAAGGGTAAAAAAATCAAACAAAACGCAAAGGTAAAAAGGAAAACAAAAACACAGCCGCAGAGAAACAAAAAAGAAAAACTTACCACAATTGGAAATAAACCGCATGCCATCTGCAGACACAGAGGACGTCGAGGGCGGAGAGCTGACAAAGAACGAGAGAGGAGTAGAGAAAGGGCGGAGAGCTAAAGGAAGAGGGAGAAAGCTTTGCGGAACTCTAGGCAAAATGAATGAATGAATGGAAAAGGGAGAGTAATAATAAAAACACAACATTCAATGAACAGATATAAGCCGTCAGATTAAACGGACGAGCGGGATGGATCGGAAGACACAACATTCAATGAACAGATAGTAATAATAAAGACACAACATTTAATGAACAGATATAAGCCGTCAGATTAAATAGACGAGCAGAATGAATCGAAAGACATAACATTCAATGAACAGATATAAACCGTCAGATTAAATGAACGAGCGAGATGGATTGCGTGGTCGTCTATCAACTCATCCTTAGTATATATAGTTAATTAGTAATTTGGGTGTGAAACTAGAAAGTGACTTGCAATTGTAATTGTAGAAGGCTACAGAATGTCGGGAGCGACTTCACGATGCGTCTTCTGCCAGATTGCCCAAAACTCCACTTCCACTACTCACCTTCACCATGTGGGTTCTCTCTCTCTCTCTGTCCTTTTCTGCAACAAAATAGATCATTTTTGCTAAATATAATAAAGTTGTTTTTTGGGTTCTGTAGGATGACAAAGTGGTTGCATTTCAAGACATTAGACCTGCAGCTTTCAGGTTTGTCTCCTCATCTACGTTTTTTCCCTTCTTCTATTTGTTCGTTTGTTCTAGGTTCAACGCGACGATTGAGTTTTATCGAGGGTATAATTTGGTGAAGAGCCAAGTGTATTTTTGGATACCCATTTGGCTTGGATATCTGCGTGTAATTTATATCCTATTGAATCCTATTGAATCTTGAAAACCTCTTGTTTTCAGTTCTGTTAGCGAATGCCTTATGTCGATGCCTACTGCCGATTTTATCTTGGCACCTGAGAAATTCATTGTTATAAGACTTTTCGGTTAATTGTATTTGGTTTGGACAAAAATTGTGGTAGGCATTATTTGGTCATTCCTGTGGAGCACATTCCAACGACCAAGGATCTTCAAAGGAGAGATGAAGATTACTCTTTGGGTAAGTAGAGTGCAAACCTTGTCGTTCACATGGTTTAAAGCAGAACTTGTAGACGGCTTATTTTGGTTAGTTCTTTCTAAAGACTCTCTGTTTGTCTGCCTGTTGTATCTAGTAAATCATATGCTAGATGTGGGGAAAACTCTTTTACACCGAGATGCTCCTCAATCAAAGCAGTACAGGTACTTATTTTTGTGCGGTAAACTACTATTACTACTACTGCCTTTGACCTTAAAACTTTCTCTTGTTGAAGGAAACAGAAGACTCTGTAACCACTGAGAACTTGTTAACTGAAATTGAATTATTTAAGTGACAAAATGTTTTGCATGCTTTATCTTCTACGGACAGCTCTGTTGTATGATTAATTGATGATGGAATTTGATTGGCTGAATTTCGTTTCTTTTGCTTTTTTTTTTTTCTTTTCCTTCTCGTTTGAAAGTACATAATCTTTTTGGCAAAGACAAAATATAATCAAAATGATTGGTTTTGATGTAAATGGTGTGCGGGCAAGTCCTTTCCCTGTAAGCATAAAAAGTAAAATACATCTTAAAAAGAGGTTTGTCATAAAGAGAAAAGACAACTGGAAATATACACAACTAGCTCATTCTGAATCTAAGCAAGGCTTTCAGGCATATAGCTGCTGGTACTAGAATCAGTAATATGGAGATCATTGACAAGAAATGCTTATGGGTTATATTACATCTCATTAGTTGATTTTCATCTTTTTTTCGTTTCTTTTAGTTAAATAACCATTTACACAATTGAACTTAAGCATACGTACTTTAAAACATATTCAATTCATCACGTAAGTAGCTTTTTGCTTTTCTTTTAATTTGAAAGGACATGATCTTGCTAATAAAGACAACTTGTAATGAAAAATGCTGGTTTTGTTGTAAATGATATGTGCAAGTCCTTTTTGTGTGAGTAGAAAAACTAGACATCTTAGAAAGAGGAAATGTATAAGAGAAAAGATAACGGAAGTATGACAAGTAGCAAATTCTAAATCTAAACAAGGCTTTTGTTAATGTAATTGACTCCTAAAGCTAAAGATCAAGTTGAAGTGTACAAAGATCCTGGACAACAAATTCTTATAGGTTGTATTACATACTCGTTGCTTTTTATGTTTTTCTTTACTTTTTAGTTAAATAACTTAGTAAGCAAATGGACTTAAGCATACATTCTTTGAAGCAGAATCAACTCATCAAGCAAGTTGTTAATATTTTTGTTTGTAATTTGGCTACATTCACTGGGATCAACCAATTCTTCCCTGGACAAAGTTGTTATAAATAGTTTTGATGAATTTCCTAGCGAATCATTTGTAATCTAAAATGGAAGAAATCAATTGCTCGAAGATGTCTAATCTAAAATTTAGGGAATGGGGAGGGCAAGAGTCAAAGAAAAGTATGGTCATTTTGTTGAGGATGCTTTTGTGGGCAAGGTCAATTCAATATGCAAGAAAAGTGGCGGTTGATTCTGACGTGGAAAAGGGCTGCTAATAGGGCAACCAAGATATAGGCTTGATTCTATAATATTTTATTTAGTATTTTCATATTATTAGGGTTTCTGTTTGACTTGTTTTCTATTTTAGACTTACACCTAATTCAGGATCCTAATTAGGGTTATACTTCTATCTAATTAAGAATCCTAATTAGGGTTAATATTTGTTACTTCAAGCCCATTTAAAGGGACGTGGGTAATAAAAAGAATCATGTAGAATTTTATCAAAATACCTAGTGTGAGGCTAAGACTTTGTCTAGGACAAGTGTATTCCTTAAGCTAATAGCATAGGTTAATCCAAAATAGGGAAGAACACATCTAAGGGAAAGGAAGTAACCCTTCTCGTGTTTGAATCCGTGACTAAATCCTACACTAAGTCTCATAACAACGTGATATCAGAGCCTACTATCATGGGTGGCTCGGAGAGTTTGGAGAGCAAGCTGGATGCTTTTATGCATCAAATGATTGTGAGGAAAAAGTCATTGGAGGAGCAGTTGGGGGAGCTCACACACTATGTCGGAGAATCTAGGAAGGTTTCAAGAGGGGATGGTGTTTTTGGATCTAGTAGCGGCAATCAAAGCAGCTGTAACCATTCAAAGTAGTGGACAGAAGAACAAACCAAGGGACAACTGGTGCCATGGTGCTCCAAGCTTGACTTTTTGTCCTTTGATGAGTTAGAGGACTTGTTGATTTGGTTGAGAAGGTGTGAATAGTTCTTAGGATCCAAAAAAAACTCCTAAAAGAGATAAGGTATAATTGTTGGCTTTCCATCTAGTGGGAGAAGCCCAGTTATGGTTTTATCAAGTGGAGTAGGGAGAACCAGAATTGGATTGGGAAGCGTTTAAGGAACATTGCAATTTTAGGTTCGAGCCACCTACGACTAATAATCCCGTAAGAGAACTGGCTAATTTAAAGCAAATGTCATCAGTAGAGGAGTATCAATGCCAAATCCAGTCTTTGTTAGCCAGGGCTGCTGATTTGAAACGTTGCCATCAAGTGAATTTAGTCATAGCAGGTTGGTAGATGGCCTTAGGATTGAGGTGGAGATACAACAACTAGGAAATTTGGGAATTGTGATGAACATTGCTAGGGCGTTAGAGATGAAACAATAGTGTTTGCAATCTGGTAGCACCAGAATTTCAGTTGGGTGGACAGCTTCAAAATCAATAAGTAGTATTGTTTCTACTATCAATCAAAGTAAATGGGGGTGACTAGGGAGGGAAGCCAGTCGATTATGCTCCCAACCACTCTAGCAACAAACTAGCACCAATTTTCAAGCAACTTTCTTGAGCAAAAATGGCAAAAAGAAGAGCTAAAGGGTTGTGTTTTAATTGCAACGAATTTTACTCAATAGTACATAAGTGCAAGAGGGCTTTTCTGGATAGAGGCACTGGATTTAGATAGCGAACAAGAGATAAAAACTGTAGGGGATCCTAAAATTTCTGTACACGCCATAAATGGATTTCAAAACTGACAAACCATGCAATTACAAGCCGTAGTAGCTGGGTAGCTAATGTGGGTGTTAGTGATTTCAGAAGTACACCCAACTTCATCTACAAAGGAGCTATACTAAGTTTAGGCATCATGGTGAGGGAACAACTAGTAAGGTGGTAACATTGCAAGTTGGGATTGATTCTTTTGTTATTGACCTTTATTCTGTTTCATTGGATGCGTTTGATGTAGTTTTAAGGATCAAATGGATACAATATTGGGGCCTATTCTTTGGAACTTTTCATCTGTGAGAATGAGCTTCCAATCAGAGGGGACGAAGGTGCAATGGAAGGGGCATGCCCCTAGTGTGGGACCAAGAGTGACACTATTACGAGGGAAACATTTGACTTTTGTAGCCTTAGATAAATTGTTGGTTGAATTTTTGGATTTGTTTGAGGAATCTTCAAGGTTACCTCTGATTTGCAATTTTGACCATAAAATTCCCCTTCTACCAAGAGTAGGGCTAGTGGTTGTGTGACCATATTGCTGCCCACATCTCTAGAAAGATGAAATAGAGAAGCAGTATGGAAAGATGCTACAACAATGGGTCATAATGCCGAGCAGGTGTCCTTTCTCTTCACTGGTAGTATTGGTGAAGTATGATGAGTCATGGGGGTTTTGTGTTGATTATTGGGAGATTAATGCCCTTAGAGTTAAGGACAAGTTCTTGATGCCAGTCATGGATGAATTGTTTAATGAGCTTCTTGGGGCAAAATATTTTACAAAGCTTGATCTTACTTCAGGATGCTATCAAATAAGAATGAATCCCCGTGATGTGGAAAAGATGACTTTTAGAACACATCATGAACACTTACGAATTTTTGGTAATGGCCTTTGGTTTAACCAATGCTTGCTCTACTTTTCAAAGTTTGATGAATGAAATATTTCAAGTTTACTTATGTAAGTTCGTCTTAGTCTTCTTTGATGATATCTTGATTTATAATAAAACTTGGATTGAGCACAGGCACTGTCTACTTGGATTTTGATTTGCATCTAGTTCACCATCTCTTTCTTAAGCAGGCCAAATACACATTTGGAGTGGCTCGGTGGCTCAGGTAGCTTACTTAAGTCATGTGATTCATGGTGCAGGCGTAGAGGTAGACAGAAGCAAAAGTAAGCTAATGGTGGATTGGTTTATCCCCAATTTGGTCAAGTCTCTCAAGGGCTTCCTAGGATTTGTAGGATACTATAGGAAATTAACAAAAGATTATGGGTAATTGGCAGCACCCCTTACAAGCTTACTCAAAAAGGATACTTATCATTGGAATAACCAAGCAAACTCAGCCTTCAAAACCTTAAAGAAAGCCCTCTTAGAAACTTCAATTTTGAGATTGCCTAATTTTGTTGAGATTGCCTAATTTTGAGGAAGAATTTATGGTGGAGTGCAATGCATTATGTAATGGCATCAGAGCGGTTCTGCAGTAACAAGGCCACTCAATTGCATTCTTTAGTAGAAAGTTAGTTGATTGTTACTACAAGCCAGCAGCCTATGAAAGGGAGTTAATTGGCCCCGTGAAGGCTGTAGGTCATTGGAAGCTGTAGTTGTGTGGTAGACATTTTCTTATACGAACCAATCACCACAGTATCAAGTTCTTGCTGGAACAAAGTTTAACTACTTGTCTTGAACAACATTGTTTTTTGAAAGTTAATAAGAACACTTTTCTTGAACAACATTGGATAAGTAAACTAATGGGTTTTGATTTTAGGATAGAATCCAAGGCAGAGAGACTTAACTGAGCTACTGATTTCCTTTCTTGGAAAGATGATAGTGATGGTCAATTCCTTGCCATATCCCATCCTCAACCAATAATCTTTGGTGCCCTTTGAGAAGAGGTGACCATGATGAAGAACTTGAGGGATTTGTGGAACAAAATAAAAAAAGGAGAAGCTGAATCTGAGTGGCCGTAAGGATGGGTTGATATTCTTTTAAGGAAATGTTTACTTATTGTCTATTTCTCCCCTAGTACAAACCATTCTTACACGCATCCATGATATGACCTACGAGGGGATTAATAAGATATTACAGAGGGTGCACAGAGGTTTCTTTTGGGAGGGGATGAAATCTATAGTAGTAGAGTTTGTGTAAGGTTGTTTGGTGTGCCAATGAAATAAGCGGGAAAACTTGCATCCGATTGGGCTCCTACGACCTCTTCCTGTCCACAACAAATCTGGGCAAATGCTCCAATGGATTTTATTAAAGGTTTACTTAAAATTAAAGGGAAATTGATTCTGTTAGTGATGGTTGATCGCTTTTTCAAATATGCACACTTTATCCCACTTGCTGCTCTTCTTTTACTACTGTATCTATAGAAATACTCTTTTACGGGAATATTTCGTTTGCACAATTTGCCTTAGACAATTTTTTTGATAAAGATACAAATCTAACCAGCCTTTTTTGGAAGGAATTGTTTCATCTGTCCGGTACAAAATTGACTTCTTCTTTAGCATATCATCCTCAATTTGATGGTCAAATAGAAGTTGTCAACCATATTATAAAGCTATATCTCCATTGCTTTATTGGGGATAAATAGAGCAAATGGGTTAAGTGGATTCTTTGGGCTGAATATTGTTACAACACCTCTTTCCACTAGTCCTTACAAGTTACGCTGTTCCAATTAGTGTATGGAAGAGATCCTCCAAATTTGCTTAGTTACTTTACTGGGTCTGCTCGGGTGGAAGCAGTGAACCAAGTCTTCAAAAGAGGTCTATTGTGTTGAAATCTGCTTGGAATCGTCCACTGCAATCACAACAAAGAATGAAGCTCACGTATGACACAAGTCACCACGAGATTGCCTTTAAGGAGGGGGATTGGGTTTGGTTAAAGCTCCATTTCTGCTGACAATTCTCCATTGCCAAATGCAATTCCACCAAGCTCTCACGTAAGTATTTTAGTCCTTTCAAGCTGTTGGAGAAGGTGGGATCCATGACCTACAAATTAGAGCTGTTGCTGGAGAGTCGCATATCCAATGTCTTTCATGTCTCTTTTCTGAAAAAGATGGGAGGTTCCTGATTCTATTACAGCCCTACCACCTCTTCTTGGTGGTCGCCTGCTACCTGTTCCTTAATAGAGGCAGGCAAGAAGTGTTGGTTCGTTGGGAGAACAATTATGACGAAAATGCTATGTGGGACTTTGTGATTGTTTGTAAGGCTTATCCTGAGTTGGAGCTTAAGGACAAGATCCTTCTTGAGGGGGAGAGTAAGCTTGAGGATGCTTTTGTCGGTAAGGTTTATTCAAAGACGCAAGAAAGATGGTGGTTCATAAAGCTGACATGGTGAAAGGGTTGCTGATAGGGCAACTGAGAGTTAGGCTTGATTCTATTATATTTTATTTAGCATTTTCAAACTACTAGGTTTCAAAGAATCAAGCAGAATTTTATAAAAAAATCTAGTATGAGGCTAAGACTGTCTAGGATGAGTCTATTCCTCAAGTTGACAGCATAGGTTCATCCAAAATAGGGAAGAACAAAGTTAAGGGAAAGGAAGTAGACCTCATGTCTCAACCTGTGACTAGGTCCTATACCAGGTCTTGTAACACATTTAAACACTAGGCAAGGCATCCTCTGAGCTGTTTTGGTTGCTTTCGATCATTAAATTTGAATTTGACCTTCAAATTATTGTTCCTTGAGAAATATCTGTCTGATCCTTTGAACAGATTTGGGTTTCATCAACCTCCATTCAACAGCGTTGATCATTTGCACCTTCATTGTCTGGCACTACCCTTCACACCCAGGTAAGCTATTATACTTTTCGTTCTAATTTCATTTCAATAATCTTTGTAAATTTGGTAAACTTTATGTGCTTGAAATAAGCCTTTCTACTCTCTTTCCACATTGAATATTTATGGGAAATCAGGAATATTTATATATGAAGAGCTTGGGCAGATGGAAGCACATAAAATACTTGCCTTTGGGACCAATTGGATATATTGAAGCTGAGAGTTTACTAGAGAAGATAAAACCTTCACAGCCAGTCATGTCTTAGGTATGACGTGTGATCTATAACATAAATTGCATGAACTTCTGTTGTTAGTTCACAAGCATTTGTTAAAGGAGAAAATGAATAACTTGTTTTCCCTGATATGGTTATACTTTCTTTATTTGCTCTTTGTAATTCTAACATTTCCTTTTTCCTTTGGGCAGGTGGGTAAATGACTTTCTTTTGGTCTTTTGATTCTTTTATGCAGGGTGGTGATCGTATCTTACAAGTATCATCTAGACTCTTCACGTCTCATTGGTACTTGGTACTTTGCAGCATTATGTATGACGCATCGCTTGATGGTTGATAAATAGTACCCTGCTAACTTTCACAAGGGTGGAAACATCAGTTATTGAATGACCTGCGTGAAAAACTAGGGTTGAATCTTTCCTGTTGATCTAATCAATTGATAGGGTTTTTTCGGGGGAGCAAGGGTCCTTTTTTTTTAATTTTTTTTTGGAATTAGCAAGGGTCCTTTTATTAAAATACATATCTTGTTACTCGTAGTAGGTGGCCCTCCTACTGTCAAAGCTTGAGAGATGGTTCCAGATGGAAATTCAATGGATGTTTTTGTATTACGTGTGATATCTTTTTAACTTTGTGTCTGGATTCCCAGTCCATTAACAGTATACCATAAGCATCAGTTTGCATACGATTGGCTTTCCTCTATTATGCTCCATCAGGTGCAATTTGTCTTCTTACAAATTATTCCTTGGCTGTAAACATTATCAATCGATCAGAAATGGGAAATGACAAAAGGTGCATTTTTTTCTGTACCAAAACATGTCTCATTTTATCCCTGCACCTTCTCTCCCTAATATACTCTACGCATTTGGAAAAGTCCTAATAACTTTGACATCTCATTATTGTAGAAATGTACTAGTAAACTAAACAGCAAAAATAGTAATAACAAATAAAACGAAAGTTAATGGAAATCAGTTCATAGTTCAAAAGGCCTCTACTCTTGTTACTCTGCTGCAATCAGTAGATGTGTTGCTTTGAAAGTTCTCCTTCCTGGGGAATTGGAAGTGAAAGTAGACTTGAGGCTTAACAATACACTCTCCTTATGACTTTCACCTTGTCCTCAAGGTGGAACTTAGGAAATTGCTGATCAATGGTGTCATAAGGCTCCCAAGAGTTCGGAAGTCCCTACCACTGGATGAGTATCAGAGTAGC
>JANZXV010000212.1:28170399-28188831 GCA_027576455.1 Erythroxylum roigii | reverse complement strand
CCGTTTAACGGACAGCCTCGGGAGAAATTGTGCCATTTTAGCACTTCATGTCCGTTTAACGGACACTCTCGGGAAAAACAGAGTGTCAGTCCAGTTCATGTCCGTTTAACGGACATGGTATAAAAAGTTCATATTCTTGAAATTATCAAGAACAGTCAGGGTTTAAGCTTCAGTCAGTGTATGCTCACCACCAAAGTGAGTTAGTAGTCAGTGTCAGGTATCAGTTCAGTATGTCAGTCAGCACAGCGGTCCCGGGATTGACCATCAGTCAGGGTTCACTACCCGGACCAATCGGGCTTCGGGTTCGAGGTCCGACACCATACCCTAACCTATACTTCTCATCCTCAGTAGTGACAACCCTAACCTTCTATTTCTTCTTCTAAGACCCATCTTTTTCATTCTTCGATTCCTTAATTGGTTCAAAAATCTTAATCCCTTCAAAAAGATTGATTTGGTTTGTCTTAGGCTCTGAATTGTGACGCTCCGTCTCCAGCTCAGTGGGTGTATTGAGGGGAGCGAGATCGCGGGCGGTCCTGAGTTGTCGAAGGCGATACTAGGCATCGCATTTTCTGGCTTGCTCACACTTCAATTGCTCCTCTCTGGTAGCAGCTTCCTCGTCGTGATGGAATTTCTCTCTGGTCTCGTAATTGTATACATTCCAGTTCTTTTGGGGAAGGATGTTGAGACCTCCATGCCCTCCCATTGCAATACCAAATACTGCCGATTTGGCGATTCTTTGTTCCCAATCCAATTAGGGTTGAATCATGTGACCATAATATAAATTAATTAGAAAATTGTAACAACAATAATAAGTCGGTGTGTAAATAATACTAAATGGAAAATAGTACCAAATGAAACAAAAGAGTAGATTATTGGATGCAAAATTGAGAAAAAATTTTTTTAATTTATAATATAAAATCCATATAGGATAAAGCTCTTAGCGGACAAAATAAAATCGTGTAAGAACTAGGATTAACTATGCTCTTGCCATAATATATTTACATCAGCTGGAAGATATAAAATTTCAATAAATAAATTAATAAAATATCAGCTCAAATTTAAGAATTAAGTTTATATATATAATATTTAAGAATTAGTTAGCTATATAATACTCATTTGTATATATTTTGTCATAATTTTTAATTATTGTAAAAAATATATAAAACATTTCGTAACTTTTATGCTTATCTATTGGCTTTGTAATTAATCCATACATTGTCCATTTAAATTATTTTGTTTTCATTATATTTGGTGGATAAATCCCTAATTAGGGTTAAGGATGTAGTTTATGTTGAATATTTCAATCATTAATGAATGAGTTATTATTTAGTTGAATTTGTCTCTAATTTTAATTGTTAGATATATGTAAGATAATTGTAGTGTCAATATTTGGAATTGATGAGGAACTGAAAGGTAAAGTATATTTTGTACAATAATAGAATAAATATTATACATTTAGAAAAAGAGATTTCCTACACTAATGTGATAACTAAAGAGATCAATTATGTTTAGTTAGTTTGAATGAGTTGAATTATAGATTGATATATGGTCATTATTTAATTGAATATACCTATGTGTTTTGATAAAAGGCATTGATACATTAGATTAATTGTTATTTTAACCGTGATAATTAATCATTGCATGATAAGTAGAATTCCTTATAAGTGAACTATGAACCTTAACATTTCATTAGCTTGATTTTTTTTTCTATTTAATTATCTTGCTTTCATTAGTTTAGTAGTTAATTTCTTTTCATAAATTATGGTTTTATTTAATTTCATCCTTTAGCCATGATTTGAAAACAACTTCTCTACTAGTTAAGGGTAAGGTTGCGTACTACTGCACCTTCCCAAATCTTGCATGTTAGCGAGATTTCTATTGGATGTTATTGTTGTCATTATTGTTTTGGCTATGATTAATAAAATTTAGTGGTTATAGTCCTCAAGGGATTGATATTATAAATTACTCTATAATTTATAACTTGCTATAATCAATTATATGCACTTACAAATATATCCAATTAAGTTTTTGGATCACAAGAAGGGAGATTCAGTAAAAAGAAGGCAGGAAAATTAAGTTGAAGCATGAAAAGGGTATAAAGTGATACATGCGCCAATGTGCATTATAGGACATGCATTAGTGTCAAAATTGTGTAAGGAAAAGTCGGGATATATAAGCAAACTAAAACTTGTCTAAGTAAGTGAGTCCAAAACTGATCTAAAATAGAGCAAAAGACTATATGAAAACATAAGCAAATTAATGTCAATGTTAAAAGGGTGTTTGGCATCATTCTTATCCTAGACCCTAACCCTATATAAACCCCACTCGAGCTTTCTCAATTGGTTGCTTAAGTTGAGTGGAATTTTGAATTGGCCATATATGTCTATTATAGTCGTTAGTGGTATTATATGCTTGATATTGTAGGAATTGTATTGAATAATTAGGCAATGCAAAAGTTAGTAGTTTGATGAACTTGTAGTGTAAATTTTGTGAATTTGTAGTGAAATATTAGTGCACTCAATTGGTTTTTGTTCTAAAGTATGGCTCCAAGATTGAAGATGAAGGCTAATAGGAAAATGTAAAATATAGACGTATCAGTAATTTCTCAAGAAAAGTATATTTTGGATTTATTAAGGAAATAAAGATACTTGGTTGCATGCTAACATATACATCACTTGAAGAAAATGCCAAGCTAGTAAAAGAAGGAAATTCTTTAGTTGAAATGGGAAATTGTCAAATGTTTAGTGGAAAAATTAATTAATCTAGCTCACATTAGACAATGTATAACCTTTGTGGTTAGTAGAGTGAGTCAGTACATGCATTGCCTGTTTGGAATATCTTGATATAGCTTATCACATTCTAAGATATTTAAAAGCAACTTTTATTGAGGATCTTTACTATAGAATAAAAAGTAAAAGAGGTATAAAAGCTTGTACAAATGTGGATTAGGTTGGTTCAAAAAGTCAACCTTTGGGTGTTATATTAGGGTGTGAGGAAATTCAGTCACTTAAGAGATCAAGAAGCAATTAATTTTAGCAAGAATTAGAAAAGAGGTCGATTTTCGATTCTTAACGAATAGACCGCTTGGATTGATTTGGATAAAAAAAGGTGTTGGAATAATTAAAAAATACTTATCTATTGACAAATGAAGTTATACTATGATAATAAATCAACTCTTGGTATCATTCATAATTTAGTCAATAAGTATTTTATAAAAGAAAAAATTAAAAGGGATTGATTTACATAACATAGGTACTTATCAAAGAAGACGAAGGAGTTTGAGATATGAAAATAAGAGAAGCAAATAAGGGAGACGGATTAGATTTAAGAGGTGTACCTATAAAGGGCAAAGAAATATGACCTGATATTAGATTCAACCAATAAATGTTATCCCTTGTAATCGAATGAGAGGTAGTTGAGATGAATTAAAGGATGGGATGTTAACATAGAAAATAGTTTCTTTAAATTTGACATATCATGCAATATGGATACAATTAGAAGATAAATCTAAACATAGATGGCCATAATGAGAAGTTGATATACCAAGATAAACATAACATTTTATTAAAAAAATTTCTTAGATTATATGGTATAAGAAATGGATAAACACCACAATAAAAGAAATTGTACGATTATGGTATTTGGATTTTGAACACATAAACAAAGAAATGGTTATATATTTTTTAGAATAAGATTTGTCATTCTGGCTATAACTACTAGTATTAAGACTTTTCCTATTACCTAATAAACAAATTATGATGATGGTGATTGATTAAATTAATAAACTAAATAAATATACACAATTAACTAACTAGAACTAATATTAAACTAAGATACAATCAATAATAACATTAATACAATCTAAAGTTCTCATGCAAACAAGACTTCATACATTAATACAATCTAAAGTTCACTGGAATGTGAAAATTCCTTAATTATGCTAATATCTTTCTAAAGATTATAAACAACTAACTATAAGTTGATTAATTGACATCTTTTTCCAATTAAATCCATATAATTACATTAATTGATTTATAAATTTCTTTATTAGATTTGACATTAATATGAAAGATTAATTTATATCAACCTAGATCTTTAGGATTGTATGTAACTGTTTTTGATTATGCTAGACCAATTCATATAAAGAATTTTCCAATCTCAAATGCATGAAATCAAATATGAATTAGTATACCAGCATATATCAATTTAAGAATAGTAAAGAACACACAATCAAAATGTCAATGAAAATAAAGAATACCTTGAAGTAAATGAAACTATAAAATCCATCCCAAGGTTCATTATATCTAGGTACCATAAAGTTTTGGTTTCTAAACACGGAAGACATAGCACCAAGACTAAAGGAAAAGCAAAAAAACTAAAAGAAACATAATGAAATCCACTTTATATTGATGAAATCCTCTTAAAATGTGTGCTCTTGCTTATTATTTGCTCTCTCTACCACTCTAGGACATCTAATTATACCTCCTGAACTTCTCTCTCGCTTCGTCCTTCAGTTATACCTTTTATAGTTTGAAATTCAAACATTGGGTGGAATATAAGTATACATTCATGCACCAGATCGTGTACTTAGAAAACACACGATCTTGAATCTGAAGTAAACACGTGAGGGCCTAAAATGTGAACATAGGCTCATAAGCATATAACATTTGGTGTATACCTCTTAAACACAAGGGTATAATATATGGAATCAATCAACATGCCTCAAACTCTTCCAACACAATCATGTAAGCTTGAAGTTCATATTCATAAATTGGTCGAATAGCTTCAAATCATTCTAAACTTGTCATAATTCATTCCTTTTGCTTAAAATAAGTGAATTATGACCTAAAAAATATGAATGAATTAAATACCAAAAATATTTAAAATGCTCAAATAAATAAGTGAAATTCACTAAATATAAACTTAAAAAATGAACAATTAAGCTCCTATCACATTCCATTAATGAGAGAAACAAAGGTATTAAAAACATACCTAATATTTTAAATTATGTGAACTATATGATAATAGAGTCAAACTAGTCTGAATAATGTGACGAATCTTTCATTCACTAATTCCATTTTTTTTATAAGTACATGGATAAGCAATTCAATGAATGAGACCATTTGAAGTAAATAATTTGTTCAAATGTTGATATTCATGACCCCAATCTAAATAGAGCAATTTAATAAGGTATTAAATTGCTTTTTAACCATATTTTTTAAATTCAAAAAGATCTCATAGACATGAATTTTATTTTTTTAAAAATAATAACCATATGAATTGTGTAAAATCATTAATAAATATAAGAAAATATTTGAAACCATCACTAAAAGGAACAAGAGATGGTCCCCAAACATCATAATAAATTATTTCAAGAGTTGAAGAAGTATGGTGCTAAAAAATATCCAAAGGTATTTTTGATAACTTTCCCATTAAATGAGTGACATGGAGAAGAGGACACCTTTTTAGACATAGACAAATTATTTGCTTGAACAATTTTAGATACTGGGTGTGTTTGAGGATGACTAAGCTTGGAATGTCAAAATTTATAAGGTACAGATTCAGCTAAAAGAGCAATAAGAGAGGTAGAGATTGGAAATCGATATAAGCCATGTTCATTGACTCTTTTCAGGAGTTCCTACCTTATTATATGATTCTTTATAAGAATGAAAAATGGACAAAATTCAAAAAAGCAATTATTGTCACCTTAAAATTTTTAATAGAAATTAAAGGCTTAGAGATTTGAGGAATATCCAGAGCATTAGGTAAAGCAAAAGTATGAGTAGGTGAGAGAATAGAAGAATAACCATAATGTTAGATGATTAGGCCTTTACCATTAGCCATGATTAACTGATCATTATCACCATATTCTTGAGGAAGATTGAGAGCGCAAATTTCTAGTGATATAGGTCGTGGCAGCAATGTAACCCAATTCTGAAAAGGAGAAATAGAAGATGGTTGGCCATACTAAGATGGTTGGCCATACTATGGAGTCATTATTGGAGAAATATAGGGTTGTTGATAATTGATATTTGTTTGGGGAGCATCTGGTCTAAAAGTTAGCAAAAATCTATGACTAAATTGTTGATAATGTCATTTATATACATTATTAGTATAATTGGTGAAGGCACAAATTTGATAAGTTGGACCTTTGCAACGTCTATTTTTCCAAGAACGAAAATTATTAGGAGAGAAAGAGGGATTAATTGGTGCCCATGGTGATGGATATTGTAGCTAGGTTGGTGTAGGAAGTAGGGATGGGTTATATGCAATATTGGCAAAATAAAGCTCAAATAAGTAGCTCTTATTCAACAACTCATACGTGACAAGATAATTGCGAAGCTCATTGAATGTAATATGGATATATCATAGATTGAGACTAGCTATGATTTCACAAAATTTAGACACAATATTTGGAAACTCGATGGCATTGAACTCAACTGATATCAATAGTTTTCCTCCGACCACTAATACATCTGCAAGAAATTTCATTTTGAGAAGATATTTGGGTGATAGAAAGATCACTCTTTTTAAGCTTGTTGAGTTCAATATTCGTTTGTAGTTGTTTGGTTTGGGAGAAAGCTCCAAAAGTGACAAATAAAGTAGTCAAAACATCTTGGGAAGACAACACAGAGAAAGACTTCATCATTTAAGAAGGAAAGAAGCCATAAAAGCATTATTTGGTCTTTATGAAACCATTCTTGATAGGCTGGATCTTTAATGGAAGGAGGAAGATGATTTGGTACCATCAACAAATCCCATTAAATTATGGAAGTTTAACAAGTGAAGCAACTATGTTTTTTGGGCCAAGAAATTTCTAGAGTTTAATTTGATAGTAAAATTGAGTTGAGCTGAAGTAGAGGATGACAGGGAAAAAAAGGAAGAAGGTGATTTGTATATTTATATTGGAAGTCTTTCAACTCTGATATCATGTAAAAAGTTCAAGAATGATATTGATTAGTTAATATCTTTTGAACACATTATTTATACGTTTATTATAAATAAAAGGTAGATAAAGACAATATAATAAAGATAGAAAATGTATAATGATTAAGTAATTATAGAGGTAATTATAATCTTTAATAAAAATAAGAAATATACAATAAAAAAGGATAGAAACTTAATATGAAAATTATCTAATTCAACTTTATTATCTTTTATGTTTTAAGTTGATAGAAGAAAAACATTTTCTAAAAAATTAGATAGTTAAACAAGAAATGTATTGGACTTACCATTAATAATATCTCTTATGAATTTATTAAGCATTAAAGAACTATTTAACAAATATGTAAATACAATAATTTATCAACAACTAATTAATTATGAAAAAAGCTAGACTTTTTAATTAATTATAATTTAGCTATCTGACTCATCTGAAAAAGTAGGCAAGACAAATATTATGTCCTTGCTTCATATTTGCTTCAAGGTTTTCCTACTTCTATTTCTACGAATAAACCGTAGACAATCTAGAAGTGGTCTTACAGGCAGAAAAGTCGATATCCATGTCAATATAATCCCCAAGAAATGGTCAGTACCATGTTCCTCTCTCTCTATCTCACAACGCTGAAACCAAAATTGACCCTTACAAATACCATGAAACAGCCTAAATCAAAATCAAAGAGACCACAGTAGCACTTATGCCTCTGCTTAGGCAAGAGACAATTGGGGCCAAAGGCTGACCTGGCAATCTACTGATGTGGGGGAGGAGCACATCTGCACATGGTTTACATGCCAAGTGTGTCTAAGGCAGACGGTGGTGGGGATGGTCCAAAAGAGACGGTTTAGCCATGCACCGTTGTCTCTTCACCCCTTATTCTCTTGTCCCCACCTCCCACTCCTTTGCATGTCCCTTATGTTTCAAGTGGAGGTCCCCTTCATATGATATCCACAAGCATATTTGAGAAAACGTTTTGTATATAAAAGGTGATGTATATCTAATTAAGAGATAAAATTTACTAATTTCAGTAAGCTTATGTTCTCTTGTTAGTAAGCTGAAAAGAAATCAGAATGGCAGGACTTCATATATAATTTGTGTGAGGAATCAACAGGATCGATCAATGTTTCAATAAATCAGCTTTCCCATTTCCTCAATTATCTAGAAGAAAATATGTACCACCTTCCTGCCACCAATGTTTTGGTTACGTCTTTTCTTGTGATGAGGATGTATTACATATCCCCGTAAATCATATCGTCATTTATAGCCACGTTCAATGGGAGCTAAGCTCACCAATGTTGGTGAATGAATAATGGGCATGAATAGATAGCTAGTGTTTCCGTCCAACAATTTCGCAAGGGAAAATGGACTAGGAAAATGATACTACTATGATGATATGTGCAATCCACTTATATCTTCGGATTCATAAGTTTGAACTTTAATGTGTGGTAACAGCGAGAAGGAGGTAGGATGAAGAGGTCACTTCTCATTAGGATGAAGAGGTCTCTTCTCATTGTCTAAAAGCAATTGACCATTAGGTCCCTGAATCATAGGAAGGAATTGCCATACCGTTTGATTACAGTCTCATTTCCAAGCTGCTGTTCTTATTTATCATGGAAAAACAACCCATTTGGGTGTGGTGTGCATGTGTGGAAGTTTGACTAGTCACCGCTGTTTCATTTTTGGCAAAGGTTAAAACTACCATGCATATCCACATGATCAACAAAAAACAACTTTGTTGCAAGCCATGCAGCAGTAATTTCCAAGTGCAAGGACAAGGGATGGGAGTTCTTCCATCGAGCCACATGGAGTAGGACCCCAGCTTCAGATTTTCTCTCGTGACATACCTAAATATACATATTTTACTTTACCTATCCTATCTACTTGAATAGATAGGAACATAATTTATGTTTGTAATTTGGACCAATTATATAATAAATATTAATCATTATTATTACTATATAAAAATTTTATTTTATAAAAACCTTATTTTTATTATTTATATGCAATTACTAAATTGTTGCATTCCCGTAACTCTAAATTATGTTCATGTCCTATAGTATTTACATTTTGCACTCATTTTTTTTGATTCATATAGCTCTATAAGTTGCAACATACAAGAAACATATTGAAACAACTTTATAGTTATCACTATCTATGTTCTCTATAATGTATACTCCTTCTAGTGTGGCCTTTTAGGCTACAGTGGATTGACGAAAAAGTGAGAAGAATGAGACAACGGTGGCCCTCGAATACCTTCAATTTCGTTTCGGGGTTCATCATCGAAACACAACCATGTTCTCTTAAAGAACGTCATTCACTGTCATACAAAACCTTCATTAAATGCTCTTGTTGCTTCAAAGCTCTACAAATACTCCTTTTGGAGCCCTAACTATGGACTCACCGAACGACACACCTATTAAGGTTATTCTTCATCTCGTGATCGAGTTTCGTGTACTGTACCATCAAGATCACCAAATAACCTATCAATATGTCTCTCTTCCTAGTTCTTTCACTTCTCATATGCCTTTCTGTGCATGCATGCAATGCTAGATATCTAGGTCTCGTATTTGACGAGGAAACTAAAGCATCGGTATCCGCCAAGGTCAATACGATCATATATGTTTCATGATGCACATTTTTCCTTTTCAATATGCTATGGTCTTATTTGTTGGTGTGTCAAGTTCTTGATACTAACAGTGCTTTCGGAACCAGGACTTGGGTGAAAAGGTTCCCGACAAGACTTCACTTCCATCAGGGATCGTGCCTCCAAAATTGGCGGAAAATGGAGACCAAGGAGGACGAAAAACTAGCAGGGATGTCTTAAGCAACCTGGGAAATGTGCTTGGTGCGAGCACGATGAAGATAAAAGTTGAGAAGGATTGTTTGAATGATCATGAACAGAGCAGAATATTGGAAACGTCAGGTTAATTTCCGCCCCTTATTACCCCAAAAGCATCGCAAAATCATTAACAATTTAACGCATTTGTTGCTTCCCTATACATATTGATATATTAATCTGTCTAGCTAGTGAGAGCTCTCGTATCTTGTATTAATTAGTTCTTAAGTGTATAAGTGCAAATTCATAAAGAAATATGCCTAAACTTAAGTCTTCAGTAGTCTTGCAATTCATTGTATTCTTGTTTTAGGAAAGAGTTGAACAGGTTTATTTGTTGCATTATCATTTGCTACTGTTGTTGCTAATGTTATTAATAAAGTACGTGCAGGAACTGAAGTTATCGTGTCAAGATCTTATCCATATGAGACGCAACAGGCGGCTAAAGTAAAGGTAATCAAAATGTACAAAGGTATCTGAGAAACAATGTATACCTGGAGTTGCATATGGTAGTTAGGCAGTTATGATTTTGGTGAGGCATCAATAACAATGGCCCATCTTTCTTGATCCTGTCCTTGATGCATGAATCATGGGAGCCATGAAAGATTGCTTTGAAGTAAAGGCAATAAATGGAACATGTAATTAATTTGTACTATATATAGTTCGTTGGCGTCGAAAACTATGCACTTGAGTCTGTTCTATGCTTTCATCTACCCAAATACGGTATCAAGCGGGCAATCATGGACGAAATAAGTGTCCGCTTACATATATTGTAATAAGTTAAGCATGAATTAAGCCTAAACGAAACAAGGAAATGGATGTTAATTAAGTGCTGATGAAAATATGATTTATGGTGATGATTGTGCAGGTAACCAAGAATCAAGTACGGTCCATGCTGGCACTTGGTGGGGGTGATGTCCATGAAGCCGCAGAATCTATGGAAAATGAAACAACGGAGGATATAATACAGATGGACTATGCGCAACCTCATCGGAAACCACCTATCCACAATGAAAAAAATTAAAACATATATGCCACAAAAGTATATTAGTTGGTTCTGTTCACTTAACTTCGACCCTTTAAAATTTCCACTCAGGGAAGATTCTATGAAATTGTTAAAAAGACATCCAGCTTGAGAAGGCACTATTTTGCACTCCTTGTGTCAATAATACATATAAGAACACAACTTATATGCCATTGTTTATTATCCGAGTATATGAAGCTTTTAAGTATATTCTTAAATAACACTGTGCCAGTACTCCCATCATTATCTTACCGTTGGGTATAAAGAGAGGATCAAATCAGTTCGCAGGCGTCAATAGATAATAACGCTTTTAGTTGCTATGATACAATCAAATACATATTGGTTGGTGTTTGGTCTCGGACCATGTATGGTACATGGGTAAGCGTATTTTGCCCTACTTTTTCGTTTATTCCTAACAGCTTCACTCTAGGCAGTTAGTTTTTGGATGATGAACATTTCCATCGAGTCGAAATATTCAAACTTGAGATACCTTGCTTACAACAGATCGCATAGAGGCCAACTTTATGCTGGTCTTTGAAGTAGGCTAAGACGAGCTCTCGTTTCCATGAAAATGCTTAGCAGATTGGATCTACAAATACTACTATTAGCCTAACTCGTATTTTGTCTCGCGTGGAAAACATGACGCCGGGCACAAATGATAAGAAACCAAAGATGTGTAACCAGTGCCTGAACCCCACGCAAAGTAACCTATCGAGGAAAAAATATAAAACCACTTCAATCCTAAATGAAAGGCAGCCTCATCAGAGCATCATTGCCAGATATGCTAAAGTTGACTGTGATGTGCAGCGCCATCATGAAAATGCTAGCAAAACAAAGGATCAGATTTTTGTCACAGTAATGTATCATCCAAAATTCACTTAATACAATTTCAACCTGGTCTTTTCATGGCACGCGAAACTATTATTCCGTGCTCAAAATGGCTAGGGAGAAGAGGAAAAATAAAAGGTGATAACAGCAGTCTTCCATTGTTACGGTGGAAAATTATGCCCCACAAAAGAAGTCTTCTATGGCAATTTTTAACAGTAATATCAATAATCTACTAACAATAACTTATCGGAAATCTACCGCATAAACTCAATGCTCTGAAAGAAAATATGAAAACCTTAAATTTCTTCACTGGAGACTACTAATTTGAAAAACCTTACTTCACTGAATAATGCGTATGGATGTTCATTCAATGGAGTCGAAGCTTTCTTCTGCTTTTAACCAAAAGATGATACCCGGAAGTTATCATGTGCTGCTACAGCTCACAATAAAAGGTTTTACAAAGTTGATGAACTCTGAGGTCCTTATCCCCAGCTTCAGATCAACCTCTCCACCGCCCAACCAGAAGAAATCAGGATAAAGTTTTACGATTGCTTCATCCAAAATAACCTGCAAAAACTCCAATCAGCCGTTGTCCACCAGCAAAAACTACAGATGTAAGAATGTTTCTAATATCTATAGCTGTCTGTACATGGTGGTCCATGGTCATGAATACATATGCACAGAAAAGTGCTTTTGCAGCCATACTTGCGTGACTCTCCCGAGTAATATGAACTGCTCCTTTTGACATTCTTAAAATTTACAAACCAAGATGACCGTTTAGTCAAAAACTACCCGTCCACCAAATTCAACATTTTTTGAACACATCAAGCCTCCACTGTGAAATGACATGCCTCCTATTCGTACTTTTATGTCTCTCCCGAGTAACTGCCCTTTTTGACATTCTCAAAATTTACACTCAAAGCAAGAAGATTGTTTAGTCAAACTTCCCGTCCACCCAACTCAACATTTTTTGAACACATCAAACCTCCACCTTCCAATGACATGTCTCCTGTACATCTGCACATGTAAAATCAGGACCAGACACAAATACAATTGCTACTGAAATACCCAGCTAGTTCAATTGCAAGAGAGCAACTCAAACTATACTTTGCCAACAAAATATTTTTCAAGTGGCAGACTGACAGAACATCATTGATCTTGACAATCAATATGTGGACCACATGATGTGACAGTATGACAGGCAAGATATTTGAAACAGAGGACCACTGACAGCTGGTATATGGTTGAAGATCCGGTTCATAAAATATACATCCATTTTACTACAAAGGAACTACTCAAATAATAAAAGTGCTCTCCGTTCTCATCAAAATCCATCAGAATCCCACAACTAAATTGTGTATAACAACCAGCCACACCAGCACGCTCAGGACAGGGATAGGTACCTGCCTACTTACTTAACACTCAGGACCAAGATGTTCAGACCGCATCAGGGAAGACAAGACAAGACATAGAAGTTGTACTGTCTGAGAAAAGCAATTTAATTGAAAGTGTACTGCAAAAGAAGTAAGCTTTACAAAAGAAGTATATTTGAAAGCTGTGAGCTGAAACCACAGAAAAGCATACAAAATAATTGTTTCTATGCAAAGTCTGGCTCCCAATTGAACCAGAGATTATCAACTACTTGGAGATCAGCACCATCTATGGTGAAGGTGGTGCTTACGAATACATCAAGCTTGTTATCAAGAAATAGAGAGAGACATCAAACATGAACAAACTACAACTATTCATTGCATGTAGGCAAAGAAATGCTCATGATCTAATAGTGAGTTACAAAACAAAAGACAAGAGAAAACACTCATGCCAATAGAACATTAATGTACTTGCAACATATTGATAGTGAAAGTATTTACAGGAATGTCTGTCTTCATGCCAATAGATGTTACTGCATTATGCCCGTATCCAGTCAACTCTGCTGAAACCTCCTCAGGAGCAAGCCTCACTGCATAGTTACAAAAGTTTAATAAGAGATTGATTTACTGAACATATTGGTTATAAAGGACATTGCCAAGCAGGGAATGCACAGACTGAAAAACAACTTGTTTCTTCAGTAGTGAAACAACAAAGTATGTTGAATCAATCATATACAACTATTGAGTTCCCAACGTTACACAGGAATTTAGCCATATGGATTGGATTAATTAAAGAAAAAAGAAACAAAGACAGGTATTATTGCATCATTCTAGACCCAAAAATTATCAGAAATGACCTTGATTGTCACAAAAATAGTTTGTCAAGGGCGATAGGCTAATTTTCACTTTTGTTGAAAACTCATTATTTTGTATGTACCCATGCATAAAATGTTTTTGTTGACTGTGACTCCTTCCAAATTGAAATTTCACTTGTTATTACATGGAGCAAGCCTAGAAATCCTTCAGTTATATTTTGTTCGTATGCACCTGAGAGCAAGATCAAGGAAAATTGTTAAGACATCTGACATGTTCCAATATTAAATTAAACCAACACTGACAAAGCATAAGTCAGGTGCATATGTTTTGTTTCAATAACAAGAAACAAATCTTTGTGAACCATGTCTATACACCAGGGAACACTATCCTTGTCAGTCAAATTAATCACAACTTGATTGTTGTACGAGTATTTCAATAGCAAGAGTCAGAAAAAGTATAAAAAATCTCATATATATTCTATATCAATTAGCAATCATACCATATGAGAGTAAACCACAGCCCAAAGATGATAAGAAACAGGGTTCAAATACTGAGAATTGCTTTAATGGATTAATTAATTCATTTTTTTGCATAGTATGTAAATTTTATGATATGTTAATGCAATTTAAGCAACCAGTATGAGAATGAAAGACAAGAGGCAAGGTTAATCCAGACAAGAGGCATGGTTAATCCAATCAATGTAAATGTGAAGCTTCACTTTAAGCTATTGTCAGAGTTAAAAAATGTAAGAGAATAGCAAATGTTATTAAAGTTTCACTTGAGTAGATCATATGGTTTTCATGGGTATTGCAATCACCCACATTACTCCTTTAAATTAATAACATCAACATGTTTTAAGACCTTTTGGCATCATGAGAATCGCATATGTTGTCTCTTTAGTTTTCTGAACACATATGCATATTCAGAAGGGATTTGCAAGACAGGAGAGATCAAGAAAACATTCAATCCTTAAATTTTAGGCCAGGGCCCTATGTTACAAGGCTTAGGGAGAACCAAACCTAAAAGCTAGGTTAGGGTGGGACAACTTATAAGCCTATAAATCTCACATCAGTCTCTTTTATTATCGATGTGGGACAATTAGACCGTAATATCCCACCACACTTCGTAGCCTAGGCATCAGCGGGCTGGCTATTCGTTAGACTTTTTCTAGCCCCAGGCGAACACTGTTATACTGACATCACCAACCACATACCTACGGGCTGGCGGTGCACTAGACCTTTTCTAGCCCCGGATGAACACTGCAATGCCGGCGTCACCACCTATTGGCGTGGAACTAGAACTTGAAAGAGTGGTGTTAGCTCTGATACCAATTGTTACAGGTCTTATAGGAGAACTAACCCCAAAAGCTAGCTTGCAAGGTAGGAGAGCTCATAAGCTTATAAACCCCACATCAGTCTCTTTTATTATCGATGTGGGACAATTAGACCGTAACACCCTAGAATGGTCTGATGCTTTATATAAGCTCCCTGACAAAAGAAGTGGACATAAATCACGACTCCATCAACAAATTAGGGCAATGTGGTAAGGACTCAAGATCTTCTGGTTGAAAGTTTGTCAATGAACCAGTCAACTCACAAACTCCAGATTTTGAATTAGGATCAGAGCTTTTTCTTTCGTTATTATACCAAAGACTATGTACGCAGCTGAGGAAATTGATTTTCAAACTAAAAAAGTGGATGCTTACAATTGAATTTCTTTTTGGCTATCTTGCCATTGTTGAGAGCATACAGATAGTTTTTAACAGCTTCAGCATTGAATCGAGCAGTGTACTGCGGCAAAGCAGAAATGCCTGTATCAGGATCAGACATATGAATCATGTCAAAAGACAATATATTATAACAAAAGTCTGCACTCTTACCTGTATAACGACAACATAATACTTTGAGTTACTGCGGTCGCTACAGTCAATAACATAGGACGGTGCCTGAGTATTAACCTGGTGACAACGAATCAACCTCATTCACATAAATATCATGCCTTTTAAACAATCTTATGATGCTAGTTAATAACTAAGCCGTTGTTGGCTATGCTATGCTTACAATAATTAGGATAATGACCGAAAAGTAATCACAGTTAAAGACGGCCCACCAAGACCATGCTTTTGCAGAGGTGATGGATGGAGGCGGCGTCAAGAATGTGGCGACGGGACTCGAGAGGGCAGTCGTAGTAATCGGAGGGAACAGTTTTGAAGGCGAAATCAGAAACTCCGTTAGACCTCAGAATATGAGAGAGGCGGGCTTCGGTGTTGGTGTCACAGCGACGAGGAGCGGAGCTCGGAGGCAGAGACAGACAGAGCTCGAGGCTGAATATCCGGTTGAGGATTCGAGTTTGGACCCGCTCCAGCTCCGCTTCCATTTTGCTTGGACTCGACGGTTGGTGTCCGTGCTTTTGGTTCAGTATTGCACTAACTGGTACGCTCCATCACCATCAACGCTTGCGGGCCAAATATGGTCAGTCCATCTCATCCGGGCCTAAGTGTTTGGTATGGACTGCTCGACCCATTCGAGGCATCGAGAACAAATATCTTTGGAGTGGAGTGCAGGAAAAGAAATGGAGAAAAGAAAATCAAAAGGCTAATATTCAAGCGCAGAGACTTGGACCTCTTTGGTTTATAAAGATTAGCTAATGGAAATCATTTGTGAAAATTGACTAAACGCCTAGGCATCGCTAAAATCTTAACCAAAGCTATTATTGAATTGGTATGACTGGCTGCCTCATTTGGAAATATAACTCCAAACCAGAAACAGCCGCCCACAGCTTAGGCCTTGTGAAGTGAACCTCTTCATTCTGTAAGGAAAAGTACGGTTTTCATCCTCCAATCACCGCAAACCGCGTGGATTATGTTAACTACCATACCTTCGAGAAATCTTGACCGTTGAAAAGCTACTTCCATAAAACCCCCCACCCCTCCTCATCAATTCTAAAGATCTAAACCTTCCACTTATTGACTAACAATGCATAAGAGTACTTCCGGTTCAACTCTAGGCCCTGGTGGTCTAGACCTTGCCCAGTCCTTTTTCCGCTCCATCAACAGTGCGGCCCCTCCTTCTCCTTCCAAGCGCAACACCAAAATCTCCGTCATCGGCGCCGGCAACGTAGGCATGGCCATTGCCCAGACCATCCTCACCCAAGACTTGGCCGACGTCCTCGCCCTCGTCGATGCCAAGCCCGACAAGCTCCGTGGCGAGATGCTCGACCTCCAGCACGCCGCTGCTTTCCTCCCTCGCACTAAAATCCTCGCCTCTACCGACTACTCTGTCACCGCCGGCTCCGATCTCTGCATCGTCACCGCCGGCGCTCGTCAGATTGCGGGAGAGTCTAGGTTGAACTTGTTGCAGAGGAATGTAACTCTGTTTGAGAGCATCATACCTCCGCTTGCAAGGCACTCGCCTGATACCATTCTTTTGATCGTTTCTAATCCAGTGGATGTCTTGACTTACGTCTCGTGGAAGCTTTCTGGGTTTTCTCCTAATCGGGTCATCGGGTCGGGCACGAACTTGGACAGCTCCAGGTTTCGGTTCTTGATCGCGGATCATCTTGACGTTAACGCCCAGGACGTGCAGGTGAGATTGTCGCTTGAGTTTGTCTCTTTAAAAGTAGCACATACTGATTTGTAAAGTTGAAACTAATGTGGTTTCTGGAAATTTCTCAAGGCTTACATAGTTGGCGAACATGGAGATAGCTCGGTGGCATTATGGTCTAGTATAAGTGTTGGGGGAGTTCCGATACTGAGCTTCTTGGAAAGAGAGCAGATTCCATACGAGAAGGAGACACTTGAGAACATCCACAAAGCTGTCGTGGAGAGTGCATACGAAGTGATTAATCTCAAAGGCTACACATCCTGGGCTATAGGGTACTCGGCCGCTAGTTTGGCTAGGTCCATACTGCGAGACCAGAGGAAGATCCACCCTGTTTCAGTGCTGGCGAGAGGGTTCTATGACATTGACGATGGGGATGTGTTCTTGAGCTTGCCTGCGCAGCTAGGTAGAGGTGGAGTCTTGGGAGTGACAAATGTGCATTTGACCGATGAGGAGGCGGAGAAGCTAAGAGACTCGGCTAAGACCCTTCACCATCTACAAACCCAACTGGGAATTTGAGACTTGTTTTTCTAAAAAGCATATTTTATTAGTGGTCTTTAAGGGTTTGTGGTGTGCTTTTGATCTATTTCCTATGCAATAAATAGTTTGTAGAAAAATATGAAATGATGCAGCATCTTACGATGGCTGGGTTTAACATACTCATAAATTTTATTTTTTTAGTGTACATTTTCCTACGTGTGTTAGTTTTTAATTAAACACCAAAAGAAAATTGATTAAATGGAAATCACACAGATCAGTCAGTTGTATATTCAAGCTGACTGAGTTGTTAAAAATATGCAAAAACAATAAAAACCTACTAACGCTCCGATGACCCTAACCACATTATCACACCTTCAATCTTGCAAAACTCAATTCAAAACATTAATATCACCTAAACTATGTCATCAATTTTAGATCTAGCAAACTTTTACTTTCTAATAATCATAGAATATTACCCTCAAGAGGTGTGGCTCGATGGTTGAGAGCGAGGCTTGATTTCGGTTAGGTCTCAGGTTCGATTCCCT
>JANZXV010000212.1:28133873-28145252 GCA_027576455.1 Erythroxylum roigii | reverse complement strand
CAATAATTCTCCTTTCTTTACACATGAATAATTGTCAATAAGTTCCCACTTAACAGTTCTAGCTTCCATAAAAGGTTTGGGGTCCAACAAGTAGAAAAGTTTTTGGCTAAGTGTGGGTATGTGCAAAGGAAAAGTTTATCACCAGAGTCTGATTTGAAAACAGGTTCGATAGACTTAGGATTCTAATTATTTTGGGAATCAAGTTTGTTTCCTTGATATGGGGATCTGCTACTTGATTTCATGGAGAGTGTATCTGATCAAATAACTTTGAGAAGGGAAGACAACCACCCCTTTTAGACATCTTGTCATTCACGTTCTTGTTTTGCTTTTTAGGAGTCTTTCGTTTTTCTGGAAAAGAGGGCAGATATGGAGACCAGGCATTATGTTATTCTTCTGTCAAGTTACATCACTATTATAAGTAGCTAAATAGTTTTTCTTGGTTAAAGGAACCCAACATTATCGTCTAGTATGTGTGATATTTTTGTAATAAAGTTTATTTCATTGACTAATATTAAGTGGCTTTCATATTACTTTTCATGATTGAATTGATTGATCTATAGGGTGTGCAATTAGGAATTGATTCATTTAATTTACAACCAGACTAGTAGGAACTGACATTCAGTTTTGTTAATCCAAAGTGGAAAATAGGATTACCATCTCTTTCGTTAAGGATTGGAAATTTTAAGAAAGATATTTATCTAGACTAAATACATATCATTTGTGTATTTTCTTTCTCACTGATTCTCTTAGTTCTTAAAGTTATTAATTAATCAAACTTAAGATCGTATCTAAGTTGTTAGTTAATAAGAGTGATTAGAATACATGTTTCTATTTGTCTAATCCTAAGAGAGAACACTATTCAATGAGTATTTGTTAATGAACTTAATTTTGTATCGATGATCCATACTAGTCTGATAACGTAGGTGACCCAAAACTAAGGTTTGTTCATTAATTTTCCAGATTTGATTATTTATGTTTATTTCTAAATTTTTTCAATTTTAATTCCTTAGAATCACATTACTTAAACCCCCTCCCCCATTTGTTTTAGTTTTAACTCGTGAAACACTTACCAATGGATTCCTCGTGGGATAGGCGTATGATTGATGCTGCAAGTGGTGGATCTTTGGTTGACAAAACATCAGTAGCCGCAGGAGATTTAATAGCAAACATGGCTTCCATTTCACAACAATTTGGCATACGTTCTGGCCATAGTTCAAAACAAGTGAATGAGGTGAATGTGTCAGCGTGGGAGAAGAGATTAGACGATCTTACATCTTTGGTGCGGTAACTCGTGGTCATAAAGAAAGAAGAAGCAAAGCTTGTGGAATATGTTTAATATTGGGACACTATACTAATGCATACCCGATTTTGCAAGAGGAAAGTGGATAACAAGTCAATATCGTGGGAGGATTTGCTGAGCAAACTCAAAGGAAATATAATCCATTGTCGAACACCTATAATCTAAGTTGGTGTGACCATCTAAATCTACATTATGGGAACTCTCAAGGACAACAAGCTACCTCAAATTTCTAGCAATATAGGCAAACCTGCATTCCTAAACAACATTAACAAATGGCACCCAATTTCGAAGGCAAGTCCTCTTTAGAAGATATAGTTAAATCTTTGGCCACTAACACTATGACATTTCAGCAAGATACTTAAGCTAGTATTCAAAATCTTATAAACCAATTGAGCTAAATGGCAACAACTATTAGTTAATTAGAGGCACAAAATTTTGGAAAATTTCTTGCTCAACAAAAATCAATCCTAAGCAAAGTAACAAAGCTGTCATGTTACGAAGTGGGAAAGAATTGAATGAACCTTCTGTAAAAATCTCCAAAAGGGAAATCGAAGAAGAAGCAAGAAAAGAAGTACCCAACTAGCTAGAAAATGAAAAATGAAAAAAAAACACATTCAGATCTGTATAAATTTGTCATGCCACACCTTTTTCCTAGTCGATTCGCCAAAGCAAAGACAGAGGAGCATGAGAAAGAGATATTGGAGACTTTCAGAAAAGTCCAGGTAAATATTCCTTTGCATGATGCCTTTAAACAAATTCCTTGTTATTCTAAATTTCTAAAGAAGCTCTGCACTTCGAAGCGGAAATTGAAATTTGATGAGAAAGTACAACTGGGAAAGAACGTATCTGCAATACTTTAAAAGAAAAAGCTACCACCTAAATGTCAAGACCCAAGTATTTTCACTATTCCCTATAAAATTGGTGATTTAAGAATTGAAAAAGCTATTTTAGATTTAGGTACATCGATAATTGTCATGCCTTATGATGTTTACAAGTCCTTAAACATAGGGCCCCTCAAAGAACCTAATTTAGTGATTCAATTAGTGGATCGTTCAAATGCTTATCCAAAGGGCGTGCTAGAGGATATTTTGGTTCAAGTATCTAAGTAACTACCATTAGAACAAAAATTGATGTTCATGATGGATCATTGACTATAGAATTTGATGGTGAATTAATTAAATTCAATATACACATTGCCATGAAATTTCTAGATGGTGAACAATATATTGTTTCTATGGATTTTATTGACACTTGGGTGTAGAAAAATTCTTCCTTAAATGGAAGAGATGAATTTGAGACAATTCTTGAAATTGGAGATGTGTTGCAGTGGTAGTTACTTAGATAGATGTTGGTTCCCAAAAACGAACTTGAAGCCACGTTTTGTAATTTGGAGAAAACTAAGCAAATGGTGAAGCAATTACCTTATGTGGAGTTGTCCTGAAACAACTTCAAGTTATTGCCTTCGTTGATTCAACCACCCACATTGGAGCTAAAGAATTTTCCTAACCATCTAAAATACACATTTTTGGGTGGGCAAGGTTTGTTAACTGTTATTATCTCAAATAAGCTCACTCATTTGTAGGAAGAACAATTGATTCAGGTGGTAAGACAACAAAAAGGAGTCATCAGGTGGATAGTAGCTGATTTAAAAAGCATTAGTCCCACCATTTATATGCACCGAATTTTGATTAAAGATGAAGCCAATGAGGTAAGGCAACCCCAACATCATTTAAATCTACCCATGATGTAGGCAGTGAAAAAGGAAATCTTGTAGCTTCTTGATGCTGGAATTATCTATCCCATTCAGATAGCAATTGGGTAAGTTCGGTCTATGTAGTTCCAAAGAAAATTGGGGTAACTGTAATAGAAAATAGTGATGGTGAGTTAATACCCACTCATGTTCAAAATGGGTGGAGAGTTTGTATAGATTATAGGAAGCTAAATTTAGTTACTAGAAAAGATCATTTTTTGCTTGCATTTATTAATCAAATGCTTGAAAGACTTACAGGTAAATCTCACTATTATTGTCTAGATGGTTATTCAGATTATCATTAGATTTTGGTTACACCAAAGAACCAAGAGAAAAAAACTTTCACATGTCCTTTTAGCACCTTTTCCTATCGAAGAACGCCATTTGGGTTGTGTAATGCAACAACGACATTTTAAAGGTGTATAGTAAGTATTTTCTCTAATCTTGTGGAAAATTGTATGGAAGTTTTCATGGACAACTTTACGATTTATGGATAATCTTTTGAAAATGCATTATCAACTTTAAGAAAGTGTTTAAATGTTGCATTAAGACTAATTTAGTCTTAAATTATGAAAAAAGTCATTTTATGGTTGATCAAGGCATAATTGTGGGTTATACAGTCTCTTCTAAGGAAATTGAGGTTGATACGACTAAGATAGATGTTATAAGATCTTTACCTTACCCCATGATTGTGTGGGAAGTTCATTCTTTTCTTGGTCATGTAGGATTCTATCGGCACTTTATTAAAGATTTTTCGAAGATTGCTCAACCCATGTGTAGACTACTCCAAAAAGATGTGAAATTTGATTTTGATGAGCCATATAAAATCGCATTTGATGAACTAAAGGAATGACTAACTATAGGCCCAGTAATTCAACCACCGAAGTGGGGCATTCCTTCGAATTAATGTGCGATGCATCGAATTATGCAGTTGGAGTAGTTTTGGGTCAAAAAGTGGACAAAGTACCTCATTTCATTTACCATGCCTCCATGACATTTAATGATGCTCACAAGAATTATTCTACGATCGAGAAAGAATTTTTGGTTGTAGTTTTTAGGTTAGAAAGATTTTGATGCTTGGTTAATGCACAATCAACTGAAAAAGTTGTTATTTTGATGATTGAACAACTCTCTTATGATTTATCTTTCGCTCTTAGTTGCTTAAATATGTAATTGTCTAGATTTTATACTTGGATTCTTTTTAAATATTAGGTCTTTTGGGTTAGAATTCCAATTTGAATGTCAGATCATCGTCCCAAATTTTCTTTTGATTGTGTGTGATGAGCTAGTAGGCTAAGCCCAATAATTCATTTCAGTTACTTGAACATTAAATCCGTAAGCAATGCATTGTCAATTTAATTGCAATCATAAGATAGAGAAAATAGTGAGATAAAAAGAATTTCTCCGTCTCTGAGTAAATAGAGATGGAATGTCTATCTCCATCTCTCCTAATCAAAGTAATGAGTTACCCTTGAAACTAAATCTTCAGAAAGCAACAATCCATATTAAATATTGGTATCAAATATCTCTAATCCCTTTTTATAGATTCAAAATATATGTACAACTTTTGAATTTGAGCAATAACAGGTCATGATTTCTTGACAACTAAAAATTTAAATTTGAACCATGATTGCTAAAATTAGAACTCATATATATCCTTGTATAATAGTCATTTAGATACTCTCCAACTCTCTCTTTTCTTAATTTACTTTTTGCAGCTCTACACATACTATAATTGAAAAATATTTTTAGTTCCTCCTTACATTCATCCACCATATTAGCAGTTCTAATGCTTATCTTCTCCTAAATTATATCCTTAAAATCACTTATAAGAAATTTTGTAGAGAACATTTTTGGTTTGATATGGTGAAACAACTATGCTGTGGTTTGTAGGTTTTAACCTTGAAACACATATCATTATTGTTATATGAAATATACAACTCTTATTTGCATCCTTCTAAACACCTAACCATAATCATATTTGACTCGTTCATTTTTCAATACACATTAAATCTAGTAGCTATGACATATTCAACAACTACATCTTAAAAAACCTTTATGCTAACAAACTCCATACCTACAACCCAATGGGATTGTCTACCATCTGCTTTGTACGTAGCACTCCTAGATGGTGTGCTTAGTAGTTCATGAGGTTCACCACTAGCAAAGTCATCATTATTAGGAGAATTTTATAATATGTTGAATCTATTTAAAATGGATGATATCCATTTAGAATAGGCACATTGAAAGTATGGAGGGCATATTCATGTTAGGCATTTTCTTATTCTCCAACTGCATCACTAATTAAATTGCTTCCATCTTTAATCTCCTTATTATTTTGAATTCGATGTATCCTAATTTTCTTCTTTATCATAGTTGTCTCCATTATCAATAACTACATCCTCAGTAATACTCAACTTTTTTATGCCCATAACCACTTTTTTCCTCTCTACATGTCCCTTTTATCCCATCAAATCTATTATTCTATGGACCTTCTCAAATTAATTAGCATTATACAACTATCATTTGATTGAATGAGCCTTAATGACTTATCGAAATTGAATCTAGGAATTTTATAATATGCATTATTGATATGTGTTTAATTATTTATACATTCACTTTTTAACACTTAGTGATATTGTTGTGAAAGGCTTAAGATACTCATTTGAATTCATATTTGATATTAGGAACAATTTTAAAGCACAATAACTAAAATGGGTTAAAAGCACATGCCTTGAGCTAACTTTTTTATGTTCAAACTCAATTGTGTTTATGGAACAAGAAGGAGAAGGATTAGGGTGAAGATTGGACAAGAAATCATAAAAACAACAATTCAGCAACAACTAGGCTGTGCATCCAACTTCCCACTTTCACGAATCAGGCATTTTAATTGGATTGCACGTTTGGATGCATGACTGTGCACCCAAATGTGCATATGCCCAGAAACCTAGTTTTTACTATAAATTGACATTTTGGATGACAAAGGAAGGAAGAACAATCTTCGAGGCTTAGGAAAGGGCAAAAAACTTACCTTCTTGGGATCTTTGTTAGGCTAGACTTTTTTATTCCAATTCAAAAGTGAAATCGACATGAAGGAGCTCATCTATGTATATCGTCTTTATGTATTGTTGTTCTTCCCCTCTTTAAGAATTGTTTATGCTATATTATGCTTATTAAATTGGGTATTGTGTGAGAATGATTGAATGGTTTATTTTTATTAATTTTATGTAAACCAATTACTAGAATCTTCAATACGATACGTAGTCGTTGTGTTAGGATTCATTTGTGGCAACTAATGGCATTGAATCATCAGAGATAATGTAACATATTCTAAATAACCCAAACTTTTGCCATTATTGCTTATATCAAATTTTTTCCTAATTGTAATGCGTTTATCCAACTAAATCTAGAGAACTTGTTCTATGTTATTCGATACTTAGGTTCAATTAAAGAGCTTGTTTTGATTAAACACAATCTAAGGAAAAATTGGGATTAACAGATATTTTTATTAATTCACAATCAATTGTTCTAAGAGAGGTATGAAAATGATAATGAAATGATATATGTTTATTTGTGCTTAGGCTGAGATTGGTCTGAGAACTGGATTCTAACACATTTATCACTTTCACACTTTTAATAGTTTTCCATTATTTGCTTTCATAAGTTCAATTTTGGTTTGTTTTCTTAATTGCATCTAATCAAACACCCTTTACATATATAAATAAAATTTAGAAAGGTGAATTGATTTAATCTCTGTGGGATTAACCTAAATTCATCACTAGCTCTAGTATTAAGTTTAGTTATTTTATGTAGTATTATAACGCACTACCAATTTTGGCACTATTGCTAGGGATTAATACCTATTTCTTTTCTGAACATATTTATTTATTTATTTTTATTTTTGATTAATTTATTTTATTGTTTGGTTAGTTACGGTGTATGACATGAACTTCTTAAACTAATGAACTGAAATTTGATCTAGAAATTGAGAAAACTTTGCACAAATCGACAAGAAAAATCCCCCAAAGTTTCGAGGAACCATCACCATCTAATAGGAGAATTATTTCTTCACCATGAATTCAAATTGCCTTAGATTTGCGTTCTAACTCTTCTAGTGATTCTATTTCTGAAATAGATTCTAACATGGTAGAGCAAAATAATGATCACACTCTTAAATAGTTGATTACTGCAAATTTTAACCACAAACATTTATTGATTAATTTTCTTAATATTGATGTTGCTTTTGAAATTAAATCTGTTCTTATTCATCTTTTGCCCACTTTTCATGGTATGCCAGGTGAAGACCCTTATAAGCACCTCAAGGATTCCATATAGTTTAATCTAGCATAAAGCCCACCGTGGTGTAAGATGAGTAGATTAATTTGAGGGATTTCCCTTTAACATTGGGGGACATCGCTAAAGATTGACTTTATTACTTACCCTCTAGATCAATCACTACTTAGAATGAGATGCAAAGACTTTTTCTAAAAAAGTACTTCCCTGCCTCTCGAGCTAAAAATATTCGAAAGAAAATATGTCCAATTATACAACACCACAAGGAGACATTATATAAGTTTTGGCAGCATTTGAAGACGTTGTGTGCTAGTTGCCCTCACCATCAAATCAATGAACAACTCTTGATCCAGTATTTATATATGATATTTCTTCCATAAGAAATAAGTATGATAGATGCAGGAAATAGAGGTGCCATATTGCATAAACTGAACTGCTTATTGATATTTGAGCTAAATTTTAGACTATTTGTGGTGCTTAATTTGTTGTGCATAGTGAGCCATAACATGAATGCTGATCTTAAACATCCTCTAAACCATACCAATTTATGCCAGGTTACTTTAAGAGATTACTATTAAAAAGTTAAAGATATACTTGTTTCTATATGTCTCGTGTTTGTTCATGGTCCAGATGATTATAACTTCTGCTTCCTTTCTAAGAATATAACTAGGTAATGCATCTCTTAGGCATTCAAAGCCTTTGAAGTCAGTGTACTAGTTGTTGTCTTTGATTAGCTCATTAACTTTAGGATTTGACCTTTAAATATGCCTGAGCTAGATGATATTAGTTCTCAAATATAATGGACCTATTGCACTCCAATTGTCATACCACAAGTTTGTTTGTTTCCCATTTCCTATAAAGTGCTTAATCTTTTTACATAAACTTCTCCTCAACTATAGTAAATGGTAAGAAGTCCATAAGATGTTTCGGTTTTTCTTAAAGCTCCAAAAGTTATTCCCCTTTAACTGGTATGTGTCTAACCACTTGGACTAGAGATGTTCCTTGTTTGTGAGCAATTTTTAAACTCTCTTAGCAAGGAAAGTCTTGCTAGAAGTTTGAATGGATTTAATTCCAAATCCCTCTTAAATTAGTGGCCTACATATCTCCTTCTATGCAATCTTAGAACCTGAGTTCTTATTTCCATCCCCTTTCCATATAAAGTTCCTCAAAAGCCTTTTAATATCTTTGATGAGCTTCTTAGGCAAGACTAGATGTTGTAGCTAGTAGTTATGGGTGTTACACAAGATGGATTTTATTTGTTGAAATCTTCTAGCATAAAAGCTCTTGTCACTCCAATGATTGATCATTTTCTCAATCATCTCAAACAGCTCCTTGAAATCCTTGTAATTAGGTCTAGAAACAATAATTGGAACTCCCAAGTAAGTGAAAGGAGGTACTTGGAATTTAAAACTAGTAAAGGCAGTGAAGTGTTGTATAAGGCTCTTGGCATCTTTGGATAGTACAATGAAACTTTTTATCAATATTGACTTTTATCCCTAATAGCTTGCTAGATTTTTGAATGGAATGTAATATGTTGAAGACAGATTCTTCATCAACAAAAACCAAATTGAATAGCTTCAACTTCTCACATTTCTTGTAAAACATAAATGTTGGATTCCTTTGGATGTTGGAAATTGTTAGTTTAAACAATATATCCGTGCAAATTGTGAAGAGGTACGAGGACAAAGAGTTGCCTTGTCTAACCCCTTTTTTACCTTAGAACTATTGTATTTGCTCTCTATTCACCATTAAATTATATGAAGTAGTGAATATCAAGTTGATCTTAATTATAAAGTTTTAAAATTTTTAAAATAAAAAATTATATTTGATAAATAAGAATTAATATTAGATATTATATCTTATTTAGATATAATTAATATTTAATAATATGTAATAATTTTAATTCAAATTATAATCATAATTCAATTAGATTACTAAAATTTTCAAGCTCTGTTATAACTAGATGTAAGTTCTATAAAAGAGCTAGTCTTTTCGCTCGCCTCTCTTTACAATACTTGTACAATTCTTTCAAATTATTTATATGAATATTGTTAGAGGTCAAATACTTACGAAATTTTAGTAATTTTTACATAATCTATAAATTCAAAATGAAATGCAAAAAGAAATCAAATTTAATAATAAAATATGATTTATAATATATATCATCTTATATTTATAAATTAATCATATTATATTTTTTTTTGGGTATACATGAAATAAAATCCAGATCCCGATTTGCCAACATATGTTGCATCAACATTAAGGAAAAACTTTATCAATACAAATACTTGTACTTCCATTTCTCAGTGAATTATAAAATAAAGACCACCCCCGAAAACATGATAAAGGGCGTATATATGAAGCTAAAAGATGTGACGAATGCCTACACATGGTATGTGATAAGACAAGGCTTATGATTCCTTCTAATCAGCAGTACGAAGCTGACACATTTATCAAATTAGTCCACAAACATAAAACCATTCTGAATTTCCTATTAAAAACGGCTCACTATCATCTTCCATCGACGCAAACATGAGGAGTTGGAGTTTAAGCTTATCATGTATATATATGGAGCTCATAGCCTCGTAGGTTTCAAGTACCATTCCGAGTCAAAAGTGTGATAGAATATAAAAAACTCTTCAATATCATGTATATATAGTTCTGCTTATTGTTTAGAACTAAGAAAATGAAAATCAGCATATGTTGATCAATTATAGAATGTAATGATGGTAAGGATTGAAATTGGATAGTTTTATGCATACATTTCGATGATTTTATGCCATATGTTTAGAAGTTATTCGAATATAAATTTAATTACCATCTCACTAAATGTTAGTAATGAGATTTAAGCAGTTTCTCAGTTAAATATATTTATTCCCTTTACTTTGGAGGCTCCAAACTCAGGCACTGCGAGTGTATTTAGCGGAGGAGAAATACACGTGTACTCATTTGATGATAAGAATTTCTTGAACATGAAGAAAGGTCAAAGATTTGAATAATGTCTTAATATTTTTCAAAAGGTTTAAGTAATCTTCTTTTACTATTTATGGAATTATTATATGCAATTAATATTTTTAAGATGATATTAGTAGTAGTTCAAACTCTAATATAATTATGTTTATCTAAATTCCTAATAATTAAGCTGCCAATTTAACTTATGCAATATCATAACTGGACAATTTGGATTCACTAAATATTAACATAATTTTTTTCTTTAATATAAATTTTGCACTTTATTCAAAGTGCAACGAATATTGTTTTATTAATGTTATGGTCTAAAGTAATATTAGAAACAACAATATGAACTTATTTTTAAAAAATTAAAAAAGTGTAATACAACATACCTTTAATTAAAAAAGAAGTCAATAATAAAATTTTCTTATTTGGAATATAAAAGTTTTGACTTATTAATAAGACTTTTGACCGATTTTGCATGTTTCCCTTCTTTGATTAGGTTTTTCCTTGCAAATTCTTATTTAACAATGGAGGGTTCTCGGCCTCCCGATGTTGCCGTCATCCAACCGCCCTTGCACTCTCAGTCGCCCCCTGGCCTTGACTCAACCCTTCCCATGCAGACCGACGATACTACCTTGAACCCTAACCCTAGCCACACCGGTACAACTCAGTTCGTTGACCCCTCTGGTTCTTGTCCGCCCCCAGTGATTAATGTTATTTTTGCTGACTCCTTGGAATTCTCAAACCCGTTCGCTTTGCCTGAGGATAGGTCGATGATAGGCAAGCATTTGCATAATGGCTCGGTTGCTACCCCGAAGCCTACTGGTCTGCTTATGAACCATAATGGGGCTAATCCTTTTGTTTTTGGTAAGGATTTCTCATTCCGTGATGCCGCCTTGAACAAACGGTATACGCCGAAGCTCTCTTGGGACGAGGTCCTAGATAACTCTTTCACCATTAGCAAAGATATGCTAAAACCTGCAGAATCCGCAACTAAGGGGATGTATGTTCCAGTCTCAGTTTCGGAATACAATGCTTATATTAAGCCATGGCGGAAAACCTTGATTATCAAAACCCTAGG
>JANZXV010000212.1:28104729-28116930 GCA_027576455.1 Erythroxylum roigii | reverse complement strand
AAATCAGTTTTTCTTCATCTGTTGATATAAAACAAGAAATATTTTGACTTTGTAAATCTTCTAAATTAATCTTATAACGATTGTTTCGTCTTTTGACAGAGAAGAATATGGAACTGTCCTTGTTTTTTACTACACAAGAATTTTGATTAAAGGATACTTTAAAACTAGAATCACTAATCAAATTATGTTTTAAACCATCAACTAGCATAACATTATCAATAGATGCAAAAGAATCTTTACCGATTTTACCGATTCTAATTATTTTGCCCTGCTGGTTGTCTCTAAAAGTTACCGATCCTCCCTTCTTATTTTGAAGATATAGGAACATAGACCTTCTTCCCGTCATATGTCACGAGCATCCACTGTCCAAATACCATTGGTGCTGGTTGCTTTTTCCAAGGAAGGAGATCTGTAGTAGATATTATGTTTTTCTTAGGTACCCAGATTTTCTTGGGTCCTTTGGGGTTAGTCTTATAATAATTCATGGAATGATAATGAGATGACTGGTGATACTTCTTTCTATATGGAAAAAAATTCTTTTTATGATGAGTATTGCTTTTAGTAAATCCTAGACCACTCTTATCATTAGGCTGTCTATATCTTCCTAGCATGTCATTCATTTTCTTCTTACTTTCAGTAAAAGTTGATAGATCTACTGAAAGAGTATTAATTCTTTGTTTCAGCTGACTAATTTCCTCAGACCTATCTATAGTTACTCTTTTCTTCATATCGTCTACTTGTTTCTTTAGGCAGATGTTTTCTCTCTCTAACACTTGCGTGTCTTTATGTTTTCTACAAACTTTTTCTTTAATGATCTATACTGCTTTATTATAGCATGTGAATCTTCTAACAGCTCTAAATATTCATCTTGTAATTCATTAAAGTTAGAAGTTACTTCTTCGTCACTTTCTTTTTCGGCTACCAAACATATATTTGCTTGAACTGATGCTTCTGAATCAGTATCAGATTCAGACAAATCCAAATCTTTCCATGTTGCCATCATGCTCTTCTTATTTTCTTTATTTTTCTTTGGTTTTCTCCTCAACAATGGACATTTAGACTTGTAGTTTCCAGGTTTGTTGCACTCGTAGCAAATGACAGATGTTTTCTCGTTCTTGCCTTCATCTTTGCTATTCTTCTTAAAAGAAAAATCTTTATTTCCTTTTGCTTTTTTCTTCCACATCCGTATGATCTTTCTTAAGATAAAAGATAATTTATCATCATCTTCACTTGAATCTTGTTCAGATTCACTGGTATCGTCATTCTTGATTTCTTCAATCTTTAATGCTTTTGATGATGAGCTTCCCTTCTTCTGACTCTTGTGATTCTTTTGTCCAGCCTTTAATTCTATAGATTTGTCCCATCTGGGTTTATCTTCTGCATCAAGCTCCACTTCGTGTATCTTCAAAGAACCAATCAATTCATCAAGCTTTAATATACTCAAATCCTTGGCTTCTTGTACTGCAGTGACTTTAGGTCTCCATCTTTTCGGCAGACTTCTGAGAATCTTCCTAACATGATCACTTCTAAGAATCTTCCTAACATGATCACTTCTGAGAATCTTCCTAACATGATCTTGATTATCATAGATTCTTCTAAGAGCTTTAAGTCCATTAACGATAGTTTGAAATCGTCCAAACATCTGATCAATAGACTCATCTTCCTTCATTTTAAACAACTCATACTGGTGTACAAGAATGCTTATCTTGGACTCTTTCACCTGGTTGGTGCCCTCATATGCTATGGATAGAGTATCCCACATCTCCTTTGCAGTGTCGCATCCATGAACTTTATCGTATTCACTTCTGCTTAAGGCACAACTCAGATAGAACTTGGCCTTTGAGTTAAGTTAGAATCTAACTTTTTGATCAGTTGACCATCTGGTACGTGGAATGGCATTCCCTTCATCATCCATTGGTATATATGGTCCATTTTCGATAATCTCCTAAAGATCAATATGTGTTGATTCTATGAAGAGCTGCATCCTGTCCTTCCAATAATGATAATCTTCACAATTGAAAATAGGAGGTCTTGTGACGGAGGCGCCTTCAGCTATAAAAACATGTGATTCATCCATGGATCTTTGTCCTCACTTTGTAATGGTGGTTCTTGGAAATCGGGCTCTGATACCAGCTGAAGTAAATCACTTGTTAGTACAGTCTTTACGTAATATACAAAATGCACAAGAAGGGGGGTTGAATTGTGTATTCTTTTTTGTGAATACAAGCCCTTTTGATATTTTTGTGAAAACTAACTTATTCAAAGCTATTAAGTGAATATCACAATGAATTGAAATTAACTTCTATATACTTGTATACAAACAATAGAAATTAAAGTAGAGAGTTTAGAAGTTGACACATCAATTTTATCTTAGTTCGCCCCAAACCGTGGGCTACATCCAGTCCTCAGAATTCTTTCTGAGATTTCACTATTCTTCACCAAATGTACAAGTATTCTTTCTCTACAGAGCCTCTTCAAGTCTCTTACCCCAAGTATTATTTTCGCTCTCTTAGCCTCTTCAGGCTCTCAGCTTTTCCTTTCTCTTACTAGAAAGATGTTGCGAGCTTTTTGTTACAGTAAAGATAGCTCTCGTTTTTTGCACAATAAATACAGTAGTTCAAAAACTAAAATCTCAAAACTTGTTCACTAACTCGTTCAGTCTTCGACTTCGACTTGTATTTATAGCCTTCGTCTTCAAGTGCTTCTTGATAACTGCTTCTTGTTTCTTGTAGAAACCGTTATTCAGTTCTGTAACTAACTCAAAATGACTAACCGTTCGACATACTATCGTGTCTTCATCTTCGTATCATCTGTGTTTTTACTCTTCTTTTGTGTTTTCTTCCTTCTATGTTTTCTTACTTCTTAGTTTTCTTCCTTCTGTGTTTTCTTCCTTCTATGTTTTCTTCCTTCTATGTTTTCTTCCTTCTGTGTTTTCTTCCTTCTTAGTTTTCTTCCTTCTATCTTTTGTATCTTCTGACTTTCCGCGCTTCTTCTTATCAAACAGTTCATCTATTTCTAATATTATTATTATTTGATTGTCAAAAAAATTATTAGACGTGAAGTCATTTTGACTTAACAGGAATGAATGGTAAGAAAGCTCCAGGGCCAGATGGATTTAATGGTTATTTCTATCAATATTCTTGGAACAAAATTGGTAGTTTTGTCAAGGAGGCCATGCACGAATTTTTCAGAAATGGGGTACTACTCAGGGGTATAAACAAAATATTCTTGTCCCTGATTCCTAAAGGTTCAAATCCAATAAGCTTTGTTGATTATCGACCCATATCAAGTACAAACTTTCTTTATAAAGTTATTTCTAAGATTATGCCAGCTAGATTGAAGAAAGTATTAGCTCCATTGATTAATGAAAACCGAGACAATATACTTATTGTAAAAGAGCTAATGAAGGGCTACTCCACTTCTAATAACCCTCCAAACTGCACAATGAAGATTGATTTCCACAAGGCATTCGATAGTATTAGCTGGCAATTCTTACGGTCTATGTTGACAGCTTTTGGTTTTCCAGAAAAGTTAATCAAATGGGTCATGGAATGCATTACCTCAACTTCCTTTTTGGCTCTGATTAATGGATCTTCTTCTCATTATTTTAAAGCTGCAAAAGATCTTAGACAGGGTGACCCCATTTCCCCTTACCTTGTTATCCTTGTCATGGAAATCCTTAATGCAATCATAAAGTAGGAGACTCTTTCCAATCCCAATTTCAAACACCACACAAAGTGCAAGAAACTTGGCCTTACTAACCTCTGCTTTGCAGATGACCTTCTCTTTTTTTACAGGTCTGATTTGGAGTCAATTCACACTTACATGCATGCCCGTCGTGTGTTTAAGCATGTTTCTATTATGTAGATTAATTTAAACAAAAGTCATTTCCTACTGTCTAAAGGTGCTACCAACTTGGAGTCCACTATTGCTGAAGCAACAGGCATGAAATTGCAATGTCCTACTCTCCTCTATCTTGGTCTTCCAGTGTCGACAAAGAGACTCAACTATTATGATTGTTGCCCTCTCTTAGACAAGATCTAGAAATAGAATAAAGTCATGGGTGAATAAGTCGCTTTCTTATTTGGGTAAACTTCAACTTATTAAATCAGATCTTAATTCTTTGCATGTGTACTAGAGCTCCCACATCGTCTTATCTCAAAGCATTATTAAAGAGATCGAAAGGATTCTTAGATCCTTCTTATGGAGTCATTTGAATGGTAACCCTGGAGCAGCAAAGGTGAAGTGGGTTGACATATGTTTTCCGAAACAAGAAGGTGGTCTAAATTTCCTCTCCATCAAAGCTACTAACCATTCTCTGATTATCAAGAGATTCTGGTAAGTATTGGAAGACAAGAAAAATCTTTGGATAAAGTGGTTACATATATACTTTCTTAAAGGAAACAATATATGGGCTATCAAACCAAAAGCTTCGCACTCATTCTTCCTCGCTTAGTTACTAAAGCTAAGAGATGCTGTACAACAGGAGGTCTCATGTGAAGTAAAGGATGGTAGTTTGGTTTCCTTACGGTATGACAATTGGTCTAGTAGGGGGGACCTTGATACAATTGATGCATCTTTCAAGAGCTTCCTCATTATTTCCACTAAAAACAAGGTTAAGAACTTTCATTGAAGGGAACTCATGGAACTTTCCCAGAAGTCTGATGCATCTTCAACCTAGCTACCCTCCATCACCTCATGAATTTGACGCCTTCTTCTGGAAAGACATTCCACTTGACAAACTCACAAACAGAATCATATGTGATAAATTACGTAGGCATTGATTCACAGTTCCTTAGGCCATTACGCTATAGAGTAAGTATCTAACACCGAGGATATCCTTCATCTTTTAGCTGGCCATCCAGAATAAACTATCTACAGCAGGCAGGATACCGTATGTGCAAATGGACAAATATTGTCCCATGTGCTCTATGCAAATTGAATCTCGTAACCACCTCCTTTTTGAATGCAACTTTAACAAAACAATATGAGAATACGTCACTGCTTTATATTCTTGGACGGATCCTGGGATATCTCTTTTAAAGATTACTAATAGTCTCTCAATGCAATTACCTTCCTCTAGACTAGTTCATATTATTATCTTGGGAGTTTGTATCTACTTGCTTTGGAGGGAACGATATCTTCGACGCTTCACGAACAAATCCTCTACTAAAGAATGTCTGATCTCTTTAATTATCTCTGAAATTCGGGAGCTTGTCATGCTAAAGAAACTACAACTAACTTACAACTTAAATATTCGCTCCTCTTTATGTATATAGTGGACTGTTTGAAGAGCAAATGCATAGTTGAGCTTCTTCGGGTGAGGGCCTCAGGTAGCCTAGAGCAGCATTGTCTGGCACGGAAACCTCCCTTCAAAGAGCTGAAAGAGGGACCTTTACCATTGCCATGGGTATGACCGTTCAGGCCATATGGAAGAAAGTAACACAAGACGGTTGTAAAAGGAGTCAATGAATTAATATTACTGTAGCACCATTTTTCGCTTGGTTAACTAAAAATCGTCCAAATGCCTAGCAATGTTCTATTTTTGTATCAGATTTGGTAGTTATTTTCTGTTGTGTTGTGTGTTAAGGGTACTCCTGTTGACATCATTGTTTCTGTAACTTTATTATTCTTTCGTTAATTCAAATTTTCTATTTAAAAAAATACATATTTTAAAGATAATGTGCACATAATTCACTACTTTGAAAAGAAAATTTTGGCCTGCATTTAATGCACGTCTATGTTAAACCATAACAAATGCATGAACAATGACCATAAACGATTAGACATGTAAACGTCTATGTTAAACCATAACAAATGCATGAACAATGACCATATAACGATTAGACATGTAATAAGTCCAAATTGATATTACCCGAGTTCACTCCTACGTAACATCTGTTTTATCTTCTTTTGGGTGCTCATATGAAACGTCTTCTCATGCCTAAATAATGCGACGGAAGCAGTTATGAACGCACTCATAATTCATGTAAGGACCTTAAAATTAAGACAAGCATGCCGAAAACAATAGTAACCACTGCAAACATTTTGATGGCAACCACAATAATTCTCGAAGCCTTCAATGCGATTCCTTTATATTTTCCTCCCTGCTCCTCCCTGCTTTATCAGAGTCTAGATTCTTTGTCTAATATTATAGTGTCTTATTGTATATTAAATAAATCTCACTCATTTATTTATGTGAGTTCCACATGAGCCAGCGTAGGTCCCACAAAATAAATGGCTAAGATTCTATAAGATAGAATAAGACAGAGTAATATTAGACAAAAAATCTAGACTCGTTTTATCAGACCCATGTCACGTCTTTCTCGCTGCAATCTAGCTTTCATGGAATGAAATGGACAACTATTGTTGGAAATGAAAACAGTACAGTTTAAATTCAGTTTTTAGCTTTGCAACCATTTCGATTCAATCACTCCAAATTTTTGTCTTATGTTGCAATATAAAATGTCAATTTAATTTTGTTACCCCCTACATAATTAAGATTATTATTTTATATAATTTGAGAAAAATTTTGAACCCAATTATTTACTTTTGCATAATTTTGATGTTCAAGAAAAATTTAAAAAACTCTTATTTAGAAAATATCGATTTTAATAAATAGTTGCTAATTGGCTACAATATGAAGCATTGAATTGCAATTCCAACTTACAATTTAGAATTTAAATAAAACTGTAATCATATAAAAATATTAATTAAAATTAGTGTAGTAACTTTTTACTTGCTAAAAATATATAAAAACATATAATCAAAACATAAACAAACCTGGGACATTAACCGCTTACGCAAATGTCCAACCGTGGTTGATGGTTGAAGGCTTATTTATTATACAAAACAAGTTGAAAGGTGTCGGCTTTATCAACATTTGCATCAATTTGAATTTTCAGTTAACTATTATCCTGTCTTATTTTATTCATTTAAATCTTCATCATTAATTTAGGTGAGACTTATTAACATAAATAGATACAAAATTTACATAAATAAATAATTAAAATTTAATAAAAAAATTAGAAAGAAAAATATTAAACAGAAGATCCTACCTCCGTTTGCATCCTCTACATTTTGGGAATGTTACTCTCTTCGGCTTGCTATAAAGGGATTCACTTTGTTGGGACGAAGGGCCTCACTTCTCAGTCATTTTCTGTCTTTACACTTCTCCTCTCTTCTTGCCTCCATCACCGGTGGAGCAAAAATTCTATAATCAAGAAAATTCAAAACCGAAAAAGGGAACTCACAACACTCAAAAATCACCTGAAGTCATCACTAGCCCGGAAGAACAATGGCTCTTCCTGAAATACAAGGCAAAATCATCAAAGACGCATGGGACTACAATGGCCGCCCTGCGGACAGTTCGAAAACCGGCGGTTGGGCCAGCGCTGTCATGATTCTAGGTCTCTATTCATGTCATCTTCTTGGTCTCCTTGTTGCGTCAGTTGTTTCTCAAGTCTCTTCAAATACATGTGTATTCTCTCTAGTTCCTGTGTCTTGTGTGAAATTGGTGACTATTATTAGGTGGAGAGGCATGCGAGAGGTTGACGACGCTTGGTATCGCTGTTAACTTGGTCACTTACATGACTGGCACTATGCATGTCGGCAATGCTACTGCGGCCAACACTACTACCAACTTCCTTGGAACATCTTTCATGTTGTGTTTGCTCGGTGGATTTATCGCCGACACCTTTCTTGGAAGGTTCATTTAGTCTATTGCACTTCTTCTGCCTCTCATTTTTTACTTTCTTAAGCAATGAACGCTGGTATATAGCGATGCCCTGTTCTGTACTTATTCAGCCTTTTGGTTCTTTCCCTTTTGACAGGTATCTCACCATAGCCATCTTCGCTACCGTTCAAGCAATGGTGAGATTCCAAATGAATAAATGCAAATACAAATCTAATGTTAAGTTCATGTCTTGTATCTCACGTTTATTTGGATTGTTGTTGATGATTAATTAGGGTGTCACCATTTTGACAATATCAACCATAATCCCAAGCCTCAGGCCACCAAAGTGCCTAAACGACGCCGATTGCATACCTGCAAACAGCACCCAACTCAGTATTCTCTACACAGCTCTCTACCTCTTAGCTCTTGGCACAGGGGGTCTCAAGGCAAGTGTCTCAGGTTTCGGATCAGACCAATTTGATGACAATGACCCAACGGAACGAAAGCAAATGACCATGTTCTTCAACTGGTTCTTTTTCCTAATAAGCATGGGCTCGCTTGGAGCTGTCACTTTTCTTGTTTACATACAAGATAATTTAGGTCGACAATGGGGGTATGGTATATGCGCATGTGCTATTGTAATGGGCCTAATAGTGTTTCTCTCTGGCACAAGAAGGTACAGGTTCAAGAAATTAGAGGGCAGTCCATTGACACAAATTTCGGCCGTGTGTGTGGGTGCTTGGAAGAAAAGGCGGTTGCAATCGCCCTCAGATTTATCTCTTCTTTATGATGTTGATGACATTGAAGATGGACGCAAAAAGAAGCATAAACTTCCTCATACCCGGCAATTGAGGTTAGCTGTCTATTGAACACTACTGCCTTGTATTTTTGCTGTGTTTCTATTTTGTTGAATTTTGAACGCGTTCTATCCTCCGTAGACTTTACAGGATGAGGTAGATCTTATTGACTTATAATGAATAGCAACAAAATCAATATAGTAGAAATTACTGTGTGAATAATCCCTTTCCATTAAGCAATATGACTATAGTTCAAGAACTCTTTTCAAGTATAAGAACAGGATGCATGCGAAGAACAGGACATTTCGATCGGTGAAAACATGTCATGTGTAATATTGTATTGCATCCCTAGCAAGATCGAGAGTTTGATTGGAACCCACAATAAGCAAGTCATATGATACTTGTAACTTGGAGTGAAAATATGAGGGTGGTGGTTAGCAGCTAACTTGTCAGTGGTTCATGACCACCTATGATGAGAGGATCAAGATTGAATAACCGGAATTCTTAATGAAAGAGTCTCGGTTTTCGATATTTTGCCCAAAAATTGGCCCTGGACCCGAAGACAGCCAAGTTTTTTCTTGGCTTTTATGCCAACTTGCAAATTTTTGAACCAATTATTTTGTTTTAACTCTATTTTTTAAAAAGGACATTATTTTATATCTATTTATATATAAAATAATGTCATTATTTTTAGCAGAAACAAAATTAGAACAAGATATTTATGACAGAAATACCAACTTGCAAAGCCTAATACCTCTTTAGAGAATATGGTACAACATTTTATGTTTATTTATATATAAAATAACGTCATTTTTGAACAAAAACAAAGTTATGATGGGATATCTGAGACAAGAGTCTAGACAAGGGTTCCGCATGAGTGTTGTGTGAATCCTGTAAAATGAACAGTTAAGATTTTATGTGGTATTGGAGAATTCCTTAGTCAAAGATGCCAACTTGCAAAGCCTTAAATCTATTTAGGGGACATGACACGGCCACTTCTGTGACCGGATATGGTCAGCCTTAAATGTTTTATGTCAGTCTGCATATCTAATCATCTTTCCTACAAATTTACTGTCAAACGACGAAATATCTACACTCACGGAAGGGCCACAGTGCACAAGACAAAACACAAATTGTCGTCATTGAATCCTGTCCATTTTGAATCTGGTCCATATGTAGTTATGCATGTAGCTACTTTCTCTATTTGTTTTTTTTTTTTTACTACCAAATTAATGTGACTGACCTACTACTCATCTATCTTTAAGTATAAATGTATTACAAAACGTAATAAATAAGGATTTTACTGTAGAGCATGCTATCCACTTAGATTATGAGGATAACATTTAAAACTCTAATTAATGGTAGAGATTTGAAGTTATAATTTTTAATTGAACTAACATGCTTAAATAAAGGGGTATAACTATATCACTTTCAATCATTTTAATTGTTTACTAAAATGAGTAATTTACAAATTTTTTAAAACAAGTTCTACTCAATTTAATGGATCATCAACAAGCATTTGAAAGACTTCAAATTAGCTGTAGATGACGGATTAGAAGAAATAAATTCCGATGACTTTAACCAACATTATTAGTTAGTAATGTAACTTATATGTACTTGCATATAGGATGGTGGACATAGTCATAAGCACTTTATCAGTGACATTTACTTGAATTTCAAATCTAGTTAATGGCAAATACCCGCTTCTCTTTTGTCATCGGACTATACCCTTAAACGGTTCAAGTAAAAGTTTCATACCTCATATTTTATGTTTCTACTAAGCCCTATAATTGCCTAGATGAGGTATATTAAACTTTAGTATAATGGATAATTAACAAGTTTTCATAAAGATAACATGTTAGTTTTATAAAGCAAATAATAATAATAAAGAAAGAAAAATATGGAACACGTGGCTGGTGACCATGCCAAACTATCTACAAGGTCCATGTTTGTGTCTTTCAAGATTTGCCTTAGAGCTCATACACTAATGGTTTCCATACGGCTGCAGGTTCCTGGACAAAGCAGCAATCAAGGATTCGGAAGTCACAGTAGTTAACAAGTGGAATTTATCGACCCTAACAGATGTTGAAGAAGTGAAATTGGTGATTAGAATGTTGCCAATTTGGGCAACTACTATCATGTTTTGGACAGTTTATGCCCAGATGACCACTTTTTCAGTGTCACAAGCGTCTACCATGGACCGTCACGTTGGGAAATCGTTCGAAATACCAGCAGCATCTCTAACAGTCTTCTTTGTTGGAAGCATACTCTTGACTGTGCCAGTTTACGACAGAATTATAGTTCCAATAGCAAGAAAAGTGCTTAAGAACCCACAAGGACTCACCCCATTGCAACGGATAGGGGTCGGTTTAGTTTTCTCAATATTTGCCATGCTAGCAGCTGCACTCATTGAGCAGAAGAGGCTGACAGTCGCAAGATCTCATGATCTGATGAATAATCCAAAGTCTGAGATCCCCCTAAGCGTGTTCTGGCTTGTCCCTCAATTTTTCTTTGTCGGTTCTGGTGAAGCATTCACGTACATTGGGCAGCTTGATTTTTTTCTAAGGGAGTGTCCTAAAGGAATGAAGACCATGACCACAGGGTTGTTCCTGAGCACACTTTCTTTAGGTTTTTTCGTTAGCACTTCGCTGGTCAGTATAGTGCACAAGTCCACAAGGAACAAGCCTTGGCTTGCAGATAATCTAAATCAAGGTAGGCTGTATGATTTCTACTGGTTGTTAGCAATTTTGAGCGGCATGAACTTAGTGTTATATTTGGCATTTGCCAATTGGTATGTTTACAAGGACAAGAGGCTTGCCGAGGAGGGAATTGAGTTAGAGGAAGTTGATGAGCCTCCGTTCCACTGACAAATGCTCTTGTAGATTACACTTCTCTAGTGTATTTTACCCTAAATAAGTACCTATTATCATTTTTTTTTTCCTTAGGAAAGAATGTTCAGAAAAGGTTCAACTCTTTGATGACACACAAGCAGGCAAGACACAAACTTCACTTCCACTGTATACAGGCTCTTTGTGTCTTTCAATTATCAAGTTCCTCTCGAGGGTCGCTTTGGATTGACTATATCAATAATTCATTCCAAAGTTACTGTTAAGTTGTCTGCTAATACATCATTTTTAAATTCATTTTCGAAACGAATTAAGAAGATAAAAATATATGCCCCCATCCTTCATGTTTACCTTGTTACAAGGGTAAACATAACAATATTAGTTTCCTCTGTTGTATTTGATTGTTTTAATAACAAAACAAAATTAAAAAGCAACAGTTAAAAAGTAAAGCCTTGTATTTAATTGTTTCAATGAGTTCTCTGAACTCACAAACTATCATATATTAGGGAGTTAAGAATATCGCTTCATCTACCAAAAAGGATATGTTTTTGAGTTACTAAGAAAGATTAAGAACTTTGTTTAAACCTTAAACGTGGATTAAGTTTCTCACTTCGAACGAGTTCCTAGATGGTCATATTTTAGTACAGAAAACCTCTGTCGAGGAAGATAATGCACAGAGATGTTGACAGCACTTTGAAGAAGTGGTCCTGGGCCATCTCTCCAGTCTCCACATTACTCTCTGACAAAATAGAGAGTATTTGGGGTTTAATTTTCTGTATGTATTCTTCTCCAATTGGAGGCATATATATACATGTACAAAGTCCTACTCTGATTTGGAATATAATTATCTATGGAATACAATTAATACTAATTATTATACAAT
>JANZXV010000212.1:28065522-28077517 GCA_027576455.1 Erythroxylum roigii | reverse complement strand
CCATTGCTTTCATGATTGCCTAAACACAAACAACACTTCATCAATTTCACTCTAAATTTCGAAATCCCCTTCCAAAAACCCTAAAACCCTAATCAAACTTCAATCTAATCTATCCATCAATCAAATGGGTTAGAAAACTCAAACCCTAACCCAAGAACTCAAAAGCCCCAAAAAGTTCACTATTCATCTTCTTCTTCCTCACAACTTCCTCTTTCTCTCACTAGAATTTCTCTCTAACACAAACCCACAAACCATTCTCAACCAAAGCTTAAAGAAGTTGAAGATCTTACCTTAGGAAGTTGAATCCTACCCTTTTCCACAAATTTCTTCTTCTTTCCTTGGATTTTCTCCCTTCCTTTCTTCTCTTCTTCTTCTTCTTTTCTTCTCCATTTTCGTTCTTTTCTTCTCTCCTTTGGCAGCCCACGACACCTCCTCCTTTTGCTTCTAATTTATCTATTTATTTCCTTTGCTCTTCCATTTTTACCCCTCACTTAAGTGGCTCTTCCCATTTTACCCTCCTTTGATATTTAAGACCACAACTTATACTTCCAACTTCTTAACTAGTTATCTTAAATCAATTGAAGGAATTTCTAATATTTCCTTCTATAAAAATGTTCCTCTCAACCATACGAATCCAACGCCACCGACCGCGCTCAATTCGGATCTAAAACGAAAAAGTTATGGCCGAATTACTATCGGACCTGCACAAAATCCGAAATTCAACATTAACCCTACTTTGACTCAAAAATTTAATGACCTTAGGGACCAAATAAAATTCAAGCCCTTCACATAATTGAAGTCCCATATCTTACCTTTATTTAGCCTCAAGAATCAACTTAATCGGATATCTACAGCTCCCGAATTTCGCAAAATACCGAACCATGTTTCAGAAAGTTTTCCAACTTAAACACTTTAACCAATCCTATAACTTTTAATTCCATAAATCCCTTTCCATTTCATTTCAATCTCAAATTTCTTACCTTATTTACATTCAAATAATTGCCAATAGTTCCTCATTAAATAATTCCAACTTACAAAAAGACTCGGGGTCTAATATAAGAACTAATTAGTGCTTTGGATAGGCTGTAAATTGAGAGATTTCGACCTCCATAATCTGATTAAAGCTTATGATTTAGGGTTAATGGTTATAACTCAAGAGAGAGTAATCAACCCTAGGATCATCTAGAACCAACAATCCAGTAATTCATAATCAGTTAGGTTAGCATTAAGGATAGGTAAAGTTCCCTTTCTCTCAATTGGTAATTTCCTTAGGTTAATTCTTGGGTGTGTTGCGATTTCTTAATAATTAGCATTTCCGTAATTGATTCTTAACTTACTTTGATTGATTGAATTGAATTTTTTTTTTAGATAGTTGCATCTTGAATTTTTTGTATTTGGTTCTGGCCTTAGATTTTAGGATTAGATTATCCCTCCTCATGGGATCAACACCTTAGGTACTACGCTAATGAACCGTGCACTTGTGGATTATCGAGGGTTATTTATTAAAACTTACACACAACCAACACCTAATCAAGTTTTTAGCACTATTGTCAAGGAGATGATTAGTTTAATTCTTTAATTTAAGGCATTTTAGTTAGTTTTTATTTCCTGTTCTTTCTATTTCTAAATCCATGCTCTTGCACAAACACAAGAGTCACGAAAAGTTTAAGTCGTGCAACTGAAAATTTAGAGTTAGACATCACTCGATTAGAATAATCAATTGGGAAAGCTCGGTGTGAAGAAGAAGAAGAAATCATAAAAGCATCAATGGCCAAGGAATTTTAGCAAGATTTGGACCAAGGAGCGAACCAAAGACTTCAATTAAGAACCCTTATAGATTTCATGAGACTAGGGTTCAATGAGGCTAACCAAGGAGTAGTTAGGCCACCTATAAAAACAACCTCTTTTGAAATTAAACCAGCCCTCCTAAACATGCTTTAACAAAATGTGCAATTCTATGGACTAACGAATGAAGATCCCATTGCACATACAGTGAACTTCCTTGAAATATGTGATATCTTTCGATACCGTCAGATGTCGAAGGATTTAGTAAGAATTAGGCTCTTTCCTTTTACCTTAAGAGATAGAGCAAAGGCCTGGTACCATTTTCTCAACCCAGCCTATGTCACCACTTGGGATTAACTAGTTCGTACATTTTTATACAAGTATTTTCCCTTACTAAAACCACGAAGATTATTAAGGAAATTACCAATTTCCAACAAATTGATGGGAAATCGATTTATGAAGCATAGGAACGATACAAGGACTTGAAACGAAAATGCTCACACTATAACTTACCTAAGGAATCCTTGTTGCATAAATTCTATAATGGAGTAACCCCACATATGAGAGGCACGATTGATGCAGCTTCAGAGAATCGTTGATAAGAAAGACGGTAGATGAAGTAAAAGAGCTAATAGAGGAGATGGCAAGTAATAGCTGCCTATGGATGAACAAGAGGAGTAGACAAACTACTACCTTCCAAGAACAAAAGGAGTTGTAGCTATTGATCAAATGATAGAGATGCAGGCAAAAATTGACAACTTAACTTGACAACTCAACAACATGAAGGCTTCATCCTCAGCTTCGGTAAAAGCCATGTAACTAAAGTGTGAACTTTGTGGACAGATGGACTATGATATAGTGGACTACTTCTTGATGAAGGACAGCAATCTAGATCAAGTTAAATATATGGGAGCTCAATATAGACGAGGAGGGGGAAACAATCCCTACTTTAACACATACAAACCTTGGTGGAAAGATCACCCTAACTTCTCTTAGACGAATAATGCTGGAGGACGGTTCAGACCTCAAGGACAACCAGGATTTCGACAAGATAAACCAAGCTCAATGGAGTCCAAGTTGGATAGGATTTTAGATAAAAATGGAGGCATGGAGGATGCACATAGGAGATTTGAAAGCAAGTTCAAGCAAGTCACTAAGAACTTCACCTCTTCAATACATAATCTGGAGGTCCAAGTAGGTCAACTAGTAGAGGCAATTTTCAACTCGAATGTAGGAACTCTTCTAAGCAATACTGAGTCTAAGCCAAAGGAACGGATCATGGCCATTACTTCGAATCAGGAAAAGAAAATCAATCATACGTAAGAAGATGGAGACAATGGAGAAGGACAAGCAATTACATAATTCCTTCTAAGTGAGCTCGTAATTAAGCCAATCGAGATACCTCGGCTTGAATTTCTGTACCTTATTCTAGTTCAGTGGAAGTCAATTTTAAGTAAGGCGATGAGGAATTATAAGGAGGTTGAATTAAACAATGTTAAGGACATAATGGAATAACTACAAATGAAGCTCACACTAAGGGAATCAATCAAGAAGAAGGTTAAGAAGCGCATAGTAGAAGAAAACCCGAATATGGCACAGAAGAAAGAGGACCCAGGGGATTTTTACATTCCTTGCAGTATTAATAGAGTCAAAATAGACGCAACATTTACAGATTTGGGAGCAATTATTAATATGATGCCCTATACCTTTAGTCAAAAATTGGGGTTAGAACAGTTAGAACCATATAGATGTTAGTGACGACGGTGGATAGAATAGTTCATTAACCAAAGGGGATTATTAAGGATGTGCAAGTACATATTGATATTTTTAACTTCCTTACAGACTTCTTCGTATTAGATATTAAAGAAGATGTGGAAACCCCTATGGTCCTTGGATAACCATTCTTGGCTACTTCCTAATCTATAATTGACATTGATGGGGGTGAACTAACTCTGAGGGTCAGAAACCATCAAATAACATTCACTATGTCGAAGAATGACAATAGTTCTCCCTTACTCCCAGCTAACATTAAAGAAACCGAATCTTGAGTGGAAACTGATTGAAGTTACGTTGTTGTGTCAAATTATATAAAATTTGTTATTAATTATATAAAAATATTATTATCATTAATGGGAAGATATTAAGGATCCTGAGAATGCATTTAGAAATAAACGATCACAAAGAAGACAGAAGAGAAAGGGGAAGTAGATGGAAGGTGGAACCCAAAGCATGGTACCTCATGTTCAAACGGTAAGATTGATGACTACGCTACCATTGCACTATTCATTTGAACCACCTCGAGCACAAGAAGAGCGTCGAGCTACCAATGTTACAAGAAGCATTGCATGGGAGGCAACCCATGGATTGTTAATTCCTTTGACTTTTAGATAGTTTGAATTCCGTAGTTAGGTTATTTGGTTTCCAAATAAGGTCAGGATGGCATAGGACTTCGACATGAGTTATATGATCGAGGAAGTACTCAAAAAAGAGGTGAAAGAGCTATAAAAGAGTTAAGAAGTGATATCGGGAATGTGGAGAAGGACAAAAGAAGAGAAAAATCAGAAATTGGTGGAAATATTATAGACTAGGCCATGATTGTGGCTTGTGCTAGGGTAAACTTGTCCAACGCAATTTTCAGTTTAAATATTTACCATTTTACCCTTCATTCACCTATATATTCATTTTTTACTTCAATTTTTAACTCACTTTCATTTCAACTTTATCTCTCTAAGTTTAGAACCTCCAAACTCTCTCACTTCTCTCTAACTAACTTCCAAATTCCCATTTTATTCAAAACTTCCACCTACTTGCAATTCAGTACGTCACGAATCAAGCAGTCAGGGAAGTGCAACCAATCATCAGGACGGAATCAAGTCTCGAGACAAGGGCGAAGGAGCAGGGTAGTAGACTTCAAAGCACCCTTCCCATTCTACACAAAGGAGGAAGGTATTCGTTTCCAAGCCCTTAATGATAAACAAATAGTAATCCCGAAATATTTTGATTTTGATACTCTTAATAGGTTAGAATTGCAGGATAAGGTAGAGAATCTAACAGAGAGAATTCAGTGGGTGAAGTTTATACACTTCCAATATCTTGTCTACCATGAGCTCACACTTTGAATTATTCACTTCCTTTTATTACGAACCTAGTAACCCTAAAGAAATGTGGTTTAGGTTGCAGGGACGAGCTTATAAGTTAAGCATCGAAATCGGTGATATTTGCGGGTTTCCCAAATCTTCCATTATCGATAAGGACGATGATTTTCGTGATTCTCGCTATTTAAATGAGCTCACTGAGTTAGAGCAATTTGACGTTAAAAATGCCCATAACAACATCATAAGAACCCATAAGAACTTGTCGTTGCATAAATTCATATGTCAAATGGTTTTTGACAAATTAGAAACCAACAAGTGCTCAACAAAGGAACTTTTTCTGTTGTGGTGCATGGATCAAAGCATCCCAGTGTGTACTTCCACACATGTGTTGAATGCTATTGTTGCGACTCTGCACAAGAGGAGCAACAATTTAGGTATGGAGTAGTTGGTTTTCTCCATTGCTAAGTACTATAGCGTTGATGGCGTGGCCTAACTGTCTACCTCCCTAATTTTCTAAATCACCATCTTTTGTAGTATGTTGAAATCCTTAAGTCCCATAACATGGAACTTTGGGAGATCAACCAAAGGAATCATGTGAAGATCATGGCTAGTCAGGCGAGTTCGAGCACAGCACTGCCTTAACAGGTAGAAGAGGACTCGACTAGTGAGGAGTTTGAAAAGGAAGAAGACAACCGGGCTGGAAGAAAGTGTTCGATACAATATCTACAAACACCAAGGTAATTACATATACACTTATAGAGAACTCTAAAAGGATGAAGGAGATGGCCCGACTATAACGACATTGGAGCCAGGATATATGTTGTATTCATCGATACTTCGAGGCTCAAGGAGTCCAATTGCCACCTCTGACACCATTCTTGCCTCCATCACCATGAGGCTTTGTTTCTAACCCTTTCCGTTTAAAGTTAATCTTTATTTTTGTTTTTGTTTTATTTTATGTTTCTTCTTTTCATGCGTGTGTGTTTGTCTCCTTCTCACATTGAGGACAATGTGATGTTCAAGTGTAGGGAGGGTTTTGTGTTTTTGTTTTAAGTGTGAATTTTGCATATTGTATGATAGTTTGTTAGGTTGCATATTGTGAATTGTGTGAATGTGTCAATGGCTTAGATGGATTGAAATCGATTTAATTTTGAACATAATCTATTAGGTTATGAAGAGTCATTAGCTCGTGAAATTAGTACTCTAGGTTCTTTGGCTAAATATACAACTTAATTAGGATTTAGTGTTAGCTTATGACCCTATAAGTTGTCGCATTCATTCATAATTTTAGGTCTTTTGACTTAAGTAGCTTTGCTAGTATTTTCTCATGAAAACGAGTAGCTAAAGCAACAAGGTAAGTAATAAAAAAGTGTTTGTTAATTTTAAATAAATAATTATTACATTGGCCTTCATATTGTAAATAGAGCTAGTAGCCAGTTGATAACGTGATGTAGCCAAGTAACTGGATTGACACGCATCACAAATGTGTTCCTTCTGAAGTAAATCACTTGATAACATAGAAATCACGTATACTGTATAGAATACACAAGAAGGGGGTTGAATTGTGTAATCTTTTCAAAAATATTAATCTTTTGAGATTTCTTGAATTTCTTTACAACATTCAAATGATCACAAAAACACTTTACTAAAGTTGATAAGTAATGCAATCGCAAGTAATATTATCTACTCGTCTAATAATAAGAAAATTAAAGGATAAGGGTTAGAGAATAGACGCCGCAATTTTATACCGATTCACCCCAAACCTTGGGCTACGTCTAGTCCTCAGAGTTTGTCTGAGATTTCACTATACCCTTCAACTTTACAAGTGTTCTTTCTAAACTTGCAGAGCCTCTTCAGGTCTCTCTCACAAAGTATTCTTTATCTGCCATCTTAGCCTCTCTAGGCTCTAGCCTTTCTTTCTCTCTCTAGGAAAGATAATTTTTTGAGCTTTACATTATAGATGTTTTCGCTCTCTTCTTTCGCACTTTGAATACAGAATTTCTCTAAGTATTGTACAATCAAATTTTCTCTCTTATAAAAATATTATTTAGTCTTTGACTAGAACTAATATTTGTAGCCTAAGTCTCCAACTGTCTTCTTGAGAAACAACTTCTTGAATCTTCTAGAAACCATTATTAGTTGAGTCCTGTAACTGACTCCAGCTAACTATCTAACTGAAGTTCTAAAATATCTTCCTTTTGTATCGTCTGGTGCTGTGCTTCGTCTAGTGTTGACGTATCATCTGTTGTAGGTATATCGTCTGTTGTTGACCATGAATCTTTTGGGTTTGACTAAGTGTTACTTACATTTTTCTGCACACTTACCAAACTTGTAAAAACAGTTCATATATTTCTAAGATTATTATTATTTGATTTCATTAAAATTAATAGAAGTGAAGTCCTATTGACTTAACACCTTCGCGTTAAAAAACTATAATGACGTTCTAACCAAGAAACTTAATAAAAACATGACTTAGTCAAGTAACCAAACCGACATTCATCACCAATATTTGCCTTCGTGTAAAAGATTAGGACCATGTCCACAAAAAGTAAATAAAAAATTTTATGTTTTCTAATAAAAACCTACCGAACTTGTAAATAACTTGACTTTCATGAAAACATACTTAGGAGTAGTTACAGAGTTTAAATGATCGAATAATTATTAATGTTTGTATACAATTGAAAAGGGTGAATAACTTAATGTTTAGGTCTTGATTAATATGTATGTTTAGTCCAGAGCTCCTAGATGCGGATTTTGCATGTTAATGATTTGGAATAACATGAATGATTGTGTTTTAATTTAAATTTATTTTATGAAGTTGAAGCCATTGTCTCATTATTACATTGTGTGCTATGCGATTTTTTGTGTTTATTGTTTTGTTGGTTTGAGTACAAGCAAATGTTTAAGTATGGGGATGTTGATAAGTGTAAATTGCATTATGTTTTAAGGCTTAGTTTGATATGTATTTAAATGTTAATTCAATCATTTAGTATACGTTTAGGGTAGAATTGTGTTAGTTTGTTAATTATTTACGTTTTAAGTGTTTTATGGGTTAGTACAAGTCTTTGGGCTTAATTATTATGTTTTTGAGGTACCTTGATGTGTTTGCTAGTATTTCTGGCTCAACATCGAAGAACAGAGAAGTTTTAGAGACATTCAGGCTGAAACAATGGCCCATGATCATGCATGTCAGGCCACGATCACGACAGAAGCACCAAAGTTAGCCCACGATTGTGGCTTGCATGCCACAATCGTGATAGAAGCATAAAGAATGGCCCATGATCGTGGCCTGCATCAGGTAGACACGCAGACACTTAAAAATGTCAAGTTTTGAGGGATTTTTTTGTTGCTCAAAACATAAAAGGATATTTAAAGAACAAGATAAAGAGGCAAAAGGAGCTTTTGTATCAACCACCTTGAAGAAACCCTAGAGAGAATTCATCGAGAGATAGAGGAAGAGAAGAAGGAAGAAAGAAGAGAAGAAGAAGCTGACTCGACGTACTTCCCAGATCAGGAGTTTCCTAACGTCGTTGCCTCCCATAATCCGTACAGATTGTATTTCCTATTTAATTTCAATTTTATTATTGTATGGAATTGGAATAAGTAGTTGATGATTGGATCTAGAATGTTGATGATGTTCTAAACTCACCTTTGGAGTTTTATTCCTAAATTAATGAAATCTGATTGTTTATGTGTTTATTGGATTTGTTGTGATTTAATTCTATGATTGCATAATTCGATAATAAACTGAGAGGGTGAATCAAATGAAAAACGATTAAATTAGGCTAACGAGAGTTAGATGATTTAATAGAAATTAGAATTAAATTAAATCTGTAAATTATGCGAAGAGAGATCTGGGATAGGTTTCCGATAGTTTATTAGAGAACTTAAGAACTAATTAGGGTTTTGGTTAGGTTGTAAATTAAGAGATTTTAACCTAAATAATCTAATTAGGGCTTATGATTTAGGGTTAATGGTTATAACTCGAGAGAGAGTAATCAACCCTAGGATCGTCTAGAACTAACAATCCAGTAATTCATAATCGGTTAGGTTAGCATTAAGGATAGGTAAAATTCCTTTTCTCTCAATTGTTAATTTCCTTAGGTTGATTCTTAGGTGTGTTGCAATTGCTTAATAATTAGTATTTCCGTGATTGATTGAATTGAATTTTCGTTTTAGTTAATTGCATCTTGAATTTTTTGTATTTGTTTCTGGCCTTAGATTTTATGATTAGATTATCCCTCCTTATGGGATTGACACCTTAGGTACTACGCTAACGAACCATACGCATGCAGATTATCGAGGGTTATTTATTAAAACTTACACACAACCAACACCCGATTAGATTTATTGTCAAAATATAAGCAAATACAAATATCACAACACCTAAAACTTTGTATTGAACTAAAAAGTGTTCAAGTCACAAAATAATCAAGAACAAATCCTAAGATGAAATTAAAACATCATCAATGTGAATAACATCTTCCAATTCATTTTATTCATCAAATTTAATGAAACTAACAAAAGGAAGAAGGAAAAACTTGATTTGGAGCTGAACCTGCAAATCTGGAAAATAATGGATGCTCCTCTTGATCTTTCTTAGATTAATCTTAATTTGGTAAGATGATGGCTACTTTTTTTTAGTGTTTTATATTCTTAAATCGTTCTTAAGGCTTCTAGGGTTTACCCTCTTAATTTAGTTTAAAATAGCCTAAAAATGTTAAAATTATAAAAAAAAAGTTGCGTGTTAGAAAAGCTAAAATTCATTGGAATTGTTGTTTGAGCTCTCTTTTCACGGTCATGACAAGCAAGTCATGATTGTGACTTACTTCCATACTCTTAATTCTTCTCTTTTCTTCAATTCCTATTTCAATACACTCAAACACACATCACACACCTCTAAAAGCATAAAATTAAGATACAAATCATGCTCAAAACCACACAAACAATTAGAATATAAACAAGCGCTAATAATAACATAAATATAATCCTATATACATTGTAATCATCTAAGAAATACTTAAAAGCACTCTTAAAAATCTATCAAAACATAGTATAATTTACACATATCATATGGAAAACAAATATGGCAAGGAGAAGGAGAATAGGTTTACAAGGGTTTGCATAAGTGTTGACATATCCACTGACCTTAAAAAATTTAGCCCCCTTATAAGACTGGAAGAAAACAACACTTTGAGGATTCTTTAATGGTTTTATACCAATAAAATCCATCTCTCAAGGGCTAATGTAAGTAGTGGGAACCTATAAGTAAAACCTTCAAGAGAGGGGACTTTAGCCAATTGATAGGGTTAGATGATTTAGTGGAAAAGGAAGTATTAAATGAGGCTCAAGAGAAAATATTGAATTAAGCTAGAGGTGATATAGGTGACCTTCTAGATAAAGAGCTACAAAGGCCCCCAAGGATTAACAACTCAATAAACTGGATAAGGAGGAATTGGTTGATGGGTAAGAAGAAAACAAGGTGTCTACTGTAGTTGAAAATACACCTAATACTCCTTAACCTGGTGAAGATGCAATAAAATAGACTAATAATGATACAAATGAAACCATTGAAAAGGATTTTTAGAGTGTTAAAAAAAGGAAATCTAAAAGTCAAAGAAAGGGCTCTAATGGTAAAAATAACCTCGAATGACGATTTTAATATTAAATGTGTGTGAATTAAAATGGCGTCATAACCTTTAAGCTTTACAGGATTTTGTTTCCATATCAAAACCTATGTACTTGGGTCTTTTGGAACCCAATATAAGGCAATAAAATATGAAAAAATGAGATGTTTAGGTTCCCACTAGAACTTGATATCAAATCATCAACACAACTCATATAGGAGAATTATTCTAGTTTATGACACCAACTTTGTAAAGGTGGAAATGCTCTAAGGGCACCAGCCTTTAACTAAAACAATTACCTTTCTGCCCTGTTTCTTTCTTTTTATAGTAAGTTACCTCCTGCTACAAGTTTCTAGCCACTTTGGTATCTTCCACCTTGATGTGACCTTGCATGGAGTCTTAGCTCCGTAGAAGGCTACCATTGGGCCTTGCATTTTCCTTCAACTAATAGACTAGAAGTAAGAGGGATAAACTTTAACTAGGAGGAGTTTCCTAAGCTAGCTCGCAATGCACAAGCTACAAAAGTGGGTGAAACTTCAGTTCCTAAGAATCCATCTAACCAACTTTTTGGTTCTTGGACAAACAAAATAACCACTCAACAAAATAAATGTAAACTGAGAAACTTTAAAGATGTCATGATGAATGGAGTTATTCCTCCACCTGTGGATTTGTTTAAAGTTGAAGCTTCAGTGTGGTCCTCGATATTTATTGGGCTCTTTTAAAGTAAAAGACCAACTTGCTTCTCCCTTCATACTTGGTTGGGAATAGATGGAGTAAGAAAGTTCTAGAGAAAACAATTCACATGGAGGGCCTTGGCAATGAAACCTTTATACAAATTCAGTAATGACACATGTCTTAATGAGATTCTTGAACAAAAGTCTTAGCAACCTATATTCTTAAAGAAATGAAAGCTAGGTATTGATATAGATAGAGGTAAAATTGATAGCATTCAAATTTGAGTCAATTTCCACAATGTGGCTTTAGAGTTCTAGACCATTAATGGCTTAACTTCTTAGCTAGCTCCTTAGACAAGCCATTCTGCATAGATACACAAACAAAAAGAATAGGGAGGATATGTTATGCTAAATTATGTTTTGAAATCAAACAAAATGTTGAACTACCTGATATAATCCCTGTTATGAAGCTAAGAGAGGACGGTGAGCTAGTAAGAATGAAAATATCCATTACGTGCCCCTGAAAGCCAAATAACTTCAATTGAAATATGGAAGTCCAAAAGAAAAAATTTCAAAGAGGAGGCTACAATGAGTTGATGGGATTGGATACATATCCTCAAACTAACCACACAAGCAAAAAACATAATTATGAGATGTGAAATAAAGAGATTGATGCAGTTACATATGATGATTTAAGTGAATTTGTTAGACCCCGAACTTTCGATGAAAATTAGAAATATTAAAATGAATTTAAATGAGAAAGAAATTGGTGAGAAAATTTATGAATTTAAGAAAATTTGATGAATTTAAGAAA
>JANZXV010000212.1:28031839-28048201 GCA_027576455.1 Erythroxylum roigii | reverse complement strand
TAATAAAATTTCAACTCAGGGTTTTTTTTGCTAATTTTTATATGTCAGGATTTTTTTAGCAACTTTTGAATAACACAAGGTTATTAAGGCAATAAATTCTTTGCATTTCTATGGAATTCTCATTGCGATGATTGTATAAGTGATCATTTGACTTGAGATCACTGAAGTATCTTGTATAGGGATTGCTATGTTTTGATACTACTTACAACATATTTAATCATAGGTCAGTCAATCGGTAGTCATTGGAAGTAGCATGAACTATATGGAGGTAATTGTGTGATCAAGATATGATTCATTACCCTAAAGTAATTAGAGAGAATGTTTCATTATTCTCGATTAGTATTAATTCGAGAAATATTTAGCCAAGGTAGAATGACACTTTGTAAATGGTTTATAATTTTCATTACTTAAATCGATAGCTAATAACGGAAAAGTAATATGATTTGACTCAAAATAGAGTAGACATTAATTTCATGCTTTATTTATAATCAAAACATTGTATGATGAAAGAATTGAATTATGCGAAAAAATCATGCATGGAAAGGTTAGTCAAAACCACTTTAACATTCCTAAATATTTGAGTGGTCATGATGCATTGCTAAACACCAATCTTGATCTATTATTATAAATATGTTTATTGGAGAATTAAAAATAAATTAAAAGGATTTTTAACTTATCTAATTCTAATTATAATTTATAATCATTATCAACATATTTGGGATCCTAATGAGTCTCACATATGGATTGAGTAGAGCGAGGTTATTTTAATGAAGTTAGATTTGATTGTAAAGTTTGAGAAACTTTATGATTAAATATGAAATATTTAATTAATAAGGATCAAGCTTCGAAATAAAAGATCAAGTTTCGAAATAAGGTACAAATTATGATTCATACTTTGTTATAATTTAGGTGTTAATCATTTTACATAATTAAAGAGATATTAGTTTTTAAGAAACCAATTTGCGAAAAAAAATTCGTAATTATTCCACTGCGATCGAATCCCAACCCAGTTTTCCAACACAAGCAACTATGTGATATCATGCAATATTGGTCACTTATTATTCTATAACATGCTTGTGAAACATGGAGAAGGCTGGCTGATGAGACATGTGAATATAGTAATATCATCTTAGCTCTGCTACCAGACAACCATTTCGTTACTTAAAAAGTTAGAACACAAAATGTCTCCGAGAAACATATCATCGGAACAAGCAGGAAAACGTGAAAATTTTCCAGGGGATCGTTGGACAAAACATACAGGAAGAGATCAAAAAGTTCATTAACAACAATCAAGCAACTACCTTCCTGTTCATAACCTCTTTGGTAGCTCATAAACTACATTGGACTTAGGTCTCGTTGAACTTTCCGTCTTGGACTGTAGTGGCTTAAGCAGCGGGATTTTTCTCTTGCTAAGTTATTAACTTTTGGCTTTTGGAGATTGAAAGGAACTGAAACATATCACCAACAGAGGGGGAAAAAGGACATAATGTTGGTGTTTGGTTTGTTGGCAAACGAAGCCAAAGGGAAACGAAATAGTGAGCAGATAAGTAATTAACCTTGTGAAGATGTAAGCTCATGTCCTGGCAATGCTATGGCAAAAAAAAAAAGCGAATTCCGATTTGAGAAAACAGTCAGATTGGTGATGGTGTAGAATCACACCAAGCTTGTCCCTTGGGGCTAGGGTTTTCCTCTGTCATTTTCGATGCTTTACTGGATTGAAGAATGAGCTGGATTCATGTGATTGGAAGGAACGGTGGGGTGTTGAAAGTAGAAATTGAACCATGTGTTTATCAGGATGAGCATTGGTAATTCTCGGGTTTAAATTTTTCAAAAAAAAATTCTAGGGTTAAATTATTTTAGACTTAGGGATGGGTGACATTAGTGAATTTTAAAATTAAAATTTTCCTTAAAGTTGGAATAAATTTTTAATTAATTAAAATTGAGGATAAAATATAATTTAATTAATTATATTTTTTAAATTTTTTAAAGAATGTTTATATCTTATGGTAAGCTCATTTTCAATATAAAATATAATAAATTTTTTTAAGGTCAGATAATTAAAAAAATAAATATTTTTTAAAGTTTTTCATTTATATAGAGTCTAATTTAAATATTTTCAAAATGATAAAGTTTAATTAGAACACAATAAAATGTTAAATTTTATATAGTAATTTTTGCCTTTTTTTACTCATTAAATTTTTGACAAAAACGTTATGATCTAATTTAATTCTTTTTCTAATTATTTAATTTTTTTGGTAAGAGAAGATTGCTGTAGTTTATATATAATTAAAACATCTCGTATTCAAGTTTTCTTCACTTAGTTTGCTTATTGATACAGTACCCACCCTGGAGCGTACAAAGAGTAATACAGAACAAGGATGCAAGCAGGCTTTAGTTCAAGAGTTAGGTCCTAACAAGTGTACTGCTGATGCTGACCTTCCCAAGTGAGCTAGCCTAACGTTTGTCGGGGCCTAATCCCTGAGACCCTGAGACTCAGGACTCCTCTATTTTATAGTGCACAGAAACAGATCGTATGTTCCAGTTACCGTATTCATAAATGAATAAAAACTAGAAAGTAAAATCTAGGGTTATTCATAAAAAAAGATTTTGAGAACAAAACATAAAAGGAAAAAAGAAAGGAAGTCTATTTTTCTTTTATGCAACTGCAGTTTAGTTCTGCATAAAGGGAAAGATACACTTCTTTTTCATTTATTCTTCACAAAAGTGCAAATAAATATGACAATAAGCTTGCTAGGCAATAGCGAATACAAGACTCGGGATAGTGCAGAGAAAAGTAACATGCAGGAAACAAAAAACAATAGCAGACAATTTAGGGATGCTTACAAATAATAGACCGGGCTCTACCCTACCTGTAAACACCAAAGTAAGCTATTCAATTGTACGTTAAAAAAGACAACTTTCTCAGCCTTTCACTGTAGTCTTAGCAAGTGAACAAGCAGATGCCAATCCTCCGATACCCCTCTCTACCCTGCATGACAAGATCAACAGAAGGGGAAATTTAGACCCACCAAGTCATAATATTCTCAAGTTTTTTCTTCTACATCGAACCAAGCATGAACCCCTGTTTATATCCACATTTCACCATAAATAATAGTTGGAACAAATCGAAAAGGGACCACCCAACAACTGCAAAAATGAGTCACAAAGAAGTTGTATTACAGCTTACAATAGTATGACCATAGTTGAAATGAAGCTTTCAAGAAGAGTATGCACCTGATCTGTTAAGATGCTTCTGAGGATTCCAGAAGGTCTTCATTGAACTCGCCAAATATATCTGGACATCCTTCCCAGTTTCTCTGCTTTCGAGCCTCCCAATATCCTCCCACATATCTGAAAGTTTCGCCATCTTTTTGGAACCACCTGGGCTTCCATCCATGTTCTTGCAACTTTCTTGACTGCATGAAACACGATGATGAACACAAAAAATTCATAATAACCTCTTTGACCAACTAAATTTCAATATCAAAATTACCAAAGTAATAATAATAATTAAAATACCATTCTTTGCCTCTTCTCCAAGCGTTGTTTCTCTGCATTTGCCTTCTCATATTCCCCATTCTCCAGATGCCGCTGGTCTGGTCTAAGCCTAGAATCTGTGGGTGGGAGCTTCTCCTTCATCCGTCATCAAATACCCGGAATCAGAAACAACTATAAAAACCAATTAGAGATGCATAAGAGGAAATGGGAATTTGCATATTGAAAAAACTGATACAACACGTAATCTCTACCTGCAGTCCGGGCGTTAATTCATTCAGCGTGATTGCAAAAGCTGTTAAGTTGTAGCGGGTGACATTAGGAGGTGGCTTAGTACTTTTCCAAAGCAAATTGGGATTGGATGAAGAAACGTTATTCCTTGATTTGCCAGTCCCATCACCATTAGTATAATAGTACATGCTTTCATCCCACTTCCCGAATAGTGTAGCCACTTTATTGCCCAATACATCTTCAATAAACCCATTAACCTACATAGATGTAGGAGACGTTTCATGAATGGTGAACATAAGCTGCGTTCTATCTCGAAAGGTCACCTATATTAGGCTGCAAAATATAAAAACGTAGTTATCTCAATCAATAACCTGGTGAGGATTTCTGTCGAGAATTGTTTGCTCCTTGAATCTCAGTTTGCATGAATAGTCTCGATTTCCACGTATATGCATAATCCCATGATGATCGCAATAAAGTTTACCAAGTATAAGATTGTAAATGGTCGTTGTAACCTAATGAATAAACCAAACATTTGTTAATCTACATGTATGATAGCAACTTTAGAAAGGATACAAACATCATTAATGTGCATATACCTTGCTCCATTGAAATATTTCTCCGTCATCAAACTCTAGAGTTAGATTTCCAACAGGGTCAACCTGAATTGATCGCCCCCAAAATTTAGAGCGAAGGTTGCTGTCACCCCAGAATCTCCACCCTCTTCCTTCACAGTGGCAGGCAACAATTGTTGGGTGATGACTAACCTGTTTCAATGCATCAGAATCTTGAAATTATATTGTTTTTTTTTCTTCTTTTTATTTTTAACAACTATCTAGAGGTATCAAGTCATAACTTTCCAGAAGGCTATACATTTTATTTAAAAAGAAACCATTTGCTCAAGGATGTCTGACCTTGACAAAGCTTTGATTATGAGACCATCTTTACTATGAATGCTTAATAATTGTAGCCATCATTACCCAAGTTGAACACTCACCTTCTCAGAGAAAAAGCGAACACCTTTCTCAGGATAGTCAGCTTCATAAGTTTCTCCAAGCAAGGGATTGAAGGGTTTACAATGTCGGCCTTCAGAAGAAGCATATCCAGAAACAGCAAAAGCAGCAACATACAGGATTCTCAATAGACCATTCCCCTGTACAAAATTTTACGGATACAAATAGAATCAGGTTGGACTTCTGAGTTTGTCATTGAAAAGAACATGCAGTTTTATGTAAATCGGGAATGTAGCCCAGGAAGTAGATGACAAGGGTAAGTACAAGTTTCTTACTGCTTTTCCATACTCATAGGCTTGGTCCAAGAGGTAAGAGTACTCCAAGTCCTCAAAACACTTCTGAAGGGATGATATTGGCTCATTAAAGTAAACAGGGAGACAAACTCGGGCTAAATCCTTCCCCACATTGTCTTTAATCATTGACCATAGGCTGACACCTTTCTCTTTCTCAACAGGGTCTGGAAGCTTTTTGCGCCTCTGAATTTCTACATAGCCAGGATTACACACTTGCACTAGGGAACGTCTTTTCTCCTCCTGATCAAACTGATCAGGCTCCTTGAAGTAATCTCGGGTTTCATTCATTGACTCATTAGTGACAGTAGGATCAACAAAATACTCTTTAGAGTCATAAAACGTGGTTTCATCTTCATCTGAGGCCTCTTCAAAATCACGCTTCTCAATATCATCAGACGATTCAGTAGTGCTCCATTCTGAAATGGAAAATCAAACATTGAACTAAATGCAGTGCGGTTGGAGAAGCATCTTTTATTAGATTACTGAATTTCATCATTTAAACGTACAGGCATGAACTAGAGAGACTAAACTATTTGAAACTAAATAGCCATGGTGATTATACTATTCCAAATTTAAACTCCAATCTCAATTCGATTTCTCAGAATTGAACTGAACAATGAAAAACTGAAAAAAGTTAACAAAGATGTTGAGCTTGAACAAATAAGAATTTCACTAACAAATGCATAGAAAGAAAGAAAGAAAGAAGATTAATTCATGACCTTACCACTGTATTTCACACGCCCCAAGCTTGAAAATTCGTGCTTGTTCAATTGATATTCACTTTCTGGGATTAAAGAGGTTTCAGTCTCAACATTAGCCGCCTGCACAAATAACAACATAGGTAATTGAAATTACCAATTATCTGACATAGCATACAACCGGCATGTATAATACTGAAGTAGAGGTATTAGAAAGAACTGCCAGAAAAGCCGATACAGTCAACAATTACACCATGTGAGGAAATTGGTAATTAAAAAAAAAGGGGGGAACTTCTTATTCCAACAGTTTGTTAGTAGATTTCGTTTGTTTTGAGCTGCTATTGGTATGAAATTGAACTAAGAAGCAGTGGGAGGGTGGTGTCCTTATTGAACTTTCCAGCATATGAAAAAGGGAAATCATATTAAATTAATAAGTACCTCCAACTGCCTTATTGTGTGGAGCAAATTGGAGCGGTCTTGACAAAGAAATTGAAGTTGGTCTTGTAGTTGAGAAAACTCTGATAGCATGATCTGTTCACAATCCTTGACAAGACTCTCGTCAATTCCATCATCAAGTAAGCGCTTCTTAAGCCTATCGGTTGAGATAGGCAAATGGCTAGAGAAAGTGTGATTGAGTGATGATGAGTGAAGGAGACTCCTGGTGGAGTCCAAAGCTTGAATCCAAGCCACCCTATCTCTCTTTGAATTAGTTCTCAAATGAAGCGTCTTTGCAGCAGTAAATATGTAAAATCGTTTATCATCCGACTTGCTCTCCCGAAATGACGAAATCTGCCACACAAACATCACAACTTCCATAAGCCCAGAACCTTTGTACAATTAATTCTTCAAACAAATGAGATGGACTAAGCATAAATATGCGAATATGCCTAAAAACATTGGAAATATTATTTATTTATTCCCCACTAACTAAACAAGACTCCTCAAAATCACTAATTAATTAGCTTAAACAACCAGTCGCTCGCTTACAAAATCAACACGAGAAGTGATTTAAGTGAATCTACACCCCCAGACAGTGTAACATTCACCTGATGAAAATTTCAGTTTCAGGCAAAACAAACGACTGGAAGTGGAAATCAAAGAAGGAAGATTAGTTCAAAAACTTCAAAGTGTTAATGATATATATCCACCACCACCTCGTGACGTGACCTCAGAAGAAATACCTAGACCTACAACGTACCCTATCGTAGCCACAGACTCACCTGGCTGATGTGACCCACTATCCAATAACAGCCAGTTAAACTGTTGAAATAACCAGAGATGAAGATCGAAATTCAGAAATTCAAATTAAAATAAAACCCAGAAACTCGCTTCTTCGACTTGCACGCATCGAACTAAAACTACACGACGAACAGTGCAAGCAACCTCCGGTTCACCCACCAAGTATTTTTTACTCACCCGGCCCGGTCATCTACATTTCCTGTTTGTCGTCACACCAACCAGAAAGAAAGCAAAAAAAAAAAAAAAAACACTAAACCACAAACTTAGGCAAAAAAAAAAAGTGACGAGCTTGTTGACCCAATTGGGAAAGACTGCGACTCAATTTTTTGAATCAAAACTTTTCCTTTTTTTTAGCAAAATCTTCTCCACCGATACTATAAAGAACACAAAAACCACAAAAATGTGAATTTTTGTTTACCTAAAACATTACTGTTTATAATACCTTTAAATGGACAATGCCAACACCTTTCTGCTGATTCCTTCTATGACTTCTACTGTCCGTTCGTGGGAGCCGTTTTGTGGAGATATCACCAATCAACCGAACGTCTTCGTCTGTGGCCAACATGTTAAGGTTCTCCGGCCGCCGAATCTTCGAATAAGAAAGCACACCGCTTTTAAGCAAAAACCACCGGGGTCTCCACCCTTTGCCGTAATTCGTCCACTTGTAGAGCAATCCTGCGACGGTTGCCTCCGATCCCACCACCTCAGATCCACCGGAAAACGCTGCAGGCAACGACCTAGCTCTGGTCAGCGGCATCTCCGGCGACTGGGCAGCGATTCCTGGACTCTCCAGCGAGATGCAACACAATGGGTGCAATTCCTTGGCTCTCATTTTCACATAACCATCCAAAGAAAGGACAATACCGATAGAAAACCGATCAAATCTAATAACTTAGCATTAACTTCCCATTAAAAACCCTCTGAAAGATTAAGAAAACTGAAAACCCAGAAATTTTCAGAATGTGAAATGACAATAGGTGTGTGGTAATGTTTTCATGAGCTCTGAAACTGATGAAGGCAAAAAAAATCAAAAAAAGAACACCTTTTGGACTGTTACCCGGAAAAAAAAAAGTTTCTTTAGATATATGTGTGTGTGTGTGTGTGTAACAAAATATTAATAAGATAGAGGTGGGGGAGTTATGATGCCATGCTGTGGCTTAGCTATATATAAAGAGTGATATTGGGTTTGTTCCCGGCTCTCTATTAAATATATTCACACACAGACACAACGTTGAAGAGGACAGAGGACGATGATGGCATAAATGTAATTGCAACTGACGTTGAATCCGAGTTCAGTTAATGCGAAGGACTTCTCCTTCCTTCCTCCTTTTCTCTTTTGCTTAATACTTTTTATCAGATATGACAAGTTAGTAGAATCATAAGTGATCTTAAATTCGAATTTTGTTACCAGTTTTAAATAACATGATAAAACATATAAGAAAGAAAAAGATATAAATGAAATACAAAGAGAAGCAAATGGGAGTGATTGGTTGTATGCGGCAGTCCACGAAGCTTTCAAGGAGTTGACTTCGATGTCATTTTCTTGCAATGTGAATTATCCCAAAAGCTTCATAATGTGTTTGTTACATTGGCTATCAGTGATGGTAAAGTTATTAGAAGGTCGGGAGGTGCCAGTGAGACACCTTTGCTTTTGCTTTTGCTTTTGCTTTTCAAGTTTCTACTTCTATTTTACTATGCGTTTCGGTCAAAGAAAAGGGGATAAACTTTACTGAAGATTGCCGTCCAATATGCTTGCTTTATTTTTTTTTGACCCTCCAGTCCAGCCACGAATGTGACCAAATCTGTAAAAGGATTACTTTTTGCGTAAATTTAACATTCAGCAGAAATGAAATCTTATTATATCTTTTGACTTTGCGGCTATCCTACCCATTTAACGGAACCAGATCTTCTGTTCAGTTTTAATTTGTCTTATTCTGTCTCATAAAATTTTAACCATTTATTTTGTAGGACTCATGTGAACCCCACATAAATAAATGACTGAGATTTATTGAATAGAATAAGACACTATAATATTAGACAAAGATTTAGACTCCCATCTAACAAAATCATTTCCAAACCATATTAAGGTTGACACTTGATGTGATTAATTAACTAATTAGCTGAACAGACATCTCATATTTGTGTTTCTACTTTCTACGTAGAAAGTTTAACATGGACGGCTCCTCACTGTACTTCTTCACCTAGCATTTAGCTAGTACGTTAATTTCCTTTAAGCTTTAATAAACAGTTCAAAGACGTGTGTCTTGTTAAGTGCAACACTTGGCCCCTGTTTTTGAAGATAAGAAATAGCTGGCGGACAGTCTTGTATTTGAAGCTCTTAAAACAAGCAACAATAATAGAAACACGCTGAAAAATCAGTATCCATGTCAATTGCCTTAAGATGCAGAGTCGAGCTTTGTCAGTTTTACAGCTGGTAAAGCTCAAATCTGTTCCTAAGAATAAGCCTCTGTGCTATATGTCATGTGAGGCCTCAACTTTCACCATAGATACATGACAACTATCACTGCGACGATGTTCAAAACTGAAATTTCTGCTTTTCAGGTGAGGCGAGAAACACACTGATCAGTCGATGTATCTTTAACCCTTGTCTAGTAGGCTACATAGAAATTCACGGATAAATTAAAGAAAGACTCCTATGGCATTATTAGTTTTTAAAACATTTCTTATGGTCTCAATTTAGTTTTAGAGATCCCCACAATTTACTAACATAATTAATATTTACCTTTGATCATTACTTTTAGTATATATTTTTATAAAATTTTTATAAATATTCACAATTTGAGAAAATTAAAGGATTGCAAGAAAGAAGAAATGAAGAAGAGAGAAAGAGAAATGATGAAGAATAGTTATTGCATTAGCTCTCACGATATGTACAGAGAGTTCTAGAATAAAATTGCAACTCACTGTCTAAATAGAAAGACCTTTTAGTTTTATATACAGTTTTACGCGTAATAAGAGAAATAAAATAATAATAACAAAGTCACTATATATTTCACATCCTCTCCTCGAGTTGGAGCCTATTTAAGACCCAACTTGGCAGAAAGAAACTGCTTTTACACTTGACCCAAGGCCTTAGTCATAATGTCAACAAGCTATAAATTTGAAGGGATGTAAGTTGTTTGTAAGAAGCGCTCTTGCACCTTGTCTCGTGTGAAGTGAGAATCAATCTCTGGGTGCTTTGTTCTCTCATGATATCAAGGATTTGCTGCAATCTGTTGTGTAGCTTTATTGTCACAAAAAAGAGTCACTGGTAGCTGTATAGGAATATGTAAATCTTAAAGAAGGAAATTGAGCCATAAAAGTTCATATGTGGTGGTTGTCATACTTCGATATTCAGCCTTAGTAGATGATCATGAGATTGTGTTTTTCTTCCTAGTTTCCCAAAAACAAGGGAGTGGCCAAGGAAAATACAATATCCTGTTAAAGATTTTCGTGTCATCAAACAAGAAGCCCATTCAGTATCTGGAAAATCAGTTAGTTTGAGGTGCTGTTGAACAAGATAAAATAAACCCTTAGAAATAGCCCCTTTGAGGTATCACAAATCATGAATAACAACCTACATACGAGGTTTTTTTTATTGTCACATCTGTATGTGGGTTTATCAGAAATAGCCTCTCTATTATGTAAGAATAAGGCTGCACACTATCAGACCTTTTCATACCCTACTTTATTACGGGACTTCAGACTAGGTGTGATAATAATAATAACGATAATGATGATATGAGGTCCTTTGGGGGCAAAAACAAACTAACTTAAGCGTTAGATAGCATAAGAGATATCTCACCTGGTTATGGTCAAGTAGAGTAATCAACCAATGAGTCTACAATAAGCTTCTGCCGTCAAAAGAGACTGACCTGTGTCAAGGGAAAGTTTCAAATTTTGAGGAAGTAGAAATAAGGCAAGCTTGGCAGCAGTGAGGCCTGTTGCACGTATAGTTACCATATAGTCACAACAAATCCACTTCTAGTAATCATAATCAGTGATCAGAGGTTTAGGACAAGAGTAATCGATGAGTCCTAATTTCATCTTCGAACCCAGCGCCATATATTTGCACTGTGCGACTCCACCCAAGGAAATTACCTCCATTGAGGGGAACATTCATGAGTGACATGCTTGGATGATCAGCACTCGTCAAATGAAGAGGTTTGTTCACTGAATTGCCTCCCTGTTGATTGTTCACCACTGCTTCTAGATTAGCCGGCCATTATTGAGAAACAAAATCAACAAATGCTCGGTGAAATTTCAGGAAAAGACCAATTCCCTAACTATCGATGCTAGATAGATCGAAAAATCAAGTCAATCATTCAAAAGCAAACAACAAATTTGTGATTATTTTCCGTTTGAAAATGAAATTTGTGATTATTTTATTATCTCTAATTACTAATTAGCAATATTCAATTAAGTATTAGTACTAAAATATAAAAGAGAATTTCTTAAGTTGTCATCTTCCTTTGCCAAAAAGAAACACTTAAGCGTAAAATAATACCTGTAATATTTTTTCCACTTGGTACAATTAATTATAGATGTTACGATGAAGTTTCTTGGAAATGGCTGAAGCATCTTGATAGAAGAACATGGCCATGTGATGGTATGACTTTAGCAAACTTACTTTTTGTCAGTGTGAAAGATGATATAACAACAATTATTTTTTACCTTTTTTGAAATTTAAATCATGTATATTTGAACATTTTGAATTCCAAGACATGTTCCATTTTTAACATTTTGGAGTTTAGGTCAACTCATTTTTCTGATCGATATCTCTCACTTTTCAATTTTACAGTATTTTTATTTGATGATTATGTATATTATTCTCATTTTTAGAAGCACTGAAATTGAAATTCCCAATAAAATATATTATATGTTTTATTCAATATTTATCTTCGTATTTCTCTTTCTTATATTATTTAGGTTAGTATTTCTACAATTTCAGTTTCGTAGATCAGAGTGACAAAAGAGACAAGCAAGCTATAAACACCATCTCTTTTAGGGTTCCACAATAAAGATTTTAAACCTTTATTTTTCCATTAAAGAGCAGTTCGCATGTACAATAGAGTTGGGGTTTGATTCAGCAAAAGTAAGGAATGGGAATAAAAAATTAAAATAACAATACAAGATCCGAGAATAAGAATGGTTTGTAATGTGCATGCTTGTTGCAAGTAAACTAATAAATAAGTGAATTTACGATCATTATTTTTGAAAGATAACAAGAAAATTACAATTACTTTAATGACCTTAATTAGTCAACTTGATAAACGTTAATTGGCAGAAGAAGAAAAGAAAATGCAATTGACAATATTAGCTGTCTGTAAAATTAATTAGCATCTGTATATATCGTTTCGGTGATGGTGATATAGCGATGTGATAAATCTTACTGACTGGTAGCTGGCAGAGGTTAATCTTGGGTGAAAAGATACGGAACTCATACGATACACACACAGAGCAAGTACTCCGTACGGACTATTTACTATTTAGTGGTAGAGAAGAGACAGTGGTCCTGTCCTCACCTCCTGAACCGGCCGGCGAAAAGGAATGACGATGGCCACATGGCCGTGGCTCGCACTTCCACTCTCCTTCACGGGTTCCCGCTAGTAAATACTCCTTAATTGTAAAGCATCTCAGTTTAACTACGTTCTATCCAAAATAAACAAACACTCCCTACGATTCATAATAAGTGTCGTTTTAGAGAAATACACACTTATTAAGAAAGTTAATGAAATATCTGATATACCCTTACTAATTATATGTTAAAGTGCCTTGAAAATATAATCTGACAGAGAAATTAAAGGTTAATTTTGGAAGTAAAATTATAAACATGCATACAAAGTCAAGAATGACACTTATTTTGAATAATTAAAATGTATCTAAAACGACATTTATTATGAATCAGATGGAGTAACTATTGAAATGTTTTATTTTAAAACCATTATTCCTTTTAAAAAAATGCTAACTAAAGAGAAATTGAACTTTGTTTAAAGTATGCAAAAAAAAATTGTGGGGAACTATTTGTATGTATGTATGTGACAGGAGATATTGTGAGATGTTCTTAATTGATTGAGCAATTCCATATGCTCTTTATGATGTACGACTTGAGGTGTAATTTGTAGTATAGATTTTGTTAGCTGTAATTACCTTGAAATAAAAACTTACCAGGCCATCAAGCTATTTTCAGTTAAATATGTTTGATATTACACAGGTATAAAATAAGAGTGACAGCTTACATATTCCATCTAATGGAAACTTTGGCTCGCTCCCCACATTATGTTCGTAATTTACGGGGATTGGTTGGGGGGAAGGTAGTAATTTTCAAAGACAAATGTGATTCTTCTATCTTTAATCAGTTTTGCTAGCTGAGATGCATGCTTAGAGAGTAGTTGGAACAACTAACTTATGCTTCTAAAATGTTTCAAAGAACATATTAGAATACCATGTATCACTAATCTACAGAATTTGGATGTTAGGTCAGTATATGGCCATAGAGAAATATAACTGAGACGATATGTATATATATATATATATATACCTTTCTATAACAAAAGCGTGAAATTATATCATAGTAGGCATGCAGTAGCTTATCTGTCATTAGGATAAGGAAATTTCAGCTTGTTAAGGTATAAGAGTAACAATATCAAATATCGACTACAAAGGCTAGAGCTGCGTTGAAAAAAGCAAAAGTAAGGAAACAAGTTATCTTAATCCCAGAAGATATGTGCGTGATCAATAATGAACAAAGGCCTTCGACCACATCCACAGTGATCTTTAACTTTTTTGTTGGTGGATGAACAGAAACACATACAATTATGCATCTAAAATTGACGCATAGAAAATGACTATCTCCCAATGAATGGGTCAGCCACTTGCTGTGTTTTTTTCCAATGAGAGCTCTTCATAAGAATGTTTCACAACAGTGAGTGGATCAAGAATCAAACAGGGAATTATGCTAGAGTTTGCTGTTGATGAGCTTTAGAGTCAGTCCAAACACTTCTTGCAACTAGCTAGTTTATAAAAGTTCAGGCTATGTTAATGAGCCTTATTCGGGACATAAACTCCCACCCACTAAAAGAAAAAGAGTAAGGGGAAACGAACAAAGAAATAAGAGTTATGTCTTTCTTATAAACACACATACTACTCAGCTACAATGACAAGTGTTAACAATTAAGCACAATCCCAAAGTCTAGTGTAATGAGGCAAGAAATTAAGATGGTAGTTGGTTGAAAAAGAAAGGATAAATAAATTGGAATTCTTGGAATACCAATAAGCTCATAGTTCAATTATAATATCAAATGGGCAAAGCAAAGCAAATCAAATCACCAACCCTCACCCCAAAAAATAATGTTGTCAGCTCTTTGTGAGACCAAAACTCTCTGTTTTATCCCCCACCCATGTGTCTGAATTAAGGTTCGTTAATTACCCGCACATTACATCTGGACCCGCCACAAAGGCCTAAACTAGTCCCAATCGCAAGTCTCTTCTAGTCACCATGTTAAAAAGGCAAACTTAAAGTTCTAAGTGTCACCATGTTAGCAAGGCAGATCAAAGTTCCTCAGTGTCACATATGGAAAACCCTAAATCTTGCTTTACAACCAAGCAAGTGAAGTACAAGTAATTAGCCCTTCTTCTTTGGCCTTGCATGTACTCTGACGTCAGGTTGTACGTTAGCATTTTTATTTATTGTCTTAGAAGAAAGCTTTCATTGACATGACCAAATGCTCGGCTTTAGACACAACGACAAAGCAAGATATTAGCGAAACTTGTGGCTGATGCTGGGAGACGGTAGTGGGGGTCCACATTTTCATGCGTTGTTGGAGAGGACTCCTTAACAATAAAGTTTCATTATTCAGGTCAGTATTTAAACTCTACTTCCCTGGAAGTGCTTTTTTTTTTTTTCCCCCCTTTTCTCTTTGCATAGTTTTGTATGTTTGCATGTATGTAAAATAGTCATGATAAGGTTGTAGGAGCAATACAAATTTGGCACGTTGACACCCTCAACAAATTTCTTTGTTTATAAAATTATCTATGTTCGTAACTCTTGGTACTAATTATAGTTCGTTTACTTAAATTGATATTTGACTTAATTGTTAGCTTTTTGTAATTCTATTAATTAATCAGCTAGGTCCAACAGATGCATATGTTGTAAAGCATTGACTAAAAGCATGATTTAAAATGTTTAATTATTCTTCTTTTACAGATTATTACCTTAGAGCTAGTGCATGGTGACTCAAATCTCGCAACCAAAATTGATTCGCATACCCCACTGGACTTAATATTTTTGTTTGGATGAGAATGGTTTGAATTAATTTGTCAGGGATGGGCCTTTGTTTCTTTGATCTAAGTGCCTACTAGCTTAGACAAGATGTGATCGTTAAAGCATCAGAAAATATTTATATAAAAAAAAAACGCGTTAGCTAATTGACCATGATGAAGAATTTCGTACAGGAATCAAAACGTGACTGAGGTAGTCCAAGGACTAGTTGAATCCGATGCCAATAGTGCCCATAGAATGATCCCAATTTATATAAGGTCAGGTGCAAATGAAAATGTATAGTCCGATCTTGTGAATAAATGTTGTCTTGGATGTGATAAACTGGTTTATGGAACATAACATAATAGCAAAAAAGAGATTAGGAAATTTATTTTAAAGTACATAACAAACAGACCTGTGGGGACTTACCTTAAAAACTTGTTGCAGTTTAGCACCTGAAATCGGGGGCATAAATATATGGTATTGCCTTTCCAAAAGAAGCAAGGAGGTTGCCCCCTGATATCAACATTATTTCACAGGTTTTCTTAAATTTAATTGTTTGTGGGTGTATGGACTAAGTACTGTATAACTTTGTTGGCACGATTGGAGGCAAAGAGTGATGAAGCATCATTTACAAGTCATATGGGACAGTGCACCCTTTATCAATATAATAGTCTGCTCTGCCTAGTAGTTTACTCATAATTTATCATTATTATAGTCTGCAAAGTACTAACAATGTGAGTCTGTAGATATCGGTAAACGAAATAATAACGGAGGTTTGATTTAAAAGAATAGCTATTAATATGTTAAAAATAGTTATGCATTAAGAAAATCTATTCTTAAATTACGAGGAATACACAAAATTTATCTCTATCTATCTTTAACTTTTCCGAGAATAACTATTACAATAGAAAACAATTTTATCCTTCTTACAATTAATAATTATAATAACAAGATAATTAATTTTGTATAATAAAATTAATAATATTAAGAATAATAATAACTAGAAAATGTATAACAATTATTAATAATGATAACAATAATTAATAATTAATAATAACAATTACAATAATAAAAATACAAAATAATTAATAATAATAATAAATTAATAATAAGTACAAAATTTAAATTAATTA
>JANZXV010000212.1:28003930-28022686 GCA_027576455.1 Erythroxylum roigii | reverse complement strand
GTATCAGAGCCTAGTTAATTTGTTAATTGGGTCTATTTTTGCTTGTTTGAATGATGGAGGTAAATATGAGTAAAATGTTTTGTTTGGATGGCGCAAACTATCACAATTAGAAAGAAAAGATGAAAGATCATTTATTTTAAAGAAGTTGCATTTGCCTGTATTTGCTACTAATAAGCTTAAGTCTAAGTCTGATGAATACTAGGAGTTTGAGCATCAACAAGTATGTGGCTTTATTAGATAATGGGTTTAGGATAATGTATTGAATCATATTGTCAATGATACACATACCAAGACTTTGTGGGAGAAGCTTGAATCTTTGTATGCTTCTAAAACTAGCAACAACAAGTTATTATTGCTTAAACAAGCCATACGCTTGCAGTACAAAGAAGGGATCTCAGTTCTTGACCATATGAATGAATTTCAGGGTATCTTTGATCGGTTGTTCGGTATGGGTGTAAAATTTGATGAGGACATTGTGGGACTTTGGTTATTAAATACACTCCCTAATTCTTGGGAGAACTTTAAAGTATCTTTGACAAATTCTGCTCCTAATGATATTGTAACCACGTAGTATGTGAAGAGTGGTGTTCTAAATGAAGAAGTGAGAAGGAGAACTCAGGGGACTTTCACATCACAGTCAAATATTTTGGTTACTAAAAGCAGGGGGAAAAGTAAAAGCAAAAGTCAAAATCATAGTAATAGAGGCAAGAGCAGGAGTAAACCAAAGTTGAGGTGTAAGAACCTCGAATGCAATTATTGTGGTAAACTGGGGCACATCAAGAAGTAATGTTTTAAGTGGAAGATGGAGAACAAAGGTGACAAAGGCAAGCAAGAAAAGAAGGGAAATGATGATAACAATGATTGAGTTACTGTTGCTACTTCAGTTGATTTAGCAGTTGTTCATGATGGAGTTATGATTAATGTTGCTAGCAATGAGATTATTTGGGTACTTGATAGTGGTGCTGCACAATATGTTGCTTCAAGGAGATAACTCGTCACATCCTATTATTTGGGTACTTGATAGTTTCACGGATGGGTAATGAAACTGTATCCAAAGTAGTGGGCATTGGCACTGTGATTGTGGAGACCAACCTTGGAATGAAGTTGGTGCTTAAGAATGTTAAACATGCACCAGATGTGAGGTTGAATTTGATCTCTTAAGAAAATCTATATCATGATGGATATGGCACAAATTTTTTTGAGCACGGCATGGTTTATAAAGGGTCCTTGGTTGTGGCTAAGGGGTTTAGAGCTTCAGGCTTGTATTGGTTACAAACTACAATCCCTATAAATCTTATGAATGCAGTTGAGAGTGATGACTCTTCAAATTTATGGCACCAGAGGTTAAGTCACATAAGTGAGAAGGGGCTGAATATTCTAGCTAAGAAGAATATGCTTTCTGGTTTGAAAAGTAGAGAGCTAGACACTTGTGTTCATTACTTAGTGGGAAAACAGAAAAGGGTATCTTTTAAACATCATCCACCTTGCAAGAAGAGATAGTTTCTTGATATGGTACACTTAGATATGTGTGGTCCTTTGAAGGAAAAGTCATTTGGTGGTGTATAATATTTTGTGACTTTTACTGATGACCACTCAAGAAAGCTTTAGGTTCGGGTTTTGAAGACAAAAGATCAAGTACTTGGTGCATTTAAAGAATTTCATGCTTATACTGAAAGAGAAACAGGCAAGAAGCTAAAATGTGTTCGCACTGATAATGGAGGAGAATACTGTGGGCCTTTTGATTCATATTGTAGAAAGCATGATATTAGACACCAGAAGACACCTCCTAAGACTCAGCTGAATGGCTTGGCAGAAGGGATGAATAGAACTTTGATGGAGAGAGTTAGAAGAGTACTTTCAGATGCCAAACTACCTAATTCTTTTTAGGGTGAGGCATTATATGTAGTTACATATGTTATCAATCTAATGCAGCTACACATGTTATCAATCTAACTCTTACTATTGCTTTGGAAAATGATGTTCCTGATAGATTCTGGTATGGTAGAAAGCCTTCCTATGACCATTTGCGGGTATTTGGTTGCAAATGTTTTGTTCATATTCCTAAAGATGAAAGATCTAAGCTAGATTCCAAGACAAGACTGTATATCTTCATTGGCTATGGTCAAGATGAGTTTGGCTATTGGTGTTATGACCCTGTTGAGAAGAAACTTGTCAGAAGTCATGTTGTAGTCTTTGTAGAAGATCAGACCGTTAAAGATATTGGCAAAGTGGAGAAATTAAAGCCTTAGATTTAAGGTTTGGTTGATTTAGATCCAGTTCCTTCAACTCCTACACCTGATGTAGTTGATGTTGATCGTCCGGATAATACTCAAGATATAAATGAGATTGATATTCCTGTAAGTGATGCAGCTGATGATCATTATGAGGTACTTTGTGAGGAACAAGAATTTCCACTCAGGAGGTCTACTAGAGATCGCATACCATCTACTAGGTATTCATCTAGTGAGTACGTGCTATTGATAGATGCAGAGGAGCCTAAATGCTACCAAGAAGCTATTGAGAGTGAGGAAAAGGTGAAATGGGTTGCAGCTATGAAAGATGAAATGCAATCTTTGTATGATAATGAGACAATTGAACTAGTCAAGCTTCCTAAAAATAGAAAAGCTTTGAAGAATCGATGGATCTATAGGGTGAAGCAAGAAGAGAATTCATTATCTCCACGGTATAAAGTCAGATTAGTTGTTAATGGCTTCAGTCAGAAAAAAGGGATTGATTTTGAGGAGATTTTCTCAACAATGGTCAAGATGTCTTCAATTCGAGTTATTTTGGGTTTGTCTGCTACTCTTGATTTAGTGATTGAACAGATGGATGTAAAAACTGCTTTCCTCCATGGTGACTTAGAAGAGGAGATTTACATGGAGCAGCCTGAAGGTTTTGTGGTGAAGGGCAAAGAAAGTTATGTTTGCAAATTGAAGAAGAGCTTGTATGATTTGAAACAAGCACCAAGGTAATGATATAAAAAGTTTGAGTCTTTTATAGTCTAGCAAGGCTACAAGAAGACTACTTCTGATCATTGTGTTTTTTTACAAAAATTTTCTGACAATGATTTCATCATTTTGTTGTTATATGTTGATGACATACTTATTTTAGGTCCTAACTCTTCCAAAATTTTGAATTTGAAGAAAGAGTTAAGCAAGTCCTTTGCTATGAAGGATTTGGGGCCAACAAAGCAGATTTTTAGCATAAGAGTCATTCGTGACAGAAAGTGCAAGAAGTTATGGCTTTCACAGGAGAAGTACATTGAGAAGGTATTGCATCAGCTCAATATGGCTAAGGATAAGGCTATAAGTACACCTCTTCCTCCATCTCTTAGATTGAGTTTGAAGTAGTCTCCTTCAAGTGAGCAAGATAAAGAATACATGCAAAAGGTTCCTTATGCATCTGCAGTAGGAAGTTTCATGTAAGCCATGGTTTGTACTAGACCAGATATAGCTCATGCAGTTGGTACTGTTAGTAGATTTCTTCCTAATCCAGGAAATGAGCATTTGAATGCAGTAAAGAGGATTTTAAGATATCTCCGTGGCACTTCGAGTTTGAAGCTGTATTATGGGACTCAAAAGCCTATGCTTTGTGGTTATATAGATTCTGATATGGCTAGAGATATTGATTCAATAAAGTCTACTTCTGGTTATTTGATTACCTTTGCAGTGGCATGGCAATCTAGGTTGCAAAAATGTATTGCTTTATCTACTATAGAGGCTGAATTCATTGCAGCCACTGAAGCATGTAAGGAGTTGTTGTGCATGAAGAAGCTTGTGAATGAGCTTGGGTTTACACAAAAAAGGTATGTTCTATTTTGTGATAGCCAGAGTGCTATTCATCTTGGTAAAAATCCTAATTCCCATGGTAGATTCAAACATATTGATGTGAGGTATCAATAGATCTGTGATGTTTTGGATTCTAATTCTGTTGAGCTTGAAAAGATTCATACTGATGATAAGGGTGCTGATATGTGCACAAAAGCTCTACCAAGGATGAAGTTTGAAGCTTGTCGATTAAGTACCAGTTTGGCAACCTCCTCCACATAGTCGAGAAGGGGCACAATTGTTGGGTTTGGGTTTCCTCCTATGTGGTAAAACCTAAAAATTTGTTGAAGCCCACTTTCTTTTGAGCCCATTAGGGCTAACTTTTGTCTTACTATTCAACCAAATTTCAGCTGCCGAGAGAGAGAGAAGAGAGAGAGTTGGTTTTCTTTCAACATACACAAAAGGAGAAATTTTTTACCTTGACCCATTTTACATTTCCAAAAATTGGGAAGTCGTTCACAGTTGGATCAGTCTCATTTTTGGTATATAGTTTGAAGACATATTGTTCTTCATTTTAAACGGTGGAGATTTGGTTTGGAGGTTTAGAGGTTGAGTTTTTGGTTCCAAAACCGGGCTGGTCTCAAGGTGTATCTAGAACTGACAAGCTTCACCATATTATGATTTTGGTCTGTCATTCTTTGTCTGATCAGGCTGAATTTTGGTGAGCATGTTCCGTACTCATTGTTAGAACAGAAGCTTTTTGTTGTGATTGCTCTCTTAGTATAGTTCTTTACTTTGATTTGTGGTTATATGAGATTAAGCCTTTGATTTTGGGATTATTGTGGCTGTTGATCCTGTAAGACAGTATTTGTGATATTGGATTTCATTTGTTTGGAGCAAGAGAGGTCCCGTGGTTTTTATCCTTCACATTGAAGGAGTTTTTGCCACGTTAAATAATTATTGTGTTTTGTGATTTGTTTTTTTATCTATGCATTACTGAGGCAACTTGTGATCATTTAGTTTGCTGCAATTTTTGCTCATTATTACTTCTAATAGATTCATTCAAATGGGTAAAGATTTATCAATTGATTGTTGCGTGTGTTATACCCGCTTCCTTCCCAACAGATATTAGTATTACATTGAAAAAATATAAAGAAATAGAGCACTATTGACAAAAGACCCAACAAAGAGCTTAAGCAACAGCAGGATAAGCGAAGTTCATGTATTTCTAGTTGGGAGATATGTAGACACGGTCGAAGGTTGCATTCTTCTATTGGCCACCTTCATGCTTAGTTTGAAAAGTTAGGAGAGAGACTATTTTGAAGCTAAAATATAGTTGCAAGTGGTATGAATGAGGTTTATTAGGATTTCCTCTCTTACTTGTACTTTTTTATTACCTTGGAATAGCTCGGAGTTCCTTTTGGACCATATAAAATACCTTACATTATTGCAACAGGATATGATGTTAATGGTTTTATCCCTTTTTAATGTACCGTTCGCTTGCCCAAGTTTATTGAATATATCAGATATTTTAGGCTTGTGAGATAGAAGTTGCAAAGCTCCTATATCACATTCCAGATTTTATCGGAGAACTTATACTTGAAAACGTGTTCATATGTCTCTTACTCTTTCTTACACAGGTAACAAATTTAGGAAATGTCAAGGAAGTTTAATTTATCCATAGTCCTACATCTCTGCATTTAGACAGTTTATAATAGAAATGAGACTTTTAGCAACAACTTTTTCCACCATATCAATCCATTCTCTACATATTAGGAGTTAAAAACTTTTGGCATTTTAGTTTTTGGATGAGGAATGCTTCAATCAGATATAATAGTCATCCATTAAAGGCTAAGGTGAAACTGATTATATTTGTCTAATATTTTAGTGAAATTGGTAGTTAAATATGTATAATCACTTACAAGTATATGTCATTTATTTATCTAATATCAAATTTGACCGCAAAATCATTTGTAATTAGTTCTTAGATATTTGTAAGACATGATAATTAAGTTGAAGAGATTACTTGCTATCAGTCAACCTTCTTAACTACTAATAAAAGACAAAATTTCTCAATTACGAGTTTAGAGTAGTTTATAGCTTAAAATAAAAAATTTAAGATACATATAAAATTTTAAAAATATATAAATAATTTTATGATCTCCAAAGTACCTATCTCATTTTTTTTGGTTGAAAACTCTCCGGTATCCAGCGCCATAAGGGCAACCGACTAAATCTGGAGTCAAGCTAGGTAGGACCCTTTCAGGTGGCAAAGCTAAAACTTATTACAATAATAATTATGATAGGTTAAGTTTAGTAAGGCCTATTTGAGTATAACGGTATCAGCTAAAGTTTATAATTAAGTATATATATATATAAACATATTCTATATAAAAGAAAGTATATGATGTTTTTCAAGTTTAGAATTTTGATTAAACAACAGACAATTCTAGCTAACAACTTTTAGAATGAAGAAAAAACTAATTGATCGAACCTATTAAAGATCTTCTTGTTGGTTTTTGTTTATTTCTTTCTTTCATACAAATTTAGTCCAACCTAATCCACTATTATTTCTCAATAAGTAGTATCATAATATAGTTGAAATAATAATGACTTCATTTGTAAGGTTAGAAGTGGAAAATTGCAATGAAATTGATAATTTTAGACTACAACACAATGATTAAAGGATTTGATATTATATTAAGGCTTATTGAAGGGGTTTTAAAAGGATAAGTAAGAAGAAATAAATGAGCTTAATTAAGAGGAGTTATAAATGCAAAAAGCTAGAACCATTTGATTATGTCTGGCATATAAGATCAAGTACTACATCATGGATATTTCATTCAGTGTTCCGAATTTCGTTCCGTTGAACGGAATTCGGATCTCAACCTTGGTACCGGCCATAAATACCGGCCGGTACCGGGGTTTTCCGTTGGGTACCGGCCAACATTCTAGAAAATTCCGGCAGAACTCCAAGGACTTATTTGCAAATATTTTTCTTTCGCCTCGCGGTCTCTGGCAAGTCCAACGACCCATCGTCCTCTGCTACACACAAAAACATAAACTCGCTGTTAAGAAAAGAAAAGGTCCGCTTATCTGAGAATAGTTGGATCTGATGAGAAAAATCACAAACCTGGTGAATCTCTGATACTGCTACTTCGATGTCTTCTCCTAAATAACCCATTGCTTGCGATTCTCCTAGAGTCTCTGCTTCGTTCCATCTATTACCTTTCTATTCACTCACCGAATCAGCTAGATTGTTCTTAGTACTCTCATCTCCCATTACCCGAAAACCATGCACCTATTTGATTTTTTCAGCACACAGAACTTTTCACTTATCTCTCCTTCTCTCTATCTCTCTACCTGTCTTTCTGACTCTCGTTTTCTCATCTCTTCAGCTATATATGAAACCCACTCCAAGGCCTAGCCAACGGCCGTGATCTTTCCTGTTTCATGCAAGGCCAGATCTCAGCCTTCCATTGCACAAACATAAGTCCGTTGGATATTGTTATGAACTTCTTTTTGGCCTTTCCACGTGTTGTCCTGCTTTTTCTTAATCCCCAAGCATCCATGTTTACTAGAGAGCCCGATTAGGTATTATTTTAATCATGTTTGTGATTATTTATTCATTTTAGATTTTCATATTAAAATATTGTTCGTAATATTATAATACAATGTGTACCCTATCCAAAATATGATGTCTTCAACTCTTCATACGCCATATATATATATATTACATTATAAATCGAAATTGCTATTAATTTTTTATTTACTTCCAATTAATCTTTTACTTTTTTTACTTCCACATTAAATTATTCCCTTTTTTACTTTATTAATGCAGATTAAACTCTAGCTTTTAAAGACATATTTTCAAGAACATATTTCCATTAAAGGCATTACTAATTTGTAAATATTTTCATTAATATTTGGTATTGAATTTACTCATAGGAAAAAATTTGTTTGAGTATAAAGAAGTGATGTATTGAATGTTTGTTGTTAAATTGTGAATATGTTAGAATTAATAATAATTTGATTGTAGTTAATTGTAATATTTTAAATGCTTTGTATTATTTTTAGTTTTATAATTATATAATGATTATTGTCTTTGTTTATATTAATTGTGGTTATTATTTATATGTAAAATATTTAAAAATTATTGTTATTTCAAATTAATTGTCATTATTATTTATTATTAAGATTTTTGAAAGCATAGTTGATGTAAACAGTAAACTAGTAAAGTATACAGTACAGCTGTATAATATATTAATATAGACTATTTTGCAATTTTTAAAAAATTTAGGGACTATTTTATAAATTTAAAAAATATCTCGAAACGGTACCCGGTACCAACCGGTACCGGTACAGTTCCATTCCAGAGCTCAATCCGGTACCAAGCCCGGTCCGGTATTTATAACATTGGTTACTACACATTGAATTATATATTTTATTTTTTTTTCCTGAAAGAATGAAAATCGCTTTCAATAAAAAAAACAAATATTTCAAATTAAATAAAAAACAAATTGTAAATATGACCCCGTTCCTAGCGTGCGTGTTACAAACATGAACACACAAAACAAAGAGAAAAAAAACAGCCTTCTTGGTCATCGATTTAGCAGCGTCCTTCAGATGATGCGGTGTCTCTATCTCTCCAAACTCTTCCAATATTTACCCTAGAATTTGTGTCAGTCTTTCCCCCTCTGAATGACTGACTGTCTCTGCCCAGGTCCTCTTTTTTATTGACAGTGATTATCATCACTGATCATCAGCTAGGGTGGATTTTGCACCATAAAAACTCGAAAGAAAAGCAAAATTGGAGGAGGAAAATAAAAATGCCTACAAGCAGTGTAATAAGTCCACTCCAAATCATCAACACTCAGGAATCCAGTTTGTCTCAGTGGTCACAAAGCTTTTTGGTGAAAGAAAAGATACCCATTTATGGACTGATTAATATGGGTCTAAAAATGATGTCATATTTACTTTTTTTAAAAATTTTACCAATGAACAAACACAAGAAATCATCTTCTATTCAAACTACAAAAAATAAAATCCACTTAGATTCACATGTTTGTGTCTTTCTTTGAGTTTGTACTCACAAGCTTGGCGCTGAGAAATATTTGACAGTCATCTCATGATTCAGTGTTATCCATGCTCTGACTTTTGCTGCTTAAATTTGTACTAAATGCAGTCTTGGTCTCAGAGCCTTTAGGTCGGTTTATGGGTTGATCATCAAGTTCCGAGTTTACGTACAATCTTCCTTAAACTTGGATCGGCCATTTAGTCGTCTTTGAGGCATGTTACGAGGAGACGGTGAAATATGAACTGGGCTGGCTATGGACCCAATTATCTACCTATATATAACATTAACCTGAAATGCAAAATGCACACCCACATGCTTGCTGGAAAAATCTGAAAGTCATATTTTGCCCTTAGGTAATAATTTTTCAATCTACCTGGGCATGTAAGTGAGATGATGTTTTAATGCAAATCTTGATATATATAACAGTTCCATATTCCAAAAGTTGATTTGTAGAAAATGACTTGAGAATTCTCTTTATCCAATGAAAGTGAACAAATCAACTAAAAGAATTAACTCTTTGTTTTTCATTTTGCATCTCAATTAATCACTTACTTCACAAAGGTTGTGGATAGAGAATGACAAGTGATAAGCAATGCTGAAACATCTGTTTCACTAGTTGACAAGCTCTGTAGCCAAAACAGTTCACGTAACCATCCAAGTCCAACAGCAGCGTGACGGGATACCAGAATATGCATTTCTTTTTCGCCAACACCAACTAAAATGATGACGATTTTTTATTAATATGATTGATTTCCAAGCGTCAACTTATGATCTGAAGTTGAAACGTAGGCTTGCTAAGAGTCGGGCCCTCCCTTATACAGGATGTGTTTCATTTAAAAGCAACTATCTAGCAAGTTTAAAGTTTGTTTTCTTGAGATTGACTGACAAAGAGAGACAATCCCCATCCATATCAATCAATCTCTTTACCACCATTATCTTATCGGATAGAGCCTTATCATTGATTTTAAACAGCAATTGTCGCTTTTATTATTGAACTGGTAGCCACTTTCTAAGTTGCCATGTTTTGTTAGGCCTAATGCGTCACTACAAAATCAACCTTTCGGCTTAGATGGAAGTTGTGGAAAAAGATTTCGGCCATTCGTGTAACAGTTGGGTTCAGTTAAGATTGTGAATTTTCGAGTCCAGCTTGTGCTTGCAGTCCAATAGGCTAATAAAAAGCCCCAAGTGATCACAGGTTAATGTAAAGTGGCAAAACAGTTATTTATAGTGTGGATTCAAGACTGTCCTACTGTTTTTTTTTCTTCCTTTCCTTTTTGTCAGTATTCCAGTCCATAATCTTGCAAGACAATATTATTATGGTATCATAATTCAAAATTTTCATTTGCTTTTTTACAAAAACATTGACAACCATTCCTCTTGTTATACCTAACCAAAGGACGAGCACGAGCAGGTTATGTAAATAACTGCCAAAAAAGCATCGAAATATAGTAACTGCAATATCTGTAGTAAACATAGTCGGGTCGGCTAAACACGACTGGTCCAAATCTAGAGACATTCTATTAATGGCAATTGTCTCTACAGCCCAGAAAGCAGAGAAGGATCCAAAATGATCCTGCCAGAATCAGGGACCATGCTTCTAACTGGTTGAATTTTCTTAGCCCAACCAACCTGCCAAAATCCCACGTGATATTTCGTTAATCCTAGTTCTCCGCTTGACCCGGTAATCACTCCTCTCCTGGCCCCCTCATTCTTTCCAACTTTCGCTACTTGCTTTGATAGTTTCTTAGCTCTTTTGATGTTGTGATGCCGTAAGGGTACCATTTTGGTCTTTAAACCCTTGTTCTGCCTAGAATTGGATGCCTGATTGAGCAACTGCATGTCGTATTCCAGTGCCAGATGTGTAGTAGTAGTTAAGAACAAAAACGACTCAACTTCTGCTATACTAAATGTTGGTATTGTGCTAGGAAGTGTGTCACCGTACCCAAGTCGAAAGTCTCAAAGTTGCATTAATTAGCTTTGAATGACTCTATAGTTGAAGGTCCATACTCCATGTAAAGAAATGGCAAATTCAATGTTTATTGCGTAAAGAAAAGGGAGAAATGCGCAATTAAGTGGCTTTGCATGCCTTGTCTCAGGCCGCATTGATGATTCCATGACTCCAAGTTGGTCAAAGTTGATAAAATTATGTCATCGTAATCGTATCCCTCGTTAAACTAACCTTGCCAGTCCCTACTCTTGCCTTCTCCTTAATTTGGCAACATCTTATCTTTCCGAAAATTTTGACTTCTACTATATTTTTGTTGAATCTCAAGTGTTTATAGTCACCACTTTAGTCTCCTTATATAACTATCATTATTTTATATCGATTAAATTATCTCCGTATAGCTATTAAAATAATGACTTAATTATTTTAGTCGATTAAGATTAATGCAAGAATTTGTGGATGATGTCAAAAGGTCTCCAAGTCAATTATTGATTCATTAATTTGCGAACAACTGTATGCAATTGGTAGCATACACAAATATCAGAAATGACTTGCCCATTTGTTATTTTATAGGTAAAAAAGAAAAAGAAGAATCGAAAGCCAGGGTCATTAAGTGGTACAAATAACGAAGCAAAGCATAAACATGCAATGCCATTTGAAGAAAAGTGGTGAAAAGTAAGGGAAATGTTGTTGGTAAAACAAAGCGGAACAGATCTTCTGTCTAGTTTTATTTTGTCTTATTCTGTCTCAGTTATTTATTTTGTGGGACCCACGTAGGGTTTATGTGAACCCCACATAAATAAATGACTGAGATTTATTGAACACAATAAAATACCATAATATTAGACAGGAGATCTGGATTCAAAACAAAGAAAGCAAAGTGTAGCGCAGTTGCCAGGTCTCATGTGCACAGTGCAGCCCATAGACGTGAGAACAACCATTCTCATGCTAAAGCCCTTCCCCGTCTGCTAATCTCACAATGAAGGTGCTATTTTGATTTATGAAATATATAATATGATCAAATTGGGGTGTGTTGGGTTTACACAAACCGATGTTGTCAGCTCCCAATATCAATGCAGATGACCACCAAACTTTGTTGAATATAATATATAACGACTTGCTACCTGTAATATATGCTCAAACGAAACCTGAATTTTAAACATTAGGAATACCAAAAAACAATGAAGAAATGGAAGACAAATTGTCGTTTTGAGTTTCCATTCTCTTTCTATTCTTCTATTCCCACCTTTTCTGTACCACTTCAAACTCCCATGAAAGATTCCATTCCCCCCATCCTGTATATCACCAAGGAATTTAAGATATAATAGAAAAATTCTGGCCCTGTACATTGACAGAAATAACCCTAAAAGCATTCGCACCTTCCAAACGTAACACATGCAGATTCAGATTATAGAGGGTTTAGATTCCGCTTGACCAATCTTTGGTCAAAAACGGTCATTCTCGGATGTCCTTGAACTGCTTTTTTGGACAGGAAGTGTTGATCTTTTGCTAGATACTGTATCTATGTAAGAGTTGTTTCACGAATGCTTTTTATAGTAAACATGAAGCAACGATCCCTTTTCCCTGAAGAAAACTTTGATGTAGTGGTTTGTTTGTTTCTTTTTCTCTCTTTTAGTTGAACTAGGTAGAGAGAGTATGCTAGACCTTAAAAATAGAAATAGAGACAGGTCGTGCATAGGTCTTCCTGTTGCAATGAAGTTTCAGCCTTACCAAGAAAACACTGTGGAACTTAATGTTTCATTGATTTGAAGGAGCAACGAAGGCAGTGTTCAAACCAGGTGGCAGAGCTAGTCATTAATGGAAAATGACCTGACCGCACCCGATTCTAACCTACTTGATTAACAACATTAAGATCCTTCTTCAGTCAACTCATTTGTTTTGAAGAACGCTGATGCACCAGCAGTTTCACATTAGGAATTATTAAACCTAGCTACTTTGTTTTACCTTCTCTTATCTCTTCCAATTATCAAAACATAGCGGAGATTTTTTGTCCAATTTTATTCCCTTCAACTACGTCTAAAGGTTAAAACGACCAAGTTTCATCTTTCAGATAGAATTGGATAGTCTCTGACTCATGTTTAATAGTCAATACAACATGGTTTTCGATATTAGATAGAATTAGAATCCATAAAATTTAGCGGAAGATCTGAACTCGATGGCCATGGGGTTTGGGATCCGGATGCACTTGATGTTTACTAAAACTGCCAAAATCCATGGCTTTTCTGACCCTTCGAGGCTAAAAAAGTAAACGGACTAAAATATCCTCGGATTCTCGTTAAAACCACAGTATCATACCCCAAATTTGTTTCACATGATAAAATATAATAGCAAGAGACAAAGAAATTGTCGGATCGAATCAGAATACGGCCTCCAAACAACTTCATCCAGAAAGCGCTTCTTATGTTGGTTTTCCATTTTCCAGTGACGAGATAGAATACACGTGGGCAGGAAGTAAAATCAGCTACCAAAGGAGGGTATAAGCGTCAAATGGAGTACAGTCTTCATTTATTATCGCGCCTTGTCCCTTCCATTCCAGTCTACGTAAAGACAAACAAAATAACCATAAAAGATAGAAACGTAAGAGAGAGTGAGAGACAATGTGTAGTGTTTTATGTGTAAGAGAGAGAGAATGAAGCATCAGACTAAAACAGAGAAGAGATAGAAACTCTCTGAAGGTAGAGTGCTTTTTAGAAGATCCGATTAATGGCGAGCGGTTGGATGAAGTCTCTGCAGTGCAAATCAAGAGCCTTTGAAGACGTTTTCCACCCAACACCAAGACATTTGATACCAATTTCAAGCTGCAGAAAAACTGCTCAAAGCATCAAAGACGTCATTGAAACAACCACCAAGCAAAAACCTTCAAAACCCACCTCCAATTTCCCAAGACCCGCCAAACCCAAACCCTTAGCCGACCCTGTTAATCCATCCCCACAACCTCGTACACAGTCCACTCGCAGCTCCGACCCGCTCTTTCCTGCGCTCAATGAGCTTCCCGATGGCCACCCTTCTCGCAACGTGGTGGATATAATATTCCACACCAGCTGGAGCAACAAGTCCTTCCCGGGTCGGATCGAGATGATTTTCAAAGTTCAAAACGGGTCGAGAACCGTGAGCCGATTCGAGGAGTATCGTGAGAGTGTTAAATCTCGGGCCGGGTTGTCCGGTGGCTCCACATGGGAGGAGAACGCGAGGTGCGTGGCGGATGGAAACGAGATGATGCGGTTCCACTGCCTGGGGCCCGCAGGCGGAGGACCTCAGGACACAGTAGGCGGCGCGTGGGTGTTCCCTGGCCGGAAGGGGTCTGCCATTTCTACGTTTTCCGGAAGCGGTGGAGCGCACGAGAGTGCCGGCGGGGGGAGAGGGAGGAGGGCTATGTTGGTTTGTCGGGTCATTGGGGGTCAGGTGTCGAAGCAAAAGGATTTCGACTCGTTGTTTGATGGAAAAATGGCGTTTGACTCAGTGAGTGGAGATAACGGCGAGTTGCTAGTATTTGATTCTCGTGCGGTATTGCCTTGCTTTCTTATCATCTATAAATTGTAAAAATACGTGGCTAGTTATTTTTTTTTATTTTAAATGATTTCGTGCCTGCTGGCTGAGGCTCCCTCCCTCTGTTTATTCCTTAAATATTTTTAGCATTCATTAACGCAATTTTTTTCAATTGCTATTTGTATTTGGGTTGATAAATGCTAATTGTATTTTGTAGCTCTTCTTGGATATTAAATCTAATACTGTTACTTAGATCACTCTTGGATGTTATATCCATTAAGATGATGAAGTTATCTATGAGTTTAAATTTTCTATCTAATATTATTTTGTTTTATTCTGTCTCATAGAAAAAATGGGACTCACGAAACTCACGTAAATAAATGTTTAAGATTTATTGAACACAATAAAATATTATAATATTAAAGACAAAATCTGAAATCGTTATCTATAAGTTGAGAGTACGAAGTTATCTATTTCTCCCTTTTGGATGACAACATCAATTTGCCTGTAGTAAAAAGATCATCTCAAAGTTGCAACATCAATCATTTCTGTGTCCGTAGAGTCAATCAAAATATTTACTCAACAATATCATTTCACATTATGCTTAGCGCATGAAAGAATAATCCGAACCCAAAAGTTCGCTTATACTGTATACTTTTTCTCAAAATGATGGGTAATACTAATACATCAATATACTATTACTAGCTGTTGGAATTGGATGCCTTGCTTAACAACTGGAAAATGGTCCATATCTTATCTCGCAACTACAACAAAATAACACGTCAAAGGTATTCCTTTCTTACTTGATTACCTTTCTGGTGGAAAATGCTTGTTCGTAATTATAATCTTTCTGGTTACTCAAGCTCTCCACCTTTGTCCAAAACTATGATTGTTTAAATAAGTAATTATTCAAATAGAAAAGGAGAGAAAAACAAAAATTGAGGAATTTCACTTTTTAAAGTTATAGAGTTGCCAGACTAGTCTTCCTTCACAAATATAATAAAAAATAATTGAATGACTAACAAATAAATTAATTTTTTTGACAAAGATATGGATGTAATTATTCATAATATGTATAAATAATAAACGTTTAACAAAATTTAAATCTCAATATCCACAATCAATATAAAATTAAGATTGTTTAATTTTCATACTTATATAAAACTAAGAATAATACAAAGTACTTAAATATTATATTTAATCATTTTAAAACATTATCTATTAAAAACAATATAGGTTCATAAACAAAACAACAAGAGCCCGTGTCTAGAAACACAATAAAGCAAAAGTGAAACTTGAAACAATAACACTTATAGTTAAAATTTTATAATTATATTCCATATATAAAAGTTAACATATATATCAAATATAATTGAAATTAAAAAAGAAAAACAAATAAAAATCTTAGCTTGAAACTTCATTCCATGACATATCTACTCAAATCATGTTGGCTCTAATTTTCATTAAGAAAGATGTCCTCATCATAAAGGGAGTCTCATCATCATTATCATTCATGCTTATCGCACCAAATAACATATCAATAATTTCTTATTCAAGATTATCTTCTAGGCCACTATTATCTATAAATTTTGGTTCTTCAAAAACTTAATCTGTTAAAAGATGGACATGATTAATGTAATATCCCGATTCCATACAAAGGGTTAGAACCATAGAAATTTGGTACATGTGAGATCAATAAGAGAAATTGGGATAACACATGTCATGCTCATGCATTACGTAAGGTGCACATGCACATGAATAGTGAAGTTTTGCACATAACAAATTGTACATGCATTCATCAACAGTTTGGGTATAATTGTTAATAAATGTAATTGTTATTGAGAATTGTGAATTTGGTATTGAAAATTGATTTGGAGAGTAAATTTGTTGTTTTAGAATTTTTGGAGAATTTTAGGATTTTTTTTGAAAAAAATTCGGGATAATTTATGGAATAGGAAAAATGCTGAGTGGCAAGACAACTGTGAACTGGTAGTTGAAATTACTGTCAAATGGCAATGGAATTTTGATACATGACTTTAGGAATTATTGACTACTGTCATTGAAAATTGGGAGGCAATTGGAGACAAATAGACCAGTTTTATAAAAGAACATAGAGGAACCACCAAGTCACTTGCCACACCTTAAACCTAACCAACGAAATTTACCCATTAAACAAGACTATATCTTTAATTTTTTTCTTACACTTTATTCTTATACACTCATCTCTTGAAATTTCTCCACTCATCTTCTCCATCCACGATTTTCTCACCTCACCAACATTGGAGGTTGTCTTGCCTCCATTTACCACCATTATTTGTTACCCTCTTCTTCTTCTTCACTTTGTATTGAGGAAACCACCTTTACCTCCCTTGAAGATGAAGAACGTGGGTTGTATGGAGAGTTAGGGGTTGGTGTTGTTCTTGAAGATCTTGGAGAAATTGAAGCTAAACCAAGTAAGTTTTGCTTTAAATGTCATGGGTGTGGTTAATTAAAGCTAAAATGATGATTAACTTGAGCTTGTGATGTTTTGATATTGCAAGGTTTAGGTTTGTGTCATGAATGATGATAAATTAGGTTCATATGTTGTTCTTGTATGTGTAGGATGAGTGATAATGCATGTAAGGGTATAGAGAGGTTTAGAGATTGAATGGATTCAAAGGGGTGATTGGATGAGTGTAGAAATTGCTTATGAATGGATATTTACATATGCTCTGTTTTTGGTTAATGCTAAATTATGGATTATGAATTGTTTGTGAGTGGTTTATTGAGTTGAATTAGGTAGAGATTGATGAGGAAATGTAATGGAGAAGGTGATCTAAGTATAAGAAGGTATAAGGAGTTAGATGTAAAGATTGAATGTTTGAAAATCTGAAAAAATTTGTAGCAACATGATCTTGAATATGCTCCAATTTATTAGCCATAACTACTTCTATTGTTTCTCAATTGAAATGATTTTTTTGGTTTGGATGAAACTAGAGGCATTTGGCTACATTTATTATGAAGACCTTGAGTTTAAATTTTGTCTTTAAGAGTCCCAAATCATGACATGAAGTTAAGAAATTGAGTGCAGCTAAGATTTAGGATGAATGTATATAATTTTGTTCCATTTTGGGTTTCTATGAACAAATAGGGAATATGAATTGGGTATGGATGATTTTGAGCTAAATTTGAGGTGTGTAGGTGTGTATTCACCAACTTGGAAATGATGAAATTTGAGTATGAAGTATTTGATACTTAGGAATAAGGTGTGTTATGGAAAGAGGATAGAAAGTTGGGAAGAATAAGATGTAATTAGGTATGATGAATGAAGTGAGTTGAGAGTTGAAGATTTAATGAAATGTAATTGATGTTTGAGTTGTTATGAAAGGGTTTTATACTAGAAGAGGTAAATTTGAGAAGATTATGGGTATATATGATGATAGAATGGGTATAGGAACCTTGGAAGAGGCTTTGGAGGGGGTTTTTGGTGACATATGTCCATCCGTTTAACGGACCTTGATTGAGCCAAGTTTATATTATAAATTGGCTGCACTTTCTTAACTGTTTATGCACTTGTTGACTCCTAATTGATGACTTTTGTGCTTTAATTGGTTCCTTATATCGAGCTCTCATAATTTGTAAATTGTCAGTACATTGTCATAATTTGATATTAATTTCTCTACAATGTTCATAAGGACAATTGATACTGCAAGTGTTTTATTTTGTAGGAACAAAGGAGTCAACCATTCAGAAAGTCAACAGGTCGTGAGAATCTTTCCAGACGTAGTGACGAGCCAGATTCGTTAGTCGCGACGAACTGGCTAATTCGTTAGTCACGACGAACGAGCTGTTAGTTGCGACGAACGAGCTAATTCGTTAGTCGCGACGAACGAGCTATTAGTCACGACGAATTTTAATTCGTTAGTCGCGACGAACGAGCTGTTAGTCGAGACGAATTTTAATTCATTAGTCGCGACGAAGAATTAATTAATTAATTAACTCGTCGTGACGAACGAGTAGATCCCGAACTTTAAATGGATAAATCTCTCACTATATAGACCCGACCCGCGACCATCCTTTATAAACTTGCTGAATTAGGTCATCGGGAGAGTCGATTTTGGGGGGAGGAAAGAGACGAACTTCATGACATACAGATTCGGCGAGAGAGGGAGAGGAGACCGACGAGAGAAGAGAGAAGGGAGAGTAACAGAGAGGAAGCAGTCGCGCCACCCAGGGTTCCCTTCGGGGTTCCCTGGGGACATTTTCTTTAGAGTTTTTATTCTTCATTTTCGTGGCCGACTTCCACCGTGGGCAGCTAGGATTCGTCGCGAGTTGCGGGGGTTCCGGTTGCGATGCGTGGTTAGGCGTTCTGTCTTCTTGAATATGCAGTGATGGCTGGAGTTTACCGAGCTTCAAAGGGGAGTAGCTTAATCTGTAGTTTTGCTATGATTTATGAATATGCCTTGGTCGAGGGTTTGTAA
>JANZXV010000212.1:27980573-27994398 GCA_027576455.1 Erythroxylum roigii | reverse complement strand
CGACCGATCGGGCGAGCGCTGGCCAACCTCCCTTTACTTGTTTGGCCATAACTTCTTTGTTTGACCGCTGATCGATCTGATTGTCGAAGCGATGGCTTCCTAAGACGAATAGCGATCGGTTATTAAATTGAGATAGTGATTGATCAAAAGCCAAATATCGCTCGATTATGATATTAACCTTTGAGAGAGTGATTTGACCAAACTGAGCAGACCGGTTGAAAATGAACTGACCGGTTTAAAAGGAACAGTCTGCATATACTTCAATATTTTGGAGATAATTTGAGCTATAGAGCTCCGATTGATCTGATTCTGGTTGCAAATTAAATTAGAGACATGGGGCGGCAAATGTGCTGAAGGAGTCGATCGACCATTCAGCCTTTAGACTTTCAATTATAGAATGGAAATTGGGTTTACCGTTCGGTCTCGGCTTAGTAAGAGCTCAGAATTGAGTGCTTTTGGTGTCGTTCGACACATACACATAGGGGAAAAAGTTTCTAGAAGATAGTATTGCAAAATAACTTTAGTCAGACTAAACATGTGAAATATTGCTTTATGGAAAAATCTAGAAGTGGACAGGTGGCTACGAAATAGACAGATGTCCCAACTTCAAAGGTCAGTTTTTAATAACCTTGAAAGATAAGTGTTGTGCTGGCCTTATTCTTTTCTCGGGAAGTTTCTTCTCCGAGTATGTCTTCAGCACAGAGTTTTTCATAAAACCTCACCGAAGCTAAACTATGCTTACATGAGCTGCATGGCTGTGTGCCGATTGATGGAGTCAGAAGGCGCAGCGGAAACAAGAGCTAACTTGGAGCGTACTGTGAGTAGACCGAGATGGTTTCATTTCATTGACTACTCTATTTTATTGATAAATGAACTACTGAATGTGTTTGTGTATGATGGGAGTCGGACAGGAGGTCCGATGAATATGAGAAGTGGATGAGAAATTGAAGTGCAATTTGACTTATGTGTATTCAATGCTGATATGATGTAATCAATAATGCGAAAATGTTATTGTATATAAATGAAATTATACCGTGTTAATGTGGCATGCCGAACTAAAGTCCGATGAGAGGTAAAATGTGGAAATGGGATTTGTCATTTATGATACATAATTCGGTTGATCAATGTGCTCTAAATGGGGATTTGCATATGGGATGGGAATGGAAAATTTACATATGAATATGGATGGGATATAAGAAAGGGACTGACTGAAATGGGCAATTATGAGTGACACATTCTATAGCATAAATGCATTCCATTGCATAAAATGTAATGGCAGTTGTGACCAGAGTAGCCACCAATCAGAGCTTAAAGCTCAACGAATAAAAAAAAAGAGCCTCGAGCTCGAAGGGGAGTAGTGCATACCCAGAGGGCTCTCCTACCCCTACAGATACTGAATCAGAGCCTTTGGCTCAACGCATAATGAGCCCCATGAGGGGGACAGTTCAGGCACTCGGTCACAACAATGTAACAATTGGAAAGTGGGTCACATGCACACTGCATATGCATAACATACATGATTAAATGATATCGAAATGGGAATTGACTGATTACTTGTATGAGGTTCAATATGATTGTTAAATGATTTCTGATTGTAGTATATGTGGAATGGGATAATGTGATATGTGTTTAATATGAATGCTATGGAGATGATGGGGTTACTGTGTATTATGTGGCATAACTGAGTAAATGGATGTGCTTAATTATGATTGTTAATGGGACACTGCAAATTATGTGATCTATATACGTGATGATATGCATATGGGTGAACCATCGAAGATGGTCACTCACTGAGTTCTCAAAACTCACCCAAAATTTGCAATTATTTTTCAGGATTAGAAGAATTCCCTGTTAGCCCAACGGGAGTATGTCTACAACATTCAAGAGAGGAATAAAGGTCGGGATCAGTTCGCGTCTGCATTTCATATCTTTCATTTTATATTGCACTATGTACTCCGCAACTGTTTGTATAAATGTGTATGTAATTGAAAAAGGGCCCAAAGTGGCATATGGGAAATTATTTTATAAATGGGATTGTATGATTGGGAAGGGCTTATGCCCTATTTGATTTTGACAAAAACCAATGTATACCGATTTCTGACTGACTGACTGATGCAGCTCGCCACCCTCGCGGGGCACGGACTCGAATATCACTGTCGATATCAGGTTCGGATCTTACGGGAGTGGGTGCTACATTTAGGTGGTATCAGAGCCCAGTTGTACAATCCTACATGGGCATTCTGACTTATGGGTCAAGCTACATGCATATTAGTCATATCGTAGCAAACAGCGGTAACTGATCCCTAGGCTGAGTCACATGAGTATGAGTCATAAGCATGAACAAGTGTTACGTGATTATGAAAAGTGATGATATGTCAGAATATGAGCCAATGAAGGTGTATGGGCAATTAGGAATGGGAAAGGAATAATGGATAATGATGTTCATTTTGCACTGTGGGTATAAACTCTCAAATGTGATATGAATGTGAATATATTGGCATGAGCTGATTTAGGAAAGAAGTGATATCAAAATGAATAATGTGAATATAGCATGGAGAGGTCAAATTTGGACATGAGAAGAATATCGGTTAAAGTGATAAGAGTATGATTATATGCTCACTATGCTTATGTGAGATTAGAAATTCAGAATGACTTGTATGTTCGATAAAATGGGGATAATGGGAAATGAACAAAAGTACATGGTTTGATAAGACAGATAATTGGTGTGGCTTATGGACAATGATCTCGATATTGTGATGCTATCGATATTGTAAAGTAATGTTCTACCTTGAAATGTGAAAGTTGTGATTTAGTATAAGCATATAACTGGACTAATTAAATTCATGGATGATTTGAGAGAATGTACGAAAATAAAGGTTTACGGACAGTTTGGAAATGGGAAATAGGAGCTGATTTTGTAGGATAGACAGAGGTTCACCCCAAAGGAGTATCAACCCTTGAGGGTGACATCAGCATGAATAGGTATATTGTTGTGGATTGATTGAGGAAAATGGGCATGTGAATACAAAGGAGACTAAGTGTCTAGACAGAACGAAATGAAATCATGAAACTGTTATGACCATAAAAGCATGAAATTGGAGCCATCTTGGTTAGGTGATCAAAAACTTTATGATGAATATGCACCGGAAATTCTGGATTGGTTGAGTAAAGATAGATAGGTAGGAAAAAGAATTAGTATATGGATAGATATAACATAATTGAATATGAAATGGATATTATGTCCTGATGATATGTCCTCGATCGTGATATAAAGGTGAAGGCATTGTCATTGTTGGAGTTTATATGACCCTGAGAGGATATTCTTGGATGTAAAATGGTTGTGTGATTATCTATGTGAGAGCTATGATTTAATATGGGAACAGAAATGGGTGAGCTCAAATAAATGATAATTAGAAGATGTGATGATGATAGGAGTTTATTGAAAAAGTTGTTAAGTTTGATTTGCCATTGCGAGTGCACATCGGATAATAAATTCACCATGACGGTGAAACTATTAAGCTTATGTGAAAAATCTATGTGGAGATAATATAGGAAGTGATCGGTGATTTATTGAATAAGTGCCAATCAAGATGGGCTCGATCAAATCAAATGTGAGTGCACTTGTAGTGATCGACTAAGTAGGCATTCCGATTGGTAATGTTGTATCGTACGTTATTAAGTGATGAATTCGAGAAAAGAAAGAGAGAATGCGATAAAGGCGTAAGCCCCTCATATAATGATTTTGGAGGAATGATCCGATCATGTAAACTATGGCATAAATTGATCCTACGTAAGATGAAGTACGTGAGCTGCATGACAATTAAGGCTTTGTACCGATCGACAGTGCCAGAATGCGCAGCGGAAGCAATAGCTATCTTGGAGCGTACTGTGAGTAGACTGAGATGGTCTCATTTCATTGACTGCCCTGTTTTAGTTATAAATGAACTACCGATTGAATGCGTTTGTGTATGTTGGGTGTCGGACAGGAGGTCCGATGAATGTGAAAACTGATTGGGAAATTGAAGTGCTACTTGACTTATGTGTATTCAATATTGATATGATGTGATCAATAATGCGAAATTGTTACCATGTTAATGTGGCATGCCGGATATGTCATTTATGATACATAATTCAGTTGATCAATGTGTTCTAAATGGGGATTTGCATATGAGGGCGAAATGGAAAATTGCATATGAATATGGATAGGATATAAGAAAGTGACTGACTGAAATGGGCAATTATGAGTGACGCATTCTATGGCATAAATGCATGATACATAATGGAAGTTATGACCAGAGTAGCCACCGATTAAAGCTTAACGCTCAACGACTGAAAAAGGAGCCTCGAGCTCGAAGGGGAGTAGTGCATACCCAGAGAGCTCTCCTACCTCTACAGATCAAAAATGAATCAGAGCCTTCGGCTCAACGTACAGTGCGCCCCATAGGGGACAGTTCAGGCACTCGGTCACAACAACATAACAACTGAAAATTGAGTCACATGCACACTGCGTAGGCATAACATCCATGATTAAATGATATTGAAATGGGAATTGACTGATTGCATATGTGAGATTCAATATGATTGTTCAATGACATGAAATGGGATATGTGAAATGATTATGATGGGTTGACTTAATTTGATCGCTATTGAAATAATGCTTATGATGGAATTACTGTGTATTATGTTGCATAACTGATTAAATGTATGTGCTTAATTATGATTGTTAATGGGATAATGCGAATTATGTGATCTGTGTATGTTATGCATATGGGTGAGCCATCGATGATGGTCACTCACTGAGTTCGCAAAACTCACCCAAAATTTGCAACTATTTTTTAGGATTAGAAGAATACCCCGTTAGCCCAACGGAATATGTCTACAGCATTCAAGTGAGGAATAGAGGTCGGGATCAGTTCGTGTCCGCATTTCAAGTCTTTCTTTTTTATATTGAACTGTATATTCCGCAACTGTTGTATAAAATGTGTATGTAATTGATAAAGGGCCCAAAGTGTCATATGGTGAATTGTTTTTATAAATGGCATTGTATGATTGGGAAGGGCTTATGCCCTATTTGATTTTGACAAAAATAATGTATACCAATTTCTGACCGACTGACTGATGCAGCACGCCACCCTTGCGGGGTACGGACTCAGATATCACCTTCAATGTCGGGTTCGGGTCTTGCGGAAGTGGGGTGTTACATATAATCTCCATTACATAAACCTTAATTATTCATTTATCATTGCATTGCATTAATAAGTAATGCAAAATGGAGAATGAAAGATGCACATGAATAAAATGAGTAGTTGTAAGAAATCATGAGGCGTATAAGCTAGGTTTATAATATTTAAAGCAGGGTAAATTAGTTAATGAGGAAAAAATTAAATTAGGTATCTCGTTTAAAAAGGGTGCTTAATTAGGCTAGGAAGTCAATAAAAACATAGAAATTGATTTAAATTTGGAAACCCCCTAATGACAATTGGCTATTATGATCAAAAACACTATTTCGGGAAAAAATTAGGCACAATTTAATGTAATGCATAGTTGAAAAAAATCTTAATTCAAACATTAATTGATCTAAGAAATCTTTAATTATGAAAATTGATGCATAGATAAAAAATTCCCAAATTTCATTTAGGCAAGATTGCTATAAATTCCAACTCGAACAAAACTAAGCATCATTCAATGCAATTAACTGTTTAAAAACTTAAATCAATCTTTATTTGAACTAAGAAATCATAATTTGTAAAGCATAATAAGAAATTCCCAAATGTCATTTAGGTAAAAAATAAAAATTAAATTAAGACAAAATTAAGCATAATTCAATACAATTAACTATTTAAAAAACTTATATCAATCTTCAATTAAACTAGGAAATCTTTAATTTTGTAAATTAATGCATATATAAGAAAGTCCCAAGTATCATTTAGGTAAAACAACCAAAATTTTCAATTTCGACAAAATTAAGCATATTTCAATGTAATTAATAGTTAAGAAACTTAAATCAATTTTTTTCTTAAACTAAGAAAGCTCCAATTTTGAAAAATTATCTAGAATACCGTTAAAAATTTGCAATTCCTAATTTTGAAACCCTAATTGACTCTAGATGCAAAATTGATGCAATTGAGAGGATAACGCATAAAGTTGAATGCATGAACATGCATAAACATATTAACAATAAAGATCACTAGTTAAGGGAATCATCAATTGAAGGAAAAAATTATGAAATTGGGGAAACTCCAAATGTTGGAGGTTAGGGTTTGCCTATGGAGTAGGAGGATGGATGATGAATTGTAGGACAATGGACGAGCACTTGGGGTTGTGATTGGACTGACTGGTGTAAGAGGAAGCATTGGAAACTCGCAAAAGAGAGGAGAGTGACGCTGGAGAATAATGGAGCTTATAGAGGGGCTCTCTGATGTTTTCAATAAGGTACGCATGATTTGTTGAGGGGAAGAAGAGTGGGGGAAGATAAGAATGAATGTTATTTAAAGGTTTAAAATGATTGTGAAAGTTGTAGAGTGGAGGTGATTTTCCACACACACACACACACACACACACACACATATATATATATATATAGAGAGAGAGATAAAGGTAGAAGCGAGTAGTGTAGGTGTAGTGAGGAAGAGGCAGAGGCAGTTACTGAGTTTTAAAAGCTCAATATATTGGTCGACTAGTTGATGAGATTAGTCGAACAGTGTATGTTGTTATTCAACCTAGTGTATGTTGTTATTCAACCTAAGGTGGCAACCAATGTTTCCATAAACTCACTGGAATAAAAATATTTGAGGGTTCAGATGATATTGGTCAACCAGTAAATGATATTGGTCGACCAATGAATGTGTTGCGACCAAGCTCTCCCTAAACTCTCGAGGTAGAAAAGATATATCCAAGTTAGTAATATGTCTTGACCACTGAGGAGTACTGGTGGACCAGTGTGATTGGTTGGGCGATCAACAATACGACCATATAAGGATCAAACTCTCAGTACTGAACTAAATTTGTTGTTTTTGAGAATAATAGTTAACCAATCTAGGTTATTAGTCGATCGATAAGTTCTAAAAACTTAGATTACAACTTTTATAAGTTGAATTAAAGCATACAAAATAGAAATTAACTTAATAACAACTTTGTAAACTTATCATCCAAGGGAATTTCCATAAATTATCCTTAATCTCTTTTAATTGTATAAAATATATCCTCACTCACAAGTTTAGTAAAAATTTTAGCTAACTGGTGTTGTGTATCCTCGAATTCTAATTTAGTGTCTCTATTTTGGACATCATCTCTAATGAAATGATATTTAATTTCTATGTGCTCCTATAATGCTGAATAAGATTCTTTGTGAGACAAATAACACTAGTATTATCACATTTGATTGGTATCTTAGTAAGATATAGTCCATAGTCTCTATGTTATTGTCTAAGCCAAAGGATTTTAGCACAACAACTACTTGTTGCCATGTATTCGACTTTCGCTATTGATAAAATAACCAAATTTTGTTTCTTTCTAAACTAAGAAACTTATACACTTAGTAGGAATTAATAAGTACCATTTGTTCTTTTTTTCTATCCAAAATACTACTATTAAAATTTGCATCCAAATAACCAATTAGGTTAAAGAATGTATTCTTAAGGTACCAAAGTCCTAATGAAATGGTTCCATATAGGTCTCTAAGGATGTGCTCAATGACTAATAAATGTGATTCTTTAGGGCTTGATTAAAATCTAACACTTAGGCAAACATTAAACATGATATCATGCTTACTTGTGATAAGATAAACTAAATTACCAATCATACCTTAATAGATCTTTACATCTACCAACTTAGCCTCTTTATCTTTGTGTTGTAATTCTCATAGGTTTCCTTAATGGTTTGGCTTGATCCATTATGAAGCGTTTGATTAGTTTTTATTGTACTTTTCTTGATTTACAAAGATTCCTTCCTTTATTTACTTGATTTGGAGTCCAAGAAAGAAGGTAAGTTCTCCCATCATGATCATCTTAAACTCTATACTCATACACTTGAAACATTCTTAACACATATTCTCACTAGTAACAAAAAAAATAATATCATCAACATAAAGTTTAATGATTAGGATATCATACTTATGCATTATAATAAAAGTTGTAGTAACCTTGCCTTTACAAAATCCATTTTCTAAAATAAATCCACTTAACCTATTATATCAAGCTCTAAAGGCTTGTTTTAAACTATATAAATCTTTGAAAACTTTCTATACATAATTGGGTGCATCATGTTTTTCAAATTCGAGAGGTTAATTAACAAAAACTTATTTTTAATGCAACCATTTAAAAAGCATTTAACATCCATTTGAAACAATTTAAAATTCATATAGGATGCAAATGCAAGTAAGAGTCTAGTGGCTTCTATCCTAGGCATTGAAGCCAAAGTTTCCTTGAAGTTTATGCTCTCTTCTTGATTGTACCCTTTTACTACCAACCTAGATTTATTTCTTATAATAGTACTTAATTAATCTAATTTATTTTCAAAGACTCACTTGGTACCTATAATTTGGTGATCATTAGGTCTAATTACTCATATCCATACCTCACTCTTATTAAATTGGTTCAAATCCTCATTCATGGCAAGAACCTAACTTTCATTATTAAGGGTTCTTTTATTATCTTAGGTTCAACTTGAGAAATGAAAGCAATATGATATAAATCTTTAATATGAGATTTAATGATTACCCCTTATTAAACATCACCTAAAATTTGATTCGGAGGATGGTCTTTCTTGAATTTCCAATCTCTTGGAAGTTCCTCATCCTTTTTGTTTTCCTCACTTGGTTCGACAATAAGTTCATGGGTGATTTGTCAGTGATTGCTCTTGTTTCCTTCAAAGGCTAATGACTTTAATTTTTTGGGATATACCTACATCATGATCTTTAAGATATTTCTTAGATACAAGAGGTTAAATTCATCAAAAACAATATGCACAAGCTCTTTAATAATAAGGTTCTTCCTATTAAACACCCTCTATGCTTTGCTAGTTGGGGAACAACCAAGAAAGATCCCTTCATCTGTTTTGGAATCAAATTCCCCCAAGTTACAATTAGTATTCAAAATATAACACTTACAACTAAAATATTTTAATTAATTAATTTTTGTCTTTTTCCTATGTCGAAGTTCATAGGGGTTTTTATTTCCGATTGGTATGATATAAATTTTATTTGAGATATGATATGTAGTGGTAGTTGCCTCTTCCAAAAAACACTTAAGAAGATCATATTCATTAATCATGGTCCTAATTATTTCTTGTAAAGCCCTATTTTTCCTTTCAACAACTCCATTTTCTTAAAGGGTTCTTGGTGAAAAATTATGAAACATACCAATATCCTTACAAATTGTTTCAATCCTTTCATTTTCAAATTCCCTACTATGGTCACTCCTAATGGAAGTAATAGAAAGATCCTTTTCATTTTGTACACTTTTGACAAATTTGACAAACGCCCCAAAGCGTTTATCTTGTTTGCTAAAAATAAGACCCAAGTAAATATGCTAACATTATTAACTATGATAAAAAGATACAAATTTCCACCTAAACTAGCAACCCTTGTTGGTCCAAACAAATCCAAATGAAGTAAATGTAAAATTCTAGTGAAAGTTACCAAAATTTTACTTTTGAGAGAGATTTTAGTTTGCTTTACAATTTGGAGATTTCACAAACTTTGTCTTTCTCAAATTTCACCTATGGGAGCACATTTACAAGTTTGGATTTGAGAACATAGATAAGGTCAATATTTGCATGTCTAAGTCTCCTATGCCAAATCCATACAGCTTCACTATTAAACATCAGATACTTTACATCTTGGTTAAAGAAATCATGAAAATCAATTATATATATGTTTCCTTTTCCTTTTTTTTAAAAAAATGCAATGCTATTGTCAACAACGCTAAATATAACGCATGATCTCCCTTCAAAGTGTAGTTTATAGCCTTTATCACATAGTTGGCTCACATTTAACAAGTTATGCTTCAATCCATTAAGTAAGAGTATATTATCAATAATTGTGTTATCTTCCTTACCAACTTTGCCAATGCCAATTATCTTACCTTTGACCTTATCTCCAAAAGTGATGAATTCTCCATCGTTGTCTCTAAGAGTTGAAAAATGGGATGCATCGCCAGTCATATGCCATGAGCACCCATTATTTATATACCATTTGTTACTATTTTTCTTAGAGACCAATAAAACAATCCAATTAATGTGCTTTAGGTAACCAAATAAGTTTGGGTCCTTGGTTGTTATTCTTCTTCTTCTTCTTAACCTATATACTTAAAGGTTTATTCGCCATCCTTCTCTTTTTAAAAGAAGAATTTATCAATGTGCCTATATTTACCACAAAAGTAACAATACCATGTCATATGATTTGATAGTATGATAATGACCATTACAATTTTGATAAAAGAATGCATTCCTTATTCTTTTATGTACATATAAATCATGAAAGTTCTTCTTTGTACAAGTGATTTGAATGCTCTCTTTGGATAATGAGAAGTGGCATAATTGTATGTATGAGATATGTTTGTTTTATTGTAATGATTCTTTTTTGGATTATGAACATGTATGATATAATTATTCTTGGTGTAAGCTAAAAAAGGTATGAGTGAGATTACATGTTAACATGTGTTTTTATATAAAAGTTGCACCTTTTATTTCCTTGTGAGTGTTAAATTCTAGGTCTAGATTTGAATGATACATAAGGAATCAAGTTTGCTCTTAACATAAGCCCTAATGGATGTGTTGTGTGTGTTTAGATGCGGATGCTCCATGTTATTCACTATGTAGATGCTTTCCTTTGACAAAGTTGATTTTGATATCTAATTTCATTACTATTATTAGGACTCTTTTGAGCTCCTAACATGTTTTCTAGTTTCCACTTCCTTTAGTGAACTTAGATAATGATTCTTTTGAGAGAATCAACTTCCTGATTTAACTCTTCCTTCTTAGGTTTTAAAGTGCCTAAGTAATGATTATTCATTATGACTACACCTTTAGAAGCTTTGATATCATGCAATTCACTCTTTATCTTTTCATTTTTCACTCATGCATTCATCTAGATTCTTTTGAACTTCTTTGAGTTTAGAAGATATTTTTTTCTTTTTTATGCTCATAATTTTAAGATTTTCAATAAGTTAATTATATGTCAAATCAATGTCACTATTATTATCACTTGAGTTAGAATTAAAAGGTACCTCTTAGTCATTTTTTCTCATAAAGCACATGTGAGCTACATATCCTTTCAAATGCTCCCTTTTGGAGTCACTTATGTCATCCTAAGTGGAGGATTTGAGTTCCTTCTTTTTGCCTTTGTCCTCTCCTTCTTTTCATTTCTTTCATGTTTGACATTTTCTTTAAGGATAGGGCATTAAGTCTTCATCTGTATGATTTTCCGAATTTAAAAATAATGTTGCTTGATTTACGTTTTGAATATATCCTACCACCTTTGTAGTATTTTTTAGGAGTTATTTTTGTAAGTCAAAATGACTTTACGATTAATAATTTTGATGAAAATCAAATAATAATAATATTAGAAAGTAAGACGAAATGCTCTAGTAAGATGAAGCGCGGAGAAGCAAAAGTAAGACGAAGCACGAAAGACAAAAGTAAAACGAAGCGTGGACAAGCAAAAGTAAGACGAAGCGCGGAAAGCAAAGTAAGAAGAAGCGCGGAGACAAAACTAAGACAAAGCCAAGATGAAAGAGAGACGAAGCTAAAGCAAAATAAGACGAAGACCCGATACCACGTCGGATGGATAATTAGTTTGAGTTAGTTACAGATTTCAACTGAATAACTGTTTCTTCAAAGATAAAAAAAAAGAAGAATGAAGCGGTTATCAAGAAGCGGTTGAAAACGAAGGCTATAAATAAGAGTCGGAGTCGAAAACTGCAGAAGTTAGTGATTTTGAAAGAGCTAGAGATTTTAAGAAAGCTAAAAACACTGTATTTATTGTGCTAAACATTGAGAGCTATTATTTTCTGTAACAAAGCTTGCAAACATCTTTCTGTAAGAAAGAAGAAAAGCTGATAGCTTGAAGAGGCTAAGAGAGAAAAACAATATTTGCTGTAGAGACCTGAAGAGGTTCGGTGAAAAGAATACTTGTATTTTTGAGAAGTATAGTGAAATCTTATAAAGGATTTTGAGGACTAGACGTAGTCCACGGTTTGGGGTGAACCAGGATAAATTGCTGTGTCAACTTCTACTCTAAACTCTCAACTTTTATTCTTATTGTTTTTATACAAAGTATTTAGAAGTTAACAGCAATACATCGTGATATTGTCACTCAATCGTGTTTGAGAAAGCAAGTTTTTAAAAATACATAAGGGGATCGTATTTACAAAAAAGAATACACAATTCAACTCCCTTTCTTATGCATTTTGTGTATCAAATATAAAGTCTATACTTATGCGTGATTTACTTCAATTGGTATCTGGGCTCGGTGTCCAAGAACCACCATTAGAAAGCGTGGATAAAGATCCATGGCAGAATCACACGTGTATATAGCTGAAGGCACCTCCGTCACTAGACCGCTTGCATTCAACGGTGAAGATTACCATTATTGGAAAGACATGATGCGGCTCTTCATTGAATCTACTCATATTGACCTTTGGGAGATTATAAAGAATGACGAAGGGAATGCTATTCCACAAATTAGATGGACATCGGATCAAAAAGCAAGATTCCAGCTAAATTCAAAGGCCAAATTATTTCTAAGTTGTGCCCTAAGCAGAAGCGAGTATGAAAATTTTCACGTTTACGACACTGTGAAGGAAATGTGGGATACTCTATCCATCACACACGAAGGCACCAGTCAAGTAAAGGAATCCAAGATAAGTATTCTTGTATACCAATATGAACTGTTCAAGATGAAGGACGAAGAATCTATCGATCAGATGTTCGGACGATTTCAAACTATCGTCAATGGACTAAAAGCTCTTGGTAGAACATATGATAATCAAGATCACGTTCGGAAGATTCTCAGAAGTCTACCGAAAAGATGGAGACCAAAAGTCACCGCTGTATAAGAAGCCAAGGACTTGAGCGTGTTAAAGTTTGATGAATTGCTTGGATCCTTAAAGATACATGTAGTAGAACTCGATGTAGAAGATAAACCTAGACGGGAGAAATCTATAGCATTGAAGGCTGGATAGAAGAATCACAAGATTCCATGAAAGAGTTCATCGTCGAAAGCATTGAAGATCGAGGAAGTCAAGAATGACGACTCTAGTGAATCAGATCAAGATTCGAGTGAAGACGATGATGAACTATCCTTTATCTCAAGAAAGATCAAACACATGTGGAAGAAAAAGGCAAAAGGAAACAAAGAGTTTTCCTTTAAGAAGAATAGCAAAGATGAAGGCAAGAATGAGAAAACATCGGTCATCTGCTACGAATGCAATAAACCGGGACATTACAAGTCTGAATGTCCATTGCTGAAAAGAAAACCCAAGAAGAATAAAGAAAACAAGAAGAACATGATGGAAACCTGGGAAGATCTAGATTTGTCTGAATCAGATACTGACTCAGAGGCATCGGTACAAGCCAACATTTGCTTCGTAGCCGAAAAAAAAAGTGAGAAGGAGGTAACCTCAAAATTTAGTGAACTATAAGATGCATACTCTGAATTACTAGAAGATTCTCATGGAATACTTAAGCAGTATATGTTGCTAAAGAGAAAGTACGTAGAAAGCTTAAAAAACACGCAAGCGTTAGAGCAGGAAAACGTCTGCCTGAAGAAACAAGTAGACAAGATGAAGAAAAAGGTAGCTGTAGATAGATCTGAGGAGATCAGTAA
>JANZXV010000212.1:27949914-27961062 GCA_027576455.1 Erythroxylum roigii | reverse complement strand
TTTCCTAATTAAATTTAAAAGTTTTATTTAATGAAAGTAGTTTCCTTTAATATTAGAAAAAGTAATTTCTAATCAAATTAAAAATAGTTTTCTAATTTGATTGGAATGTCATACTTAAACAATTTTAGAGAAGGAAATTTTCTACAATATGAAAAGTAAGAAGCGTAATTTGTTAAATATTTTTCAATAAAATTAATTAAAGGAGTCAACATAATTGAAAATATTTTCCAATTGAATTTGAAAATTATTTTAAAATTAAATTAAATTTCTATTTCAAAAAAGAATTTAACTCATTTAGGAATCAATGAATTAAATCTAACTTAATTTTTTCAAATAGTTGAAATATTAATTTAGATTATAAAGATCAATAATTAAAATCAAACAAAGCTTGATATTTTATGCATATAATTTGATTATGAGTACATAAGTTTCATACTTTATTTATATGTGTAGCACATATATTGGATGCATGATTACATATTTTTTTATATGTAATATTATTAAATGTAAGTTTGTATTTTATAAGACGAATAAAAAATAAATTCCTTGTTAAAATATTAAGTACATGATTGTTGCCTTATATTGTTATAAGAATAAATTAGAGTTCAGTGTATTATTATGCATTTTGAGCAAACTCAAGACAACTTTAACCTAAATATGTTTAGTTTTATAATAATGGATCCTTCTTAACTAAATTTATGTGATTTATATGAGTAAATTCATGATCACGTGAGTTTAGAGGTATAAGAATAATATATAAGATATGTTTTGGCAAGAGTTGTCACATAATAGATCTATGAGTCATATGAAATGTGATTCATAAAGTTATAAAGTTATTATCTACATAACTTAAGTTTAGTTTATTTGTTGAGAGAACTCAAATTTAACTAAATTTAAATAGGTTCCTAGCTTGCTCGAGAGATTAGAGTAATATTTCCTAATAGTATTAAGGGCTATTATTTCGAATAAAATAGTGAGAGCAATCAAATGCATGATTAAAGTTCTGATCTTATTTAGTAGACATGACATATAATCAACACTTCACTTCTCTTACATTTATATTTTATTTTAAGTAAAAAAAATGCTTTTGGATAGTTTAGTTGAAACTAAGAGTTAGTGAACCAAATTACTTGGACATAGGCTATGTTTAAGAAAGGTTCTCCAAGTTAGATAATAAAATTTGTATGTCCATTATGCAATATTTCCATTAATCTCTGTTAAGAATTTGGTGACAAAAGTTTAAAGATATGTCAAAATTATATAATGACAAAATGTAATAATGACATTTCGAGTTGACTAATATCTCATAAACTTCAATGACAACATATAATACATATGTCAACATCGTGATAGTAAGACGCAAGAGATTGCATGGAGTAGAGCTGAAAGGTATAATACCTTAACAAAATTGTTTCAATCAATTTAGCCTACTAAAAGCATAAATATAGACTACAAACAAAGGCTTTGCTATAGTACGATAATAATTTTCATAAGAAAAAAATAATTACATGACTTTTCTTATTTATAATTGATATGATAGAGATCATATGTTTATAATTTATGCTTATGAGTATTTGACACTAAATTTGGATTCAACGTTACTACAATGTTCAAGGTGTGACTAGAAATAGATTTGTTGAGTAAAAGTAGTTGATTCAAGTCTATGCAAATATTTTATATGTATTGAATCAACAGAGAAACTTACACTTAATATAAATGGCAAGAATACAAAGTTGGATAACTAAGACTAACCCTTTATAAAAATTGGTGAAATCAATATGATGAGAATCATAAAGTTACATACAAAGATATGCTCTTTTTTTTATAAATTGTACAAAACTTATAAGACTTGTTGGGTTGAAGAATAAACAAATCAATCTTTAGTAAAATGATAACATTAGTAGTGAATTGTTAAATCTTATACATAAAAGGTATGGGATGTGATAACAATTCATAAAAAGATAATTATTATATTTCATTAAAAATCCTAATGTCTTTATGTGATATAGTAATATGTATTAAATAAAATATTGATTTAAAATTTAGAAAAGTTCAAATTGTTTAAATCTAAGTAAAAGTTAAGAATTAAGAATGATGAACCAATTAAATGAGATTGATGTGGTAAGATATAAATTTTTGTTTATTTGGTGAGATATACATTTTTGGTTATCTATAGAGAATTAGTTTATTTGGTGAATACCTCAGCAGCTAATTCTACAAGAGTACAAATTTATGTAACGACGTACATACAATATGAGATGTTGTATGATGCAATTTTTTTTTATAGTTAAGCTTAGTGTTTTTTTTTAGTTAAGCTTAGTACTACAATTTACCTTCAATAGTTCCATTTAAGTCTATTAGCATGATTCCATATTAGATATGAAACATTAAGACTTTGAAAGAGCTAAAGTAAATGTTTTTGGGATGCAATGCTTAGTTAAAGCAAGTATTATCCAATAAGTTTATAACTAAATTTGATGATAGAAAGTTAAGAGATATCCATAGTTTAGATATAATCATACATATCTCATTGAACAAAATGTTTGTTTGAATGTATACTTATAGGAGAATGGTTCTCAAGATAAGTAATAAAAGTAAGATAAAATTTGGAAGGTTCAAATATCATAACAATATACCTAATTGGAACTGGTGCCTTTATTGTTATTGTTGTTGTTGTTATTGTTCTTGATGATGAAGTATAGTTGAAAAGCCATGAGACATTAAAAGATTCACTTTTATGATGAAGTAAAAGAGTTTGTTTTGGAGATAATTATGAATTTATCATGTCTACAAGAAGGTTACTAGGAGTATAGTTATCCTCTTCAGTAAGAGTATGTAGAGACATGTTGCTCATAGTGATAAAAATAGTTCATATTTTCAATTGTCAAAAATATGGTTGCCCACTAATGACTCTTATTGGGTATGTATAGATAATAACTTAATTATGATAATTATATCTATAGAGATAGATATATAATTTATTTACCTATTCTAGTCCAAGTATATAATGTACTAAAGGTGTTTTAGCATTTGAGATATCTCATATTTGTGAAGTATCAAAGATATATATTATTCTATGTATGAGTTAATATTTGAGTTAAATGTTATCTTGATATTAACTTTAGAAGTAAATAATAATTAAGGTATATTTTACTTTAAATAATATTATTTTGAGATTGGAAAGGTTCTAATGTAAATATATATTTTTTACTTAGTAAATATGGTTATTTAGATCAGGAGTTTTTTAATGAACTCAATATAGTTTCTTATATTTTTAAGATAGTAATGTACTATGGAACATTAGTCATTGGGCATACGAAGAGTGCTAAGGTCTCATCAAAGATCCAAGTATGTATTTAGGTTGTTTCTCATAATTATGATGATAATTTAGATTAATTCTCTCACTAAACCAATGTCCCAACAATAGTATGATAGTTATATAAAGATATAGTATAAGATACTTAAACAATTGGCTTAGTACAAGTGGGAAATATTTTATTTTTTCCCTACAATCAATTATTTGGTTATAGTTTAGTGACATAATTATTTAAAGATATTTTTTATCTTATACATATTCAGATGTATATGATAAAATTCATAAGATAAATGTATATTACAAATAAAATGATGATGAGATCGTAATTATGAAAATCATATTGTATTTATGTATTATTCTTAAATTATTCCTAGTCCTTGATCTATTGAGACGAAACATTAATAGAACATAAAAAATTAATGCACATTATATTTCTTCCTTATGAAGGAATTAGTCAATCTCGTTGATTAAAGTGTGGAGATACTTATGCAGAAGTATGAGTACTTTTTAGAGAACAAGTTCATTGAACTGATCATATATGATAATTCCATTTAAAACATTACTTGTTTCTATAAAAATTCTCACTGTGATAATTTTATAAGTGATCATTTGACTTGAGATTGCAGAAGTATCTCATATAAGGATTCCTATATTTTGATACTATTTATGAGAATGTTCTACTATTCTCAGTTCGTATTGATTCCAAAAATCCTTGGTCAAAATGAGATGACACTTTAAAAATTGTTTTCATATGTTATTAATAGAATTAATTACTAATGATAAAGAACTGATATGATTGGACTCAAATAGGGTAGACATTATTTTCATACTTTATGTCTAATATCAACATTGTATGATGAAAGAGTTGAATTATATTAAAAATAATAATGTATGGAAAAGTTAACTCTTGGCATTTTTAAATATTTGTATAGTCATAATGTATTACTAGATGTCAATCTTAATCAATGGAAGGGTAAAAGATTTAATGGAAGGGTAAAAGATTTAAATCAAATAAACAAATAATAGAAGACATATAAACTAAAACTTTAATTAAATTTTAGGTTTATCTATGGATAAATGATAAAGAATGCATATTCTTTAAATTTACTAAGTAGCAAAGTGATATATCATAAAATATAGTAACACTATCAAATATTTTAATATAATTTGTTTATTATTTTATACCAAAATTTGATAATTTTGTTTCATGATCTCAATACTTTTGGTCATAAGCTTCTGCAAAAGCTAAATAAGAGAAGTGAAAGCAAACAATGTAAGTTTTACATTTGTTTATCTTCATTATTAAATAGTTTCCTTATAGGAATTATAAGAAAATTACATTTGTAGATAAGGTAAGAAATTTTCATTTGTAAATGAAGTGATAGGATCAAAACAAACTTGTATCACTGATAAAACCAAAAAATTACTTACGAATTTTTTCTTTTTAATTCACAGGATAAGAAACTTGGAGAACTCCAAAACTTGTAGAACTCCTTCTATATGTTTTTCACAGATCTCAAAATTTTCTTATCCTACACACACTTATCTTTATAGAAAATCATAACTGTTTATCCATTATTTCTCACTCAAACATAATAAATTTAATTAAACAAAAAGAAAACGCTTCTGCCTTACTTATACTTGTCTAATATCTCATACAACCAACATACTACGAGCACATGTTTTCATATATCTGATAGAAATATATGATTTATTAATTGATGAAGCGATCCTAAAATGGATTTAATATGCTATACCTTAGATCATTTATTGCATCAATCATTGTCTCATTCTCATTATATAAATATTTTGTGTTCTACAAAAAGATGAGTCCTTTTTAATACATATTGATGCAAACATGGAATTGAAATGGTCTTCTTTGTTTCTTAATAATTTGAATCAAATTAACTGGCTTTTCTATAATGTCCCATTATATGAAATCATTCATATTTTTCTAGTAACATTCTAAGATAACAAATATTAATTTGATTATTTGGAATTAGGAATTTTAGATAGATCTAGGTCCAGTCCGCTCCAACATTAGGCCTCGAGCCTTGGGCCTTGAGCTTTTTTTTAAAAAATTGAGTTTTAGACTAAGATTAGTCTGCCCAAACCCAACTTGGCTTAAAGCCCAAAAATTATAGGCAAAATAACATCGTTTTGACCTACTAGGTCTAATCGGTTTAGGCTTGGGCTTGGGCTTGGGCTTAGGCTTGGGCTAGAGTTTCAGTGCCTTAAGGTCGAGCTTAAGCAGAAACTACCCATGCCCAAGCCCAAGCCCGACTTGACCCATTGACATCCCTATCTGAAATTAGAGCCCGAGTAAAAAGGGTACTTTAAATTTAAGGTTCACATAGCATCAAAGGATCATCACATAATATAAGTTGAGAATATGACTTATATTATCCTTATTGGTCGAAAAGGTACACATGGTATGATTTATGTGTTACAATATTGACTCTTTTTTATTAGAGCATATGTCTGTTCTAGTGTTTTAAACCTTAAGCTCTCATTTATCACCTAGATAAATCGCTTAAAACTTGTCTATCTCCATTCTTACAAAATAATAGAGGAGGCCACCTATGTGGGAAGGCATTTCATATTTGTCCAACATACTTCTTTTATTTAAAATTGAATGTTCAATACTCATATAATGTTCATTTTAAAACAAAAAGGTTAATTCAAAATCAAGCATTCTCACATTTCTAGGACTAGATTTTTTAAAAAATTTTGTTTTAGAAAATGTTGCTCAATTTTCAATTAAACAATTATTGCATCAAATATTCGATAACAACCAATCATCATTGATAACAAGTATTATGAATAGTCACTAAACTTACTCATTTCTCTTTGCGGTATTATGTCCTTGACATAATTATACTTGAAATCTATGTGTTTGATTTGATATTGATATTTGAATGTACTTATTCTTACAAAACATGGCATGCATGAAACTATTGATTTATTTGAAATAAAGAACCATCTTTATCTCTTACTCTTCCTATGGCGTCCGTGGATAATATATATTGGTTAGGTGCTAGCTTTAGCAATTGGCGTCACAAAAACACTTTGCTATCCTGCATACGAAATGTTCAACTATTTTATTGATATTATATATGTAGCTTACGACAATAAAAAATCTCTATTTGAACAATACTTAGCAATCTAAACTGCAAAGGTATATGCAACCTTAGCCATATTCTTTATTTTGATTATAATTGATAGCCAATTTGTTTGTTTGCTTAACAAACTACTTATTGTCACTAGCTATCAACAAATATCATTCATATGAAATAATAAAATGAGACATTTATCGTTATATCTTTTAACATGTACTAAGTGGTCTTATTTGCAACCTTAGCCATATTCTTTATTTTGATTATAATTGATAGACAATTTGTTTGTTTTCTTAACAAACTACTTATTGTCACTAGCTATCAAAAAATATCATTCATATGAAATAATAAAATGACACATTTATCGTTATATCTTGTAACATGTACAAAGTGGTCTTTTCTAATCATACTAAAATTATACGATATGATTATAGTATTGATATAATATGCCACTTACTTTAAGACTATGTTAAACCATACATTGACTTCAACAATTTGAGCACTTATTTCGACACTATGTTAGACCATATATTGACTTTAACAATATAAGCATGTAATGCTCTTATCCATTAGGTTTCAACCCTTCTTAATGAAACCTAATGCTTGTATCACGTAGATTTCTTCATTTAGTTCTTCATTTAACAACATAGTCTTTACATCTACTTTATACATATCAAGATTCATTCCAATTACTAAGGCTAGAATCATTCAAACTGATGTAAACCTCAAAGCAAATGAGAATTTATTCTCATAATCAATCTCTTCGAGTGTGTGTATCATTTTTCCACTAAATACACTTTGTAACTTTTAAAGTTACCATTAGTCTTTCACTTAACATTTGAAGAATCATTTGTTTTTTATATAGCTATACATCTTTTGAGAAGATTATCCAAGCCTTATACTCATATCAAACTTAAGGGGTGCTTGGTTAGTTGGTGTGGGAAGAAAGAAATAGGTAAGGAATGAAAAAAGATGGTAATATATCATGATTGGATGAACAATGTTTTTATATCTCCTTTTGGGGAAATACTTCATATCCCTAATATAGTAAGGAATAGAAGTTATATCCATTTTCATTTCTCACTATATTCATTATAATTCCTATTACCATTCTACTAAGTGAACCAAGCACACCCTCACTGAAATTCATTCTTCTTCTATTGCTATAACTCATTCATCCTTAACAAGACTAGATGGAGGCTTTTCATATTCCTTGGCTTATTACTTTCTTTAGGAACTACCACAAAGATTATTCCTTTCAACTTCAAAATTATATGATGAATAATTTGCTCACAATATGGGTATAATTTTCCTCTCACTTTAATTAGATAATAAAGAGCTTCTATTAGGTTACAATTGTCATTAATCAGAAACAAATTCATCATTTCCTAAATTGCTCTCACTTGAATCAATACCATTCAATTGGTCTCGTCTTATAAGATCATTCTAATTTAATCTCCCATATGGACATAAGTTTTAAACTATCTTTTTTCTCGCTTTAAAAAATCATTCTCTAAGAATGAGATATCTTATGACACAAATTCAATTACTTGTTTATTACCTTGTTCACCTTTGAACATATATCCTTCGAAATGTCCAAAAAATAGATTTTAAAGATTCTTCCCTTTGAAACCTAAGTTCACATACTTATAAGAGGAACCATGAATATAGGTAACAAACACAATCTCAAGAAATCAGATATGGTTAATCATGCCTCTTACTTTTTCATATATGATATTATTTTAAGATATATTTCCTTGGTACCCTATCAAGTACATATTTGATCATCAACAACACATCACCCTAATAAACTATAATATGCCTATGTCATTATAAACCTAACTGTGAGCATAAAGTTATTTCTCATCTCTACACCACCAACTTATTGGTGGATTCACACGATAGTCATTAGTTATCCATTCAAATTTCATCACATAACCTTATGAATTGATCAAAGAACTCTTCTTATACTTGATAACTTCTTAAAATCTTCATCGAATTTATTTTATTAATTCTCAACTAAAGCCTCATACTTCCTGAAACAACAAATGTTTCAAATTTTGAGAAACTAAATAAATATAACTATACTAAGTATAATTATTGATGAATAAGATTAAATAAGTACTTCTATATCGTGCTATCATATCAGTTTAGCCACATATATCTTAATTAGTTACTTACAATGACTTAGTAACTTTTTGTCCCATACTCGATGGTTTTTGTACTATTTTGTTCGCTAGACAATGTTTACACAAGTAGACTATCCTACATTATTTAGGTCTTCTAAATAAAATATGCCTAGTCATTCAATTTTAATTTTATCCAATATGACGAAGTCTAGGTGAAAATTAACATTGCATCCAAGGGTAACTAAACATGACATAGGTAAGATTTATTCTCAGTGGAAGGTTCATTTCCTTTTTCAATTTAGTTAGTCCTTAGAATCTTAAGAATTGTGGAAGGCTTTATTTCCTCTTTTCAATTAGACTCATCATAGTGCTTGCTCTTGTTAATTTTTAACTCCTTGTGAGCATAACCTAGGCATTTATGTCTTAAGATGTGGCTTAGAAAGCTCAAGATGTTTATTGATAGATCCCTCATAACATCATATATCATCTTAATATTCACATTATAAGTTAAGTGCATTTTCATATGCTTTTAACGGGAAGGTAAGAATGTGCAACAACTTACACTAGCTAAGATAAGATATGACTAATATTCCTTAGTTCACTGTGTTTAACATTAGCTTCATATGCCTCGATATTGAATTCTGCTATCTCATATTCTCTTTTATGATTTATTATGGTGCATCTGTGTGCATGCGTGCGTGCGTGCGTGTGGTATTCATTATATGATTACTAGGGTCAAACTATAACGTCTTACCACCACAGACGATATGTCCTTGGCATAGTCATACCTTAGGGTTCTTTCATACTATGTCACATGCCTCACAAATTTTCTATGTTAAATCAGTGTCCTTTTTAAAGACTAATGATTTCATGTAATGAAACAAAAGCCTTTTGCTCTTTCACACACATTGAATTTTCATACTTTCACATTTCTAAATTGTTGCTATTAAAATTTTCAGTTCTAGTGAATTCTACAACAAAATTTTAGATACATTAATTATTTTCCTCAAACATATATGTGCATAATGACATATTCAATATGTGATTGTTATCAATTTCAGTGAATTTGATTTCGGTAACAAGTACATGTGAATAAGAATTAAACAATTTTGATATGAAAAATATGATTAATAGCACAAAGAGTGAGTAGAAAGACATATAGACGATTAGAGAAACTCCTAATCATAAGAATCATTGCAATTTTGGGTTTCAAACTCGACCAAATACATACTCAAAAGCAAAACGTTCACTGCCATATGTTTGACTCTTTGAAAGAAAGTTATAAAGATTCCTTTTGGTAGATCTTGCTAATTGGACTGTTCCGTATGAGAATTTAATCTATTTGGACGTACAGCTGACTCAAAAATACTCCATGATTTTAATTTTATAATATGAAATGAACGAACATTAGTATTATCTGTAATGATTGAACAACATATTAACTATGAGACATCTTCGTTTGAACTAATTTCAAGTTTTATCATTTGTAATATACAGCTTTTATTAATCCTATCTTAGGATTAGGTTTAAATCACATCTAACGATAATTTAATCCTAATTCAGATAATCTACCTCTAAATCATGAAGAAGCATAAAATCCAACCAAAGTCTAGATAACTCAATTAAAATAATTTGGAAAGCACGATAACAAATGAGTATTACACTCATTACCACTTGCGGTATCATTCATAACTCCAGCTAACCAACCTGGAGGTTTGGGCACAAAGTTAAGACGTTAAAAACCTTAATTACAACTACAATTTGTCAGCAGAGAGTGTAGGGAAAGGAAAGCACTCAACCTTAAGGGAACATTTTTCCACTTCAGAAAGATAACATAGGTATGCACACCTGACTATAATGACTTTTTCTTTTTTCTTTTTCTGAGTATTTCAACTTTGTTAGTTATTTGAAGAAAGGAGTTGTACTTACAAATCGGGAACGCTATGCACTAAACAAAGTGCTTAGTCTTAACATCAAGACTCCTAATATGATTGGCTTTGGTTAAATGGCAAAGTACAAGACAAGTCAGGCAGTTGGTAAGTAGTCACTGTCGTTGATAGGCACATCATGCCTGAATTTCTGTGCCATCTAATCTTTTTGGGCCATAGTTAAGCTGTTAATTAACAACCAAAGACTTTAGAAGAAGAAACATGTGACCGACTATGAGGACTTTGAATATGTCTAGGTTGTGTCTTGGTCCAAAATTCCAGGAATATGAGAAGTACAAGATTCTACCACAGGTTATAAAATGACATTATTAGGTACAATCTAGTCGTGTTTCTTTTTGTTTTTTGTTTTTTTGGGGCAAGTATCAGTTAGCTATATATGCAAGATTCAGACAATGAGACATTTCAAAGTCTACATTGTTATCTTTTGAAAGAGTAATTGCATAGAAACATAATGCTGACATAAAATCCAGTCACCAGTCAATCATATACCTAATTTTGTTCTAATTGCATAAATTTTAATGCCCTATGCTACTAGATGAAACATATTGAAATACATTTTTCAGATGAAAATTAACCCAATATCTCTCAAACTTACCATCTTTGCCCAATTATATCGTTTAATCGGCCATGATTAGTGT
>JANZXV010000212.1:27931577-27943570 GCA_027576455.1 Erythroxylum roigii | reverse complement strand
GAAGTTTACACGCCATACCTGGATGGGAACTGCGAAAACCATAGGGTAATTTCATGAAAATCTCTTCGTATAGGTCTCCATAAAGAAAGGCATTATGCACATCCATTTGGTGAAGTTCCCAACCTTTGGTGGTAGCAACGACAAGGACAATACAAACCGTAACCATCTTTGCAACGGGAGCAAATGTCTCTATGTAATCAATACCCTTCCACTTGATGATTTCCAAGGATGACAAGGCGAGTTTAAACTGTTCTATGCTACCATTAGAGTGATATTTGATCTTGTAGACCCACTTACATCCCAAGGCCTTTTTATTTGATGGCAAAGGGCACATAGCCCATGTATGGTTTTCTTTAAGAGCATGAATCTCATTTTTTTATAGCAGACTGCCATCTAGCATCTTTTACTGCTTCCAAAAATGTGGAAGGCTCTTGTTCAACAATCACAGCAACAAATAACCTACGATGTTTCAAAGAGAAATTCTCATAACTCACATAATGTGTTATAGGATAAGTCGTACTTGAATGATGTCATGGAGAGGATGAACTATTAAATGGGCTAATAACTTGGACAATGTCCGTCACATAGTCGTAGAACTTCACAAAAGGGAGTTTAATGCGTTAGCCTCATCCAAGTCATTTTGGACTTGTAGAGTTCATGACATCAGTGTCACAGGCCTCTAAGGTTGGTATGGTAGTAGCAGGCGAATTGGTAGCTGTTGGTATAACTGACACGTTAATGCCCTATTACGTCACTAATCATGACCTCACTTGAAAGTTCAAAAATGTCAGGATGCTCATTGAGAACATTGTTAGTATCGATAGAAGTTTCAACTTGTGGTAGTGTTGGGGAAGTTGCACTATCAGACGACATGGTAGTGCAAGCAAAAGGAAACTCAGTTTCATAAAAATGAACATATCTGGACACAAAGTAGGTGTGAGTTTTCAGATCAAACAACTTCCATCCCTTCTTCCCATGAGGATACCTCTTAAAGATACAATTTCGACTACGAATAGCAAACTTATCGCCCTTTTTCCCTTGATTATGTGCATAACACAAACAACCAAATACTCCGAGGTGCTCATATGAAGGAGGTGCTCCATAAAGCATTTCATGAGGAGACTTTCCATTCAATATAGGTGTAGGTGTTCTGTTGATCAAATATCCATCGGTTAGAATACATTCACTCCAAAAGGAAAGAGGAAGGTTACCTTGGAACCTTAAAGCACGAGCCACGTTAAGTATATGTCGACGTTTTCATTCAACTCGACCATTCTGTTGAGGTGTTCCTGTGCAAGATGTTTGAAATATAATGCCAAGTTCAAGAATTTGATTGGTCAAGTAAATAAGTTCAATTCCATTACCACTTCGAATTGCCTTAACTTGTTTCTCATATTGTCGTTCTACCAAAGCAATGAAATTCAACAAAACATGTGAAACTTCCTTTTTATCAAACAATAGATAGATCCAGAGAGCACAAAAAAAATCATCTACTATTGTTAAAAAATAATAAGCACCACAGGAAGATGGAGTACAGTAAAGTCCCCATAAATCATAATGAACTAATTCAAACGCACTAGTAGCTTTATGATTGCCCAAAGGAAAACTGCTCCTATTTGCTTTGCCCTTAGACACACATCATATGCTTTATTTTTAAACTCACTACTGTTACCAATATGGAAAACCAGTTGCGTGATCTTTAAAGAGGGATGCTCCAAGCATTTGCGCCATAGGTTAAGCAATGGTGTTCCATCAACTTTGAAAGCCTTCTCACAACAGATCCCCTTGAAATAATATAGCCCATCATGTTGTTCACCCACACCAATCAACATCTTTGAAGTGCAATCCTACATAACATATAAAGAGTTAGTGAACTGAATGAAACAATTTATCTCATCCGTCAACTAGTATACAAAGATCAAGATGCAATTCAATTTAGGCACATATAACACACTATTGAGTTATAAGCCTCTTTTGAGAGTCACTGTGTCTTCTTTTGTAGCCGTGGCTTACTGTCCATCTGGTAACCCCACAGGGCATCCTTGGACGTTTTTCAAGTCATGCAGAATGCTCAAGTTTCCAGTCATGTGATTGGAAGCTCTTGTGTCAATTATTCATGTTGTTTCTTTACTTGTCATTCTTTCATTGGTGTTTCCTTTGTGACTGATGAGAATTTCCACCATTGTTTGCCACTGGTCATTGCTCAAATTTGGCAATCCTGCTCTATTCGCATCCGTCACTGGTGCAGTGGTTCTTTTAGTGGAAGTATAGGCAACATTGGTGTGCATTCATTCCTTTTCCACGTTTATAATTGTTTCCTTGTCCTTGTTGTTGTCTTCTTCCCCGAGAGTTTCTTTTTGCCTCATTTCATAGCCTATCTCCCCACCCTTATGGGTAGTTGACTAACTGAAAACATGTTGTGAAATCATGCCCTGGTCGATTGCAGTTGGAGCATACTATTGCTTTGTCCCGCATATTATTGTGCCCTTTAGTTCTTCCACCAGCTTGGACTACGAGATCCACAACTTCCTTTTGTTCATCCTCGTTTCTAGTAATCGTCTTCATATGTTCTTCTTGTATCAAAGTGGCATACACTCGATTCAAAGAAGGCAATGGATCAATAGCAAGCAAATTTAAGCATACCATTACATATAATGAATCATCAAGACCCCATCAAAAATTGGTGCACCTTCTCTTCCTCTCTGCGCTTCTCTAGTTGAGCTATAATGTCACACTTGCACTTGCCTCATATGCAAATCGGTATTTGTTGATAGTTTGTTAACTCATCCCATAAAACTTTGAGTTTTCCATAATGGTGTACCATAGTCAGCCCCCTTGCTTGCATTCTAGAATTTCTGATTTTAATTGTTGAATTCAGGTTCCATTCACAACTAAAAATCGCTCCTTAATGTCTTCTCATAACTTCTTTGCATTCTCCATGTAAGAGATAGTATAATGTAAAGTTGGTTCAATGGTATTCAAGATCCAGGACACCAGCATCGATTGCACATTCCACCATTCCTCTAGCTCAGTGGTTCCTTCATTCGGTCTTTGTAAGGTGCCATCCACAAAGACCCATTTCCTTCATGCATGTAAAGAGGTGTGAAAAACTCTAGCCCATTCCTCATAATTTTCACCCCGCAATTGCACCTTGGTGATCACGTTTCCTGGGTTATCATTTGAATTCAGGCCATATGGAGATGGTGTCTTTTTCACCACTTTAAAGAGTTTTTCCAAGAGTCCTACCATTTCCTATAGCCTCAGCATTTGTTCCTAATAGTATGTGAAGGCTCTGATACCATAATAATCATAAGGGAGAAAAAATCTCGTGTCATTCATGAGCTAAAAGCTACATAGATATATACAGATGACACCATTATTATCTCCTACAATATCTATCATTATCTCCTAAAATATCTCCTGCTTTGGCTAAGTCAAAAATACAACAAAGTGACATACATGGATATTAATTAATAAGATAAGATCATCAATATTTGATAAGATCGAAGGTGATAAGATCATCAATATCCGCATTAACCCAATTTCTTTCTCATATACAACACTCATCGTTAGCTCACGCTAGATGTCATTTCTTGTGGAATTTTTTTAAGCATACACGTTTTCTACTACTACGTTGTCGTTCCAGTTTATGTTTGTTTGAATTATGTAGTGTGTTATCATTTTATTGCTTGCAATTTACAATGTTTTATGTGTTATTTGTTATAGGAGAGTAATGCTTCTTTCCTAATGTTGTACTCCAATTTTTATTCTTTCAATCAATTTTTTAATTTCTCCATAAAAAAACTCAAAATTTACATTTTACTTTCACTTCTTCCTCATTTTGCTTCCCATAATAATCCCTTTCGAGTTGTATAATATGCATGTCCATCAACTAATAAGGGAGAAGATTCTCCATCAGGGTTACATGTGATTTCCAAAATAGTATTTTTTTTTTAATTTAGAAATTACAATTGAGCTTGGATTAATTTGATTGGAAAAGGGTGGATTCAAAGGGAAGCAAATTACACTTGGACGATTAATTGGAGCTAATTTCATCGGCACTTAGTTAGGTCACCATGGTGTTAGTCACCAAATGGTGTTTAATATTATTTGTGAAGTAGTTCTGCACACACTTTTACACAGTGCAAGAAACTTAATTCATATAACAAACGTCAAAAGAAAGACAAGAAAGGTATGAGACCATGCGAATAGTAGCCACGTAATATAACAGTAGTAGAAGTAGTAAGCATGTATTAATCTTTGTAGGAATAACTTTACGTTTGGTCATGGCTGCGCCTTTTGGCAAGTAGGGTAGTTTAGTTTAGTGGTCCAATTCACGAAATGCAATTTCACTATCAATTTGTGGTTATGAAGGTGAGCAAACATGGCTTTTGCCATAGAGGATTTTAATATTCCTCCTTTCGTCTCATTAATTTAGACAGTGGCATTGGTTATTTACAAGAAATTGACTAGGGACTCTAAGCGATGTACAAGTATTTCATGAGTTCACAAGCCTTTTCTGCAACTATTTCCACTGCCAAGTGTAATTTGAAGTCTACAAACCAAGTCTCAATTACACTCAACCTTTTTCCTTTTGTTGTCAATTTTTGAACCTAACTATCTAATGTAAAATCAACCAATATATAATAAAATCATCTACTTTTTATATTCATTTGATGAGATTTTTCAATGTAAAGTGCCTTTGTCATGGGTAATATTATGTCATCTTTTAGAGCTTTGGTGCCAAGATTTTAGTCATGCGTTCATGTATTGTTATGAATACTAGCTACAACAACATAATTAATTTTTCGGTATTTGCTGCATAATAACTCTTAATTTGTCCCAAATAATTATTTTGGTTATAAGTTCAAAATCATTTTGATAAGTTCAATTGGAGAATAGATTTTGGACGATTATCCTCTCAATGAGCAACTAATTATACACATATGATAACATAATATTTTTTTCAAACAAATTTCCTCACATCATGTCGATGTTTATCTTTTTAGAAAATGCTTTTTTGCTTTTAAAAGAACTGGTATTAAGATTTAAGAAGAGTTGACTCGTACTCAACAAAACACATTATCCTTTACTTCTGCATATCTTTTTATGGCATTAGATAAAGGTTAAGAAAGTTTATATGTAAACCGTATGCAATTTTTTATGATATTCATTTGTAATTTCACAAGCTTAACTCCTTGAATTAAAAAAATCCAAATGTATTTTGAAATTTATTTATCATAAAATTTATGTAACAAATAGGTGAATTATGTAAATGAAAATTTCATTATAACAAAACATGAGAATCTAATCAAATTTTATGACATTATTTTTTTATAAGAAATGGTAAATCAAATACAAGTAGAACTTTATTCAATTTCACCCATCTTTTAAATAATACGTGTAAAGAACTTTAGATTGACTCTATATTATTACAATGTTTATATTAGTGTTATGATCTAGAAGTCAATCATTAGATGGTTGTATTCTTACAATTATGTTCATGAATTGAATGGTTTATATTATTTTGTTCCATGAGCTTTCATTATTTATGGATTATTCGAATTGAGGACTTGGATCAAGCCAACCTTGTAAGAACATAAGGTGTCCATGAAATTAACATAAAGATGTGTTTAAAGCATAATGACTAAGTTATCCTTTCACTTTGTTTTCTTGACTTTATTTGCATAAGGACATTTTAGACAATTAAAGAGGAATTTAATTAAGCCTAATTTCTCCAAAAGGGAGAAGACTTTCAAATTTTTGGGGTTGTTCCTAGTTGTTGCCGTTTTTCATCTTCTCTCCCACAGTTTCAACCTTTTCTTTTCTCTTTTGTCTTCCTTCAAGCTGCCGATTTTCTTCATCCTTCTTATAAGACCCAAAAGGCTTTACCATTTAGCACATGTGTTGAGCATTCAATCAACCATCTTTTTGTTTATTTGGGGGATTTTCTAGGATCAAAGATAATCCATTGAAGTACCATCTAGCTTTGAAAAACATTGGCTTTCTAATCGATCTTTGGTGGAAACCTTGGAGTGCATCTTATTTGGTGCAAAGGATGTGAAGTCGTGAGCAAGGAGCTAAATTCGTGAGCAAGTAGGTGGAACTGTGAGATCTTCTACTTGGTTTAGAGACCAAGTTTAAGGTATAATGGTTTATATGCTTTGATTTGTGCTATATTAGTTTATGAGTTGATTAAAAGACAAAATCATTGGGTTCTTGTTGTTTTTTTTTTTGTTTTAACCCACTTAGCCCTTCTAAAACCGACAGTTTAATCATATTATTTTTACCTTTATATGTTTAAGATTGAAAATTTCGAACTTCTCCTTTTAAATTTTGTACGAATAGTGAAAGTAACGTTTTAGAATTTTAAATGTTCAAACCATCATAAAATTAGTATACAATGAAGGTTGAATAAAGTTTAGAACTTAAAAGATGATTAAAGAAAGAGATCGTCTTTACTTATTAAAAAAATTAAAATTTAATTGAAAAATAGATTGTTAAATAAAAACTAATTAATTTATTCTAGTTCATAAAAACTAATTAATTTATAAAATTGACCGATTAATTAATAAATCGAATAATTCTTAATAATAAAGATAAATCGAACCAATAAGTTGAATATTTCAAAATTTTTATGATTGAATTGAAGAAACTAATTAACTTCTTAATCATTGGCCAAAACAAGTCCTTCTATCTTTTTCATTGCTGATATCAAACATATGATTTTAAAATATTCTAAGCTAAATTCTGGCATCAAATGATTCTTAAAGTTGATTTATTTTTAATTTTTAATTTTGTATCTATAGTTTAGCTATTGTTGTAGTGATTACGGCCTAAATGACGTCCAAATTGTTGCCAACGTTAAGGGCAAAGTAAGATGAAACGAATAAGACAAAATTTGAAATTTGTCTTTATAATCTAGCGAAATTGTTTTATCATGTTTGATGCATCCCGAAGTTATAATGAAATAAAAATCCTATAAAGAGTATGCATATTGAACTGTATACTACATTTCATTTTTTTCTCGAAATATATTTCTTTTTTTTTTATACAAAAAACAGATAATGTAAAGAAAACAAATTGTTGTAATATCTTTGAATTCATTATTTCTTTAAAAAGCGAGTTGTGTATATTAATAATAAAATCCAAATTAGGTATTCATAGGGGCCTGTTTAGATAGTTTTGAAGAGTTATTTTACTTTTTGCAAAAAAATAAAGAAAACCCCCCCGTATAGTACACAATACAAATGTAGGAGTAGTGTTGTATGGATGTGTAATTGAAGTCGCTTTCAAAATCTGAATGCTATATTTTGTGGGCAACCTGCAATCCCTATACATCCCTTTCTCCAACTGCATTCAACTTTCACACAATCACAAAACATTTGCCAAAGACAAAGTTTTCTTGTTTCTTGGTAGACCTATGCCTCTACGTTCCAATTTCAAAATGAAAAAATAAATACATAAAAGCAACCTCATGACAAATCTCCGCTACAAAACAAGGCAACAAGAAAACATCACAATAAGGCTGTCAGAAGCAACAATTTGTAATGTCTGTCAAACTCAAACCTAATTTGATGCGGGTCTATACTATACATTATTAATGTCGTTGGCTTCTGCAATTTTTTAGTTTTTTTTTCCTAGCAAAGAAGTGAAGCGTTAATTTCTTTTTTTGGTATGCTGCTGCTACGCGACGTTAATACATCAGTTGATAATCTTATATTAAACAATAATCATTATTTTACCTTTTCCAATGAAAAAGTTCGTTCCTTTAGTAAAAATATAATTTTATCAATTATGTGAAACGTAATAAAAATATGTATATTTGTTAAAAAGTCGAAACTGCCATGGCAATTTATGATAATTTATTGGCTACCAACCAAATGGCCACCACCAATCAAAACAAATTCAGAGTCGGGTCAATCGAAGATTTGCAAACATAAAATTTATGGCATACATATATTGTTTCTTGAGAAAGCGTGAAACTCGAGGCGGGACAGAGTGAATGACTCTGAGTGGTCTGTGCCTGTACATAAAACGTGAGGGACCGTGGGATGAGGAGAGTGAGACAGAAAATGCACGTGCGCTTCAAACGCACGGATCCACTGAGTCTTGGCTTTGTTGCCTAACGTGGGTCCCCCGTTGCTTGATTCATCACTTCACCTCCGTGTTTTGGTACGTTCCAGATCTTCACAACAATACTTGCATTTTAATCACCTTAAACTGAAGGAGAAAATTTTTCATATGAAAACTTTCAAATTCTAATAGTTGACTGAGTTTTGATTAAATTTTCATTTATATTTTAAAAAGATAGCAACCACATTATGTAATAAACCAAAATTATGAAACAATTATGTGATAGGGAATACAGATATTTACTTGTTGAAAACATGATCGACAAATTGAGAAAGTACTGCCCAAGTGTTTGGTGATAACTAGGACTTCTACAACAACTTCACTCTATTTGAAAAATACAGTTCTCAATTGAGTAAACTATAGAGAGATCATACATATGTATATACAGGCAGAGATCATACATATGTATATATAGGAGGTGCAGCGGGAATCTAGCCACAGATGGTAACCTTAGGCCTGCCCGTCATGGGCCTTAGGGTTAGGCCTACACCATCAATCACACTAATAGTATCAAGTACTTAAGTCCACTAGGGATCACTATAATAGTGGGCCATAGGCATCTCAATATGGATCATATCATTAGTCTGTTTTTAATAAAACCAAAACTTCAATTGATTGTAACCGATAAAATATACTCTAACATTCTCCCACTTGGACAAAATCAATTGTTTAAATTTATTTATTTTGAAAAAACCTTTGAAAACGACTCTCATGCTAATAAACCAAATTTTGTGCAATGTGACCACATTTAATATATACATATATATGATCCGCGATGCAACACTTCAATAGGACTAAGTCCGATCAAAGTCAAATGACATTGAACTATGGCACCCATTACATCCTTTATTGATATAACATCGATCCATAATCACATATATCATTAACCTTGTCAACCAGTCATTAGTGTGTAGTGTAGCATGAAAATAGCACATAAAGGTGATCCAATAATTAATGTAAGGTGCTACTTTCAACGTCAGTCCTTACAATTTCTCTTAAAATAGGCTTAAAGCAAGATAAATTGTATAGTTCATTATGAACTTTAATTCCTTGAACTCCAATATGGTGCCAACCACTGGCACGATGATTGAAAAGGATACCGAGTTCTATAATAGTGGTTGCAGACTCAAATATGGTGTTGACAGGAGGCATTATGATCTAATAGAACACCAAAATTTTGTAACATGTCTCTAACTCTAAGATGGTGTCAATCATAAGACATGATGATATAAAAGGACACCGAGTTTCGAAATAGCAATTGATATATATACTAAATAATAATAAGAGAATATTCAAATCCATTGCATTAAAATAACATAATCCATGCTAAATAAACATGAATGTATTTAACAATAAAAGTCTAACAAGACAAGGAAAGATCACATACATTTCAAAACTCCCACTAGTCAAGCGCATTAAAAGAGCTTAAAATCCCTATATCTTCAACGTGCTTCTGGAACACTATAAGTCGAAGACCCTTGGTTAAGGTATCAGCTAGCATGGACTCTATAACTATATGCTCGATGACTATCTCTTTATTCTTCACTAGGTCTCTGACGGTCAGATACTTTAATTCCCTGTGTTTAGAACTACTAGAAGTCTTGTTATTTTTAGTGTAAAACACTGCTACACTATTATCACAATAGATTCTAAGGTCTAGCAATAGAATCCACAATGTGAAGTCCAGTCACCAGGTTTCTCAACCAAACAACATGAGTAGCAACTACATAACAAGCAATAAATTCATCCTGCATAGTAGAAGACGCAATCATTGTCTGCTTCTTGCTCTTCCAAGATATTGCATCCCCAGCCAACATAAAGATGTAACCAGAAGTCAATTTCATATCATCAGGGCACCAAGCTAGATCTGAGTCATTATACCCTATTATCTCTAAGTTGTCAACTCTTTTATACACAAGCATATACTTGGTTTTATGCAAGTATCTCATCACTTTCTTAGCAACTACCCAATGAGCATTACCAAGATTAGACTAGTACCTACCCAAAACACCAACTATATAAGCAATGTTAGGCCTAGTGCAAACCTAAGCATACATCAAACTCCCCAACGCACTATCAAATGGTCTATTCGTCATCTCTACCTTTTCAATTTCATTCTTAGGACACTGGTTTTTATTGAATTTGTTACCCTTAACGACTAGTACATCACCGGGTTTACAGTTTTGCATGTCAAATCTCTTCAAGACTTTATTAATATAAGCCCTTTGAGACGAGCCAAGTAAGTTACGAGATGCATCCCTGTGAATTTCAATTCCCAACGCGAAACTTGCCTCACCAAAATCCTTCATCTCAAAATGCATTGTCAGCATCTGCTTAGTTTCATTCAACAAGCCAAGATCACTCCTAGCAAGTTGAATATCATCAACATATAAAACTAAAAAAATGAACTTACTCCCACTAACCTTTAGGTATATACACTGATCAACTTTATTTTCTTCAAAACCTAAGGAGGTAACAACTTCATCAAATTTTAGATACCACTGCCTAGAAGCCTGTTTCAGACCATAAATAGATTTCTTCATTTTGCATACTAAATGCTCATTATCATTTGACTGAAAACCTTCAGGTTGTTGCATGTATACTTCCTCGAGGAGATCAATATCCAAAAAAGCTGTCTTGACCTCCTCGAAATGTGCACACTTCCTCAAAATGTGATACAAGAGCCATGACAATTCTAAATGAATCTTTACTGGACACAGGGGAAAAAGTTTCAGTGAAGTCAATGCCCTCTCTTTGCATGAAACCTTTCGCTACTAACCTAGCTTTATATCTCTCAACTTAACCCTTCGAGTCCTTCTTGGTTTTAAAAATCCATTTACAACCAATCGCCTTACAATTTTTAGGCAATTCAATAAGTTCCCACACTTCATTATTAGCCATAGACTGCATTTCTTCTTTCATGTCATCTACCCACATATAAGAATGAGCACAAGACATCGCCTCCTGATAAGATTTAGGGTCAACATTATCCCCAATATCATACATGTCTTCACTAAGATAAACAAAGTAATCGTCAGAAATAGCCGGTCTCCTCTGTTTAACTGACCTCCTAAGAGGTACTTGCACAATAGGTTCAATAGGTTGAGGAGTATCAATTAGTGCAAGAGGGTCAGTAACACTATTTGGATGATCAACCGGAGCAGGTTCTCGATTGGAACAATAACTGTAGGCATGTTATCAACGGCAACAGGAAAAGAAACGATCTCATGCACATTAATAGTGGAATCAACAGCAGGAATAATAGCTTCAGCCTTGTCCAATTTTAAAAATTTTGCATTAATAGATTCCACAATTCTAAGACCAATTTTAGGACAATAGAACCTATACCCTTTTGCATGGTCTGGATATCTAATAAAGTAACAATGGGTAGTTTTAGGGTCAGTCTTTTTCTCTAACGTGCGTTTGGTTACTGTCTCCAATATCCAGAGATGGAACGAGATGAAAACTTGGAGACGAAACAGGACAAAAATTAGAGACAGTGAGGTGTTTGGTTCCGATGGACAGAACAAAAAAAACTGTCTTCGTCTTGAGGACAAAAATATGTTTGGTTGCAGTTGACAAAACAAAAAAATAGTGTTAATGACGAAAATGCCCCTGTAGTATAATATTATTAGAAAGATGTAATTCATTGATTATTTTATAATTGTATCAATATTTGTATCATTAAGAATAATTGTATCATTCTTATATTGTCTCATTTGCATGTGGGCCCACCGAAAACAGCCTCTCTATTACGTAGGGGTAAGGCTGCGTACTATCGGACCTCCTCAGACTCCGCTTCACTGTGGGATTTCGGATTGGGTGATGATGATGATGATCAATATTTATTTGAAGTG
>JANZXV010000212.1:27901781-27919951 GCA_027576455.1 Erythroxylum roigii | reverse complement strand
CTATAAGCTTAGCACGGTGGATTTGCCCCGTGTAGGTACAGAGCGAAGAGATTAAGAACTGGGACAAGTCAACCGCAATGGCCAAAGGAGTCTGTGTTTGGATTGTTGAACATGTTTTTAGTTAATACTTTTGGGCCTGTAATAACTTTCAAATTTCTGTTTCTGACAGTATGATGTGATGTATTGTAAGCACTGTTTGAAATGTTGTGTGTGATTGGATTGTACTGTTTTGGGTGGCATCCACATATCCTCCCAGGGGTATTTGGGTGTTACAGTGAAAGTGTTATGTTAGTTAGATGGTGACTTAATATAACACTATTGGTTATTTAAATAGTCGCACGCCCCATTCTCAGTATGACGCGTGAAATTTTAGAGAGAAGATGTAACTCGTGGCTTATGTAGCCAAGTGAGAGTTGTTGGCAGTTATATATGAACATCCACATATATATCTATATATAAAACTTCCGTTAGTTTTCTTCTCTAATATAAAAGGAGGAAGTTGGCTGGTTTTATTTGGTTGTTCAGAAGACAACGAATACATTAGAATCCAAATAAGTTTTGGCTCTCTTTTTTACTCTCTGCAATTTTGCCAAATCCGGAGAAAAACTTCCTTTATCCTTACTCATGTGAATCACACCATCAAGAGTTAGAGTTTGGATCGTGAATTAACGGTGACTCTAGTAGCCAACCATAAAATATGGATTATCAAACAAAGAATCGTCAACCGCTTCCGCATTAAGATTAGTCCTTATTTATAAATCTACATTGGTATCAGAGCAAAGTTTCATTCACGTTATACTTCAAATATAAATTTGTCTTTTGTTTTTTGTTTTATATGACTATCATATAAAAACGAAAACAGCGTTGATATCTTGTGCTTTGTTCTCTTGTTTTTTTTTGTTTCGTTATTCATGCACTTATAATCTTGTCTTTATTACGTCAAAGAAGATATCATATGTAATGAAAAACTAGAGTGGGTTTGGTTTTTCAGTTTTTGTGCATGATGATACATACTCTTGTCTTTATTATGTGAAAGAAGAGATCATGTGCATGAAAAACTAGTTGAGGACATGAAAAACCAGAGAACACACGTGAAAGTTGTTGATTAAATATACATGAGATTATCTTGTTTTATTTTATAATTGGCTTTACGGAAATCGAAAAATTTTCTTTCTTGTTGACCAACGGTTAAAAGAACAGTTGTGCACAATAAATGCATCAACGTTATTTTTGTTTGATATGATAAATGCATTTAATGAGAGTTGTACGCATTAAGAAAGGAACGTTTGAAAAGTGTGCATGAGGGAATAAAATGGTGATAGATAAGGAGAGGTTTTGTGCGTGAAGGAAGAACGTTTGAAAAGTGTGCATGAGGGAATAAAATGGTGATAGATAAGGAGAGGTTTTGTGCGTGAAGGAAGAACGTACATGCAAACTGAGAGTAAAACCAAAACACTGAGAATTGTTTTCCCGTTTTTAAGAACGAAAAGAAGGAATAACGTTCATGAAAGAATAAACAACGTACAGGAGTGTTTTCTTCTCGTATATACGTTGTTTTTGGTTTTATACTAAAGTCATATAAAATATTCCATAAACATGTTTTATGGATAATTTTGTATTATATTTAAATTAATATTATATAAATAAGTTTTATATAATTTTGTATGTAAATTTTGTTTTATATGTATAAAGTTTTTTTAATTGTAAATTAGTTTTACATATAATTTTTTTTTGTTTTTGGCATCTTTGTGATTTGTCAAATTAAAATAGGTTAATTAAATTATAGAAATTCCTATAGCCTCATTCATGCCCTCTTCTTCCCTATTTTTATTAATCTTTCCCCTATTTTCTTTATATCCATTACACTAATTCTATTGTGTTGGCAGTTATATACGAACAGCCATATATATATCTATATATATAAAACTTCCGTTAGTTTTCTTCTCTAATATAAAAGGAGGAAGTTGGGTGGTTTTATTTGGTTGTTTAGAAGACAACGAATACATTAAAATTCAAATAAGTTTTGGCTCTCTTTTTACTCTATGCAATTTTGCTAAATCTGGAGAAAAACTTCCTTTATCCTTACTCACGTGAATTACACCATCAAGGGTTAGAGTTTGGATCGTATATTAACGATGACTCTAATAGCCAACCGTAAAACGTGGATTATTAAACAGAGAATCGATCAACCGATTCCGCATTAAGGTTAGTCGTTATTTATAAATCTACATTTTATTTCTCAGTCTTATGGCTGCTCTCAACTCAAGAGACCCATCTTTTCCTTCTCTTGATCATTTCTCTCAACTCTTGGAAAACTCATTATTTTCCAAGAAGCTTCTAATCATTCTCGTTGGTGCTCTATTATCTCCAAATAAAATCAAATTTAAATATCATCATATAAACTTCTTAGTGAAAGTTATTATTTACTAGAATTTTTTATAAATTATTATTAATGTAAATACTTGATTTTGGATAGGTATCCCTATGAAAAAAATGTTTCTATTTTAACTCCACCGAATTAAAAGTTTTATGCGGAATGATATTGTAATCAATTTCATAAATCAAAAAGGACTTACGAGGGATAGTCATTTATAAAGTAACACATAGCCTTCAAACAGAGACGTATCTGAAAACTCTATTGTGACTCCACAAGTGCTTCCAGATATCTTGAAGTTTCTTTAAGTCTACAAAGAGAAAATTATCAATATTCACATGAGAACAAGTCAAGTGACCTGATAAAGAAAAGTAACAAGTATGTGCAAATATCAAGTCAAACCATAGTCTCACAATACTAATGTCGTTGAACAAAAAGACTCATTTAGAGTTAGGTCTACTTCACTGTAGTCATTAATAAATTATTCTTGTAAACTGTTTTGTTTTGAATTTTAGTCAAAAATAAAATCTTCCACATTGTATGATTTATGGTCAATTTCGCAAACAAAGAGGACTTCAAAGGAAATAATCTGATAGTCACTTATAAGGGGAAATATGGCATTCAAACTAATGCCACGAGCCACCCTCATTCATTATAAATAGAGGTGTTCAACTCATCTTTTTAAAAGAAAAGATTTAAACTATGAAGCGTATTAGAACTCTCTTATGACTCCACAAGTGTTTCGAAATTTTAAGATATCTTAAAGTTCCATCAAATCTACGAAAGAAAGACCAAACTGCAACATACTTAATAATATTTATGTGAGAACAAGTTAATTAACCTTCATAAAGACAAGCTAGATGCACTTGCACAATATTAAGCTAAATGATTGACATAGAGGATTCATCGAGAGTGAATACCACTTCGCTGTCATAATTATCAAATTGATATTTTTCATATATTGTATTTTGCAATTTAATCTATTAAAGAATTTATGCCTATGAATTTATAACAATTTCGGTGGGGCACTTTCTCCTTTTATCCCTTTCCTTCGCTTTACAAAGTTCAAAATTCAACATCTAAAGATATTTTCAAACAGTTGTATGACCATGGAGACTTATAAGAGGGTTAAAGAAAGCTCCAACACCATATTTAGCCCCAATTTTGCTATTGAAGTTAGTCACAAACAAAGATCTCTATTAGGGATTTATGCAATAAGTAAACATATAATGTGACTCCTCTAACGACATGGACACCTATAACCAATCCTTCAGCTTTATTGTAGCTCATCACTATTAAGTCCTCAGATGCTCTAATAAGCATATGTTGAAGGTTGTCATTAAGCAATTATGAAGAAGTTGTGACACATAAATCTCTTCAAGAATGCTTAACTTTCACTCAAGTTGATTCCTATAATGCCATGACATTTATGACATTTGGGCTATCTCTTTAGAAGAGTAGGTTGCAAATATGGAGAAGATCATAAAAGACCTTCTAACTTTGATTAAGGAGAAAGACACTCAAATGGCCTATATTATGAACAAGTAGTAACAAGTGGAGATAAGGGAGGCTAATGAACCTAAAACTAACTCCCCATAAAACTAATAGATAGAAACACTTGGTGGAGAATTGAGAAGTGCTAAATTCATACAAGAACCTAGTTAAGGTACTGTTATAGAAGAGGTCATCTTGTTAGAGAAGTGCTTTAAAGACAATCACCTTTAGCACTTAATTTATAAATCATTTTATGATTAATAAAGGCATTTTTCATTACTTCGATGTTCATACATTTATGGATTTGATGTTGATCTTAAATTGATTTAATGAAGTCCTTGATACAAAACTTTCCCTAGTCATAGGATTAATAAGATGGGATATCATTAATCCGGATAGACTAGTATATGTTATACTCCTTGATTGGATCAAGCAGTAGATCTCATAAGTTGTAGACATGAGTTGTTTAGAGTTAACATGTAGATGCTTACTAAGGGTAGTAAGTACATTGGATTGACCTACTATGAGACAATCATATGGATATTCTATTCCAGTGTCAATGATAGTATCATCATAGTAATGGTGCAAGTATCCTTTGACTTGAGGTGCTCAAGGATATTTCAGATACTGATCATATATTTTGACTCCATTCATCGGTACCTTTTAAGGGTTACTCATAGGGTGGTGATTGGTTAAAGCTTGAGGTACTTAGAGGTAACTGAGTAGCCAATAAAGGATTCACTGTTCCTGATAGAAGGAGATGAAACCCACGACCTCTTGTCGGTGTCATTACTCGGTAGTATCTGGCCAGAGCAGATATGTGTCATGAAGAGAGTCTTCAATGATACATAGAGTAATGAGATCCTCAAGACAAGATCTGATATCACTTGGACTAGATGTGACGTAGTCAGTCTAGTGGGAGTTAACACTTTGACCATGCTCTGAATTAAGTGGGGTATAGATGGTGGCAGGACAAATTGCATGGCAACACTGCATATGGAAGGGTAATCAAACCATTGATTTTTCTGTTAATTGAGAGTCATGACGTGTTGTTAGATACCACTATTGACTTACTTGAATTAAGTGTTAATTCAAGTGATCAACATAATCAGGAACCTAATGGGTCACACATATAGGAGATCCGAAGGATGAATAAAATAGTCTTGAATGGTGATTCAAGATATGAAAGAGTGTTTCAGGATTGTATCACGATGTGATCGTAGTAGAAAATGTTGCATAGAATGGATTAGAAACAAGTGTTATTGGCTGCCAATTTGTTCATTAACTTCCCAAAACTTCCATTAATGCATGTTATTCATGGTCATTAACTTCCTATAACTTCCATTAATGCATGCTATTCATGACCATTAACTTCCCTTAACTCTCCATTAGTGATAGGGGTTATGGAAGGCCAAATGGTGTAGAAAATAGAGATGATTTATATGTATCTTGTGTGAGACACAAATGAAAAGAAAGGTTCTTTCTTACATACACACTCTTTTTCTCTCTAAATCTCATAAGAGTTCTTGTCTTTACTAACACAAAGAAAGAATTCTAGCCATCTTCTAGTGATGTTTCATCCTTCTGTCTTCGTGTAGACTTTCATTAAGGATGGCCTATATTGATTGTTACGGTTTATGACAACCCAACTTGGAGAAGATTAAAGAATGAAGGTGATCATTGGAAAGGTATATAAACATCTTACATTTCATGTTTTTGTTTTCTATATCTATATGCATGACTAGATCTTTTTTTTAGGTTCCATTTTTTTTTACTGCGTATATTTGATATATATTATGTATGAGATGCATGATTAGAACCTTACAGAATAAGGTTAGTCAGATTGGCCAAAAGCTTGGAATCCATCTGTCGACAATCCCAGCCTAAAATTTAGACTTTCAGCTACAAACTCAAAATGGGTGTTACTGAAACGTTTCCATGTGAGTGCATCAGATGGATGGCTCATTATTCCATCTTCCTGTTCATGCTCATTATGCCATCTTATATGAGAAACAGTAACATCAGAGGTATACAGTCTTTGAAGTCTTGGAGTTAGCGTGAAATAATACATCCGCTTCTAAGGTACTAATTTCTGTTTCATAATATGTTTTTTAGGTTTGAACCTAGATTGACCACCAAATTTGCGCTCTTGTAATTCCATATCATCTCCTCAAAACAACATACATCCCAATTTGCAACAATCAAAATTTTCAACTGACAAACTAAGACCCCTAATAAGTTTCTTCATATTGTAAAAATTATCAACCACTATATGATCAGGAGGCAATGATTCATTATACCAAGTAAGAATTTTATCAAAACTTCGATCAAAAATATGCCCTTCAAACTTTGTCTTCAATATTCGAGCAATTGAAAATAATTGAGTCATGGTCTCACAATTTGGCCACAATTCTTGTTCAGCTAATTTTAGTAAGTCAAGAAACTTTTTTGCATGTGGGTTTGGTTCTTCTTCAAGATTTTCTATATTGCCTTAACCATTATAAACCATTTGGATGTAAGGATTTTTCGTTGCACCCACATTATTTTTTATAAATCCAGACCCCCTTTAAAACCCATCCACATTTATTGATGAATTTACTTCATTACCCCTTAAGGTGCTACCAATTAGTGGCTCCCCATGTCGTGTTCACTCAAAATAATTTGGAATAAATCCTTTTCTTAACAAATGAAGATTCACTTCATCAATAGGAAAAAAATGAATATGTTTACATTTTTTTCAAGGACATCTAATCTTTGGACCATCCATAAATGCAGGTTGAGAACATACGTAGTCAATAAAAGCTTGAACTCTCTTAACAAACTCAAGATTAATAAAACCATCAGGTGTTAATCATCTATACATCTAAGATCTATCAACATTACTCATTTATGCAAAACTGTTATTTAAAAAAGTGATTTCATCGTTAGATATAATAATCGTTATGATATTATCCACATTAATCTTACAAAACATTTCATCTTTACTTTACACATAATTAGATCCTTCATTTCCCCTAAGTTTTTACAAGTCTGTGACCATTTCCCCTCAAAACTTAAGCCAACCAATCTCATCATATGATTTCATAATCAAAAAAGTAAATGACAGCTAATTCCACCTTAGTGATTGGATAATCACCACATTCTAAGTCATAAGAACCTTACAACTTCATAGAAGAATTAGAAGGAAAGATAAGGCTTTGATCTCTATTATCCTTAATATATCCTAATACCCTATAAGTAGCGTATAAATGAACTGTAATTGACTTATTGATATATTGACTTAAATGATGGACAATATATTTGAGTATGGGTCAAATAAAGCAATTTGGCAACTAATATCCTGTAAGAAGTGACATTAAGAAGTAAAAGAAAGCACCTACATATTATTTTATTAACTTTTAACTAAAATAAAAGAGTGGAAATTGGTTTACAATAAATAAAATCAATTTCCTTAAAAAGATCAAAAGCACATTTTTTGCTTACATATATTAATACTAAGTTTGAATTAATCACCTACAAGTTCATTTCCAAAGTTTGATTTTAAACAAGCACTATGGTACGTGGCATTGTTATACCAGATGAATCAAGAAAGAAAGTTGTCTCTGTGATTCCTAGGCTCGTTGAATTTTTCATCGATAAGCTTCGTGGGAGTTGCATCATGGGTTTCTAACCTATATTCCATCCTAGGGGTTTATTATGCAAAGAATTGTCATGTCAATTACATGAATTTCTTATGTTAATTCTAAGTTTAAATTAATCACATTGAGGTTCAAGTCTTTATGTTTCAATTTAAACAATGCCCAAACACAAATATTTAGACTATTAAACCCCGACCTAAAAACTCATCAACCATTTTTGGAGGTAAAATTGCAAATAACAATACAAAACTGATCATATTGTAGATAGTACTTAATGACTTACCTTGACAGATGGAAAATCTCAAACTACAAAGAAGATGGATGAGGTTAAACAATTATCGACACTCCTCAACACAGAATATGGCCTGCATGAAAGACAATAAACAATTAACTTTTTTTGATAAGTTTTGAATTGAGCATAGGTACAGATATGCATAAATTTTAAGTTGTGTATTTTATATTTTTTTTCTTCTATTAATGTTTTCAGATCCTACAACTTATAGTATTGCTTAAGCCATTGAAGCCTCAAGCCTTGCTTGAAAAACAAAACAATTAACCACAATTTGATCATAACCATTTTTTGCAATATCATATATGGACAAAGACAACATATAAATTTTTCGCAAGATCATAACCATTATTATGCAAAAAACATTATTATGCAAAGTCATTATTATGGACAAAGAGAACAATTAACTTTATTTGTTTTTTTGCATAACCATTTTTCTCCATACACATTAAGTGTTTATTTTTTAAACCTCCCGTGAGATGTGGACTTGATTTTATGCATATTAGGTGTTTATTTTTTTAGCTCAAAACAACTTTAATGATAGGTATGGAATTAGTTTCACTTAAGGAATTGCATTAAAGAATGCCTAGAGTATTTTTATAAGGGCCAAGCAATTATATGATGAGACTATGTCTAAATCTTCACACGATCATATTGCATTTTTTAAACGTTTACAAAAAAATACGTGCCCATCTATCATCCTCTAAGTTCTAAGCAAAAGGAAATTCATGTATAGATCACATTCTAAACCTAGAAGGTATACTCAAGGAAAAAATAGACATAATTTTTATGCAAGTTCATCTCAAAAGAACTTACAATCTCCTTCTCATTCATATAGGCCTCTTTATCATTAAAATGGTATCAAACAAACTCACAATCATTATAGGTCTCTTCATAAGCATAAAGGCATCACACTTGCTCCCATTTAATATCAAACCTTATGAGAAACAAAAAGCATCACATTTTCTCTAAATGACCATAGGTCATATTTTCGTGAAAAGAGTATATCATATGCAAATCATTTATTAGGATCTAATATCACACAAAGAGAACTCCAAATCCCATTTTATATAGACCTTTAAGAAACAAAGAAGCATGACATTTTCTCTAAATCACCATAGGTCATATTTTCATTAAAATAGTATAACATATGCTAAACCATTTATTAGGCTCCACTATTACATAAAGAGAACTTCTAATCCCTCACATGTTGAAACGAAAGCATTATATAACCCACATCCTCTAATTAAACCTAAAAATGCATATAAGTTATACACTAGAGGTCTTTCTCATATGGCAATAGCACTTTCAATTCTCATCATGTGAAATGCTATTTTATGGTGATTATAGACATATCTATAAAAGTTTCTCTTTTAAATAATGCTTATGAAGTAAACCAAAAAAGATATGGGTTGAAAGAAAAATTAAGAACTAATCTCCAAAGACCAAGCTTGTATGGGTACCTAGAATTGATTTTTTTTTAATCTGGTAGGTCAATATGAAGTGATATCAAATGAATACCACCAATTGGCATTACCTTTATGGATATCAAATGAGTAACATTAATGGAATCTCTAATAATTTATTTTTTAAAAAAAACAAGAGTTCTCACACGAGCTAAATAAGGAAATTAGTACCAAAGACTAACTACCACATTAAGAAGAAAAGAAGATAACAATTGGTGGTACATCAAAGGAGGTATCCACATAACAAGTAGTGGTATATTAAAGGAGGTTACCACTTACAAGTAGCCAAAATGAAAAATGCCCAGGAGATAAGCTGTAACAAGTCCCTGATAGCAACTAACATAATCCAACCAAAAAGATATTAACTTCACTCTAACCAATCAATAAAACAATAGCTGTAAGAATAAAATAAAACCATATAGTCATTGAAAGAGAGGGAAAACTATTTTGATTCATCAAACTGAACTCTATACAACAGGTAGGATTCAATTATGAGTAACAGATGGAATTTATGAAATGGGCATCCTAGTAGGCTATTCACTTCTTATCAATCTCTTCTTAATATTGTAATGCATGGAATTTACTCTTACATTCTTAATACCAAAAAAGGTATATGAAAACCAATTAAGATTAAAAAGAGACAATGAAGTGGGGATAGTAGGAGAGTTTGGGTCATGAAAAGAAATAAAGTAAGACCAAGAATTCTAAAGAAAAAGAGAGTGATAAAGAAAAGAAAAATAAGCCAAAAGGGGTTTAAAAAAGAAAAACTGTATCAAAAGAAATAAAGAAGCAAGGGACAATATTTGAAAAGGAAATGATATTTAGAGTGCTTGTAATGATAATGAGCATGACTCTTCTTTTTCAAGAATGTAAATTCTTTTATTGCATGATCGTGATGAATATCCTACGAAGGCCAACAATATGATGACAATTTTGCTATGCTTATTTATAGGACATGATTATAACAATCTAGTATATTGACCAAATATTATATATTAATGTAGAAACATATGATTTTATTATAAGATGATTGTTTCTTAGATGTGATTACATCTATATATTTTCTTCAAACGGAGAATAATACAGTAGAAAAACCAAGTTTAAAAATATTATATATGGTACAAAATAAAATTGATATATTCATTAAATAATATCTTTGTTGACTATTTAAATTTTCTAAAAGAGTATAGGTGTTATGATCCTCTAACTCTAAAACTACATATAACTTTCAATGCCTCTTTTCATGAATATGAGCTATATTATTTAGAGTGAATTCTAAATACCTTCCCAGGGGAGAATTCTAGCTATGTGAATATTTTGGAACGGGTGATAAGCTTTTAATACTAATAGTAATTGAAAAGTTAATTTAGAATAGACAAAAATCTTTTTGATAACATCTGTAGAATCTTTGTTCATCTGAAAAGTGAGTCAAAATCATTATTAATTGCATACTTGCCTATGTTAATACCATTAAGTAAAATAATCATATATGAATTCATATGTGAATTTTCATCCTTAGGTACTCTCAAACCTCATATATGATGATTCTCGTGAGACAAATACTATAGGCAATAATTCATCTATTCTTTACAAAAAATTTAACTTTAATATATCCAACCCTAATCTTAAGGTTAATTTCAAATATCTAATCAATAATTCTATCTCTATTTATATATTATCTAAATCATATGCATTTATTATTACAATAATTAAATGTAGTTGGGTGTTCACCATCAAACTTCAAATTAGATGGAAGCATTGAAAGACATAAAGCAATGTTAGTTACAAAGGGGTATACAAAAAGTTATAGGGTGGATTTCCAAGAGAATATTATAGCTACACTCAACATAATTTACATTCTCATATCTATAATAACATATCGAAATCCTTATTTTAACTTTAAATCTATTAACCAAATTAGTATAGAGAAAATAAGAGTTGATCTCACGTGAAAATTTTGATTTGCTAAATTAGTTTATTTGGCAGTAAGTTCATTCTAATATTCCCAAAAGATTCCAATAAATCAATATCAACTTTTAATCAAGAAAATTCATTTTAAATAAAAGAGAAACTTATAAATGATATATTAAATTTCAAATTCAGATTTATAAGTTGAAAAATTGAACTTAAAAGGCAAATATCCTAATGATTTTGCTTATGTGGAACAAATTCTATCCTAAAGTAGAAATATAGTCAATGCATTAACATATAATGTCATTTTCAACCTACATAAGTAAGCTACAACAAAACTTAAGAAAATAAACTTAAAATACATTTTTAGAACCACACAATCAATACTCAACAGTTGGAAAAATATTTTCTTTGTCACTAAGTAGTAATCATCCAAATATATAATGCTGAAATTTTTAATGGTGAAACCAAATTATACAAATATGAAATTCTTAGCGTAGAGAACTTATACACATATTTCATTAATGACTCAATTTCTTTCTAAAATCACCCATCTTCCTTGCAAGCATATTTCAAGTGGTTTTACAACTCTAAACTATCCAACAAAAACAAAATACGTTACTTTCACAAATCTAAAATTTTTAAAACAAAACAATTTTCAATCAAAATTTAAAGTTCTCTTCTAGATTGTATTTGCTATCAAACTAAGATCTAAATGGTCACTCATACATATATTAAACTAAATAAAAATTTAGAATTGTTTTGTTTTGATTTCAAGAAGATAAAAAGTTAAGAGTCACAAAGTTAATGACAAGGCATACACATTTCATCTCATTTTCTCACTAACTATTTTATCATTCATGTAGACATGAAATAATAATCAAATTGGTGCAACTACATTTTGAATTATCATTTGGTCAATCAATACGTATGGATTTTAAAGTATCACCATCAAATGGAGTAATCAAAATTCACTCTAAAATCAGCATATATAAGCACAACAATTTTTCACGTTCAACTTGAATTTACGATAGTTATAAAATCAATTTAAAGGGACATATTTTAGCACCTAATTTGCTTCTTAAACTCAAACCAACTTGACTAAGATTTCACATCCAAATAAACCCTCACAACTTAATCCATACTAACACCAAAACATCGAACATATAATGGTTCGCATACAAAAATTGAAGACAAAAAATTAACCCAAAAGTAATAAGTGGACAATCAACCTCGAAACAGAAAACCCAAGACAATGGAAGCAGTTGGTGGAAGAATGAAAGAAGATAAGTAGATGGAAGAAGATCGTGCATAGAGGAGTAACAGAAAAGAAGAAAAATTGAAGAAGAACGATAGGGGTCGCGTGTAACATTTTATTAACAATAAAAAGATGTCATTTTACATCAAATTTAAACAATGATATCAACGTCATTTGGATTTACCAATAGAAGAAATTTTTGTTGGTAAACTCCATTGCTTATTTCTACAGCCAAACATTATCATCTATTTTTATGATGACTTTTATTATTCTGTCACTAAACTCTGTCAGCAAAGTTTCTCGGATAAATTCCCTCCACCTTTACCGATGGACTTTTTTCTCTAACAAAATTAAATTTTCGTCGCTAATTTATTACAAAATTTGTTATGTCTGTAATTTTTTGTAGGTAATTTGTTATATTATTGTAATGAGACGTAATTAAGAGCTTGTTTTAGTTAGATACAACTTTAAGGAAAACTAGGAATAACAAAGTTTGTTATTAATTTGCGATTAATAGTTTTAAAGAGAGGTATGAGAGCAATATGATGATCACTTATGCACATTCTTATGAAGGTTAAGATTGAAATGTGAACTAGATTTGAAGCCCATTAATCAATTTTAGTTTCAATAATTTAGTTTTGCTTTATTTTGTTAATTGAATTCAGCCTACCCCCACCCTAATTGTATACATTAATTGATTCATTACAAAAACTAAACACATACGATCCTTTCTCACAACTATTACAAATTTAATTCTACAGAGTTAGATTTTTTTTAGTATGTTTAATGCGTATCATCAGGCTTTGTTTATCTAATATTGAAGAAACTGATCTTAAGTTTGAGGGGACTCTTTTACATAGAGTAATAAGAAAAATGGTGATTGGATTATGAGGAAACAGTTGGACAAGACCTTAGTTAATTACTTATGACTTGAGAAGTTCCAAGTTAGCAAAGTTTTGTTTAATAATTGTCTTTTTTTAGACCATTATCCCATCAAGATCTATAATATATTCAATCCCCAGACTAGAATATCTCCTTTCAAGTTCTTCAACTTCTGATCAACTTTGATGGGTTCCAACTAGCTGTTGAGAAGGGTATGGCTATTGATATCATTGCTTATGAACCTTTTAAATGCTAAACAAAAGCTAAGCGTTTAAAGGAGAAACTCAAGAAACTCATGATGAGATACCACTTAAACACCTATCATGAACTTGATTTGGCTAGGGAATTGCTTAATCAAAAGTAAAATGAGATTTATGGATGCTCTTGTGAGTGTTCTGGAAAACTATGACAAGACTATTCTTTAATAAACAGAAGTCTAGGATACAATGGCTTAAAGATGGGGATATTAATACTTTTTTCTCCACAACTTTCCTTTTAAGATGGAAGACCAATAAGTTGACCTCTCTAACTTCAGAAGAAGGAAGGGTGATAAGTGACCAAGCTAGGATGTTCAAAATTGCCATTGTATACTTTTAAAGCACCTTAGGTGTTGGACCTCGAACCTTTCTTGGAAGCTAGAACTGTTAAGTGAATTATTGGCAATTATTCACGTGTAAAGAAAGGAGGAATCGATGAAATTGAATTCAAATGGAAAATATGGTTTAGATACAAGATGGACTTTATGTGATATGTTGAAAGTTAAAAAGCAGGAAATTGCAAGTGAAATATGTTCATTGAGTATGCTTCAGTGTATTAGCCGTAAATTGATATCTAGTTTTCAAAATAAGATGATTTTTGATTTGGATTAAACTAGAGAGATAATGCTACAAATTGTTTGATGAAATTGAGATTAAATTTAGTCTTTAGGAATTTCAATTTTTGGATGGAAGTCAAGCGCAGGATAATGTTTTAGTATAAGAGCAGTCTGGAATGATTGGTGTATAACTGTTAGAATACTAAACCAAATTGATTGATTCTGGATGTCATTAGAAAATTAAGACAATGAAGAACATTTGTCTATAAGGAAGTTCTATCAAATTCCTTCAATTTCATGATTAAAAAAGGTGTAGATTTTTAGAAGGAGTTAGTCGTGATTTAAATGAATTTTGAAGTATTGATAGATTAATTATTCTATTTTTTGTGGAATTAATTAGCATGTTAATAGGAGTTAATTAGCATGTTAATTTGACCAAGATCATATGGCATAATTTAGTTGAATTATGGTGGTAAGATGACATGAGGGCATTTTGGGAAGACAACTTAAGTTTTTAAGTTACAAGGCTATCAAGTAAGGGCAATATGGACTTTTTAGCATTGATGAGGGTATAAAAGAGAGGAAATAAAGAGTTGTCTTTCATTTAGAAGAGAGGGAACGAAATTGAAGAGGGAGAAGGAGAGAGAAGCACGAAAATGGAGAAAAGAGAGAAAGAAGAAGAGCAAGTTAGGGTTCAACTTTTCTAAGCCTTCAAGGGTGATTTTTCAAGTTGTTCAAGAAGGAAAAAGGTGGAAGATGATGAGAGCTTCCATTAGAGCCAAGAAACCCTTTGGTTGGGTGAAGATTCAAGGTAAGTGATATTTTAATGTTTTGGATTTTTGGAGTATTTTGGTTCAAAGAGCTTAGGAAATGGATGGGTTTAGAGATTCTAAGATCAATTTCATGCTTTGGGTTCTTTAAGGTTGTCCAATTTGGAGTCACTATTTTGATTTGGGGATTTTTGTGGCTATTAATGAAGGACCTCAAGAGAGAGAGGCAAGAGGAATCAAGAACAAGGGGAAGCATGTTGAACTAGAATAAGCAAGAATCTAAGGTGGGTTTTATGTTTATAGTTTGAATAATAAGCCATTAGTATGTTTTCAAAAATCAAGATGATAAAATGATTTCAAATTCATTGTTTGAATGTTTTGAGAAATTGCTTAAATTGCTTTTAATTGATTTATGAAATTTGCTACACGTTTGGTGCATGAATTTTGAAGATGAATTGTGAATTATTATGCCATTGCTGTTGATGAATTATGAAATGCTACATGAAAAGATTTTCGAAAGATTTCATGTTCATGGAAAATAAGTTTCCAAAACTTTTCCATTTGGGCAATCATTTTGCAAGTCATGATTACATATTATGTGGGTTTGGGATAGTCCATCAAGAACTGTCACGTGCACGTTGACCCAAAAATAGGCTTCTCCCGCCTGCCCGCTAGTGGCGCGGAGCTCCTTCATGGACTCCCCAAGTTTACGATTACACAGGACCATTATATGAGATTGTGTAGTGCGTCATGAATTTGGATCTACCCAAACCATTATGATGTGTTTATATGTTGATGAATTGTGACAAGTTCTGATGCATTCATGATCTATGAACAAGTTGAAAAATGCATGAATTGTGTTGTTTACGATTTTGATTACTTGACAAGAATTTTGAGAAAATTGAGTTTTATGATTCAAGAAGCATGTTTATAACAATGAACTTTTTGGAAAGGTTTTTGTAACACCCCACTCCTGCGTGACCCGAACCTGACATCGACGGTGATATCTGAGTCCGTGCCCCGCGAGGGTAGCGTGTTACAACACTTCGACAGAATTGGCCTAGCGCCCACATAGGCGCATCGCTCGACCACTTCTGTCGAAGTTTTGGCCGACCAACCTCTCTCTACTCTTTTGAGCATAACTTCTTCGTCCGACCTCCAATCGAATGATTTTCGAAGCGTTGGATTCTTAAGACATTTCTCTATCTTTCCATACCAAATTTATCATTTTTGAGATTAAACTGAGAAAGGTAGATCGGATCAAAGTGAGCAGACCGGTTGGAAAAGTCTGAACATGCTTCAGTCATTTGGAGATATCTTGAGCTATAGAGCTCCAATCGATCTAATTCTTGTTTCTAATTAAACTAGAGACATAGATCTACAAATGTTATGAAGAGGTCAGACTTCAATTTAGCCCTTAAGATGTTCAATTTCTGGAGTGAAGGTACGGGTAGTATGTTGGTCTGAACGTGTTTTGGGAATAACTTTTCCGTCCGACATCCGATTGACCTGATTCTTGAGGCATCGGATTCGTGAAATATTTAATTTCATGATATGAATGATTCAAAGAGTAATCAGACCCTCTTCATTAAGACATAGGACAATGGCCATGATGGTATATTCAGGAACATCAGTTGATCCAAAAACTAGAGAAATTAAACATGGCAAAGAAAGAATGGTCTATGATTACAGAAAGCTGAATGAGAATACATACAAAGATCAGTATTCTCCACCAGGAATAAATATCATCCCTTGGACAATCTTCCTTTAGATAAACAACAAAAATGCTTGCTTGATGCAATCTAGAAAGCAAACAGCAGTGGACAGAAACAAAAAGCTTGTTGTGCTCTTCAATATTATTTCAGCAAAATTATGGATCCACCACTGGGAAAAAGTTTCTCATATTATTCATTAGTCAATGGCCCTGGAAGAGGAATTTATTGTTACTATTCGTCATTACTCAAGCAAACGGTAGACATGGCGAAACCAAGATTTAAAGGATTTTATGCCTTCAACGAAGCCCTGGAATATATGATGCAATATGTGGATTCCAATGAAGAAATTTTTATTGAACAAGAGCCACGAGAAGGTCCCTTAACAGAGGTTTATAATCAGGAAATTATTCGTCTTCAACAAGAGGTTGATGAACTCCTAAAAACTATAGGAGAATTAAAGAAAGAAAAATTGGAGTTAGAAATTCACCATGAGGAAGCAATAAAAGATATGGCAACCATTCAAATTCCTTTCAGCCAAAAAGATGAAGGAATCAGTAAAGCCTATCAAGATCAAGAATCATCAAAAGAAGACAGAAGAAATCCTATATATCACAAGACTACAGAAGAATGGGCTTGTAACACCCCACTCCCACAAGACCCGAACCCGACATCGATGGGTGATATCCGAGTCCGTGCCCCATGAGGTTGGCGTGCTAGACCACTCAGTAAGTCAAAAATTCAGTATAAATTTTTTTTTACGTACGCGAAAATCAATAATCGAAAATTTGGGCCCATTTTTATTCAGAAGCATTTCCACTCACAAGAGTTGCCAATATTTTTCAAATATCAGAATTTCGATTAGCCCATTACAGAAACAAAACCTATTACACTTTGATCAATTTTTTTGACAAACCTTTTTCCAATCGGTAAGTTATACGCATCAAAATATATTCCCAAACACTAAATACAATACTTTCCGAAAAATACAATTCAGTGCGAAAAGAAAAAGACACAATGTAGACGTGAACTTATCCCGACTTCTAGCTTTCCATTATATGCAGTAATTATACTCCCGTTTACTGAACGGGGTATTCTTCAAATCTTGAAAAACAATTGCAAATTTTGGGTGAGTTTTGCAAACACAGTGAGTGACCATCATCGTTGGCTCACCCAGTCACATAACACTTAGCTTAAACAATCCACATTCGCATTCACGTTACTCACATTCGATACACTGAATCATTCATACTATGCAAATGCAATGCACTTGAGACTCACTTTTCATTTGTTATCTCGTTGTGACCGAATGCCTAATATGTCCCATGTAGGGCTCATTAAAAACTGTCCCTTATCCATTTTGAGGATACAGGGCTCGTTAAACATTGAGCCTGAGGCTCTGAATCACTTATGAGCTCAAAGCTCATTTTCATTCATTGAGCTTAAAGCTCTGATCGGTGGCTACTCTAGTCACAACAGCCATTATATTTCATACACTTATACAATTAAATGCTTCAATCTCATACAATTACTTTCACATGTCATTGAACCGTAGTCCGGCA
>JANZXV010000212.1:27876836-27890686 GCA_027576455.1 Erythroxylum roigii | reverse complement strand
CTAGTGAGGTTTCATCCTTCTATCTTCGTGTGGACTTTCATTAGAGATGGTCTACGTTGATCGTTGTGGTTTACAACAATGCAAAGTGAAAAAGATTAAAGAGTGAAGGAGATCATCAGAAAGGTATGTAAACATATTATATTTCATGTTTTTTTTTCTATATCTATATGTATAATTAGATCTCATTTTTGAGGTTCCATTTTATTTTTCGTTGCATATATTTGATATATTTATGTATGAGATGCATGATTGGAACCTTACATATCTCTATGTTGTAACTCCAAGAGATTATTAAGTAATTGGTCAAAAATTAGCCAGAAGATTTTGTTCAATCATCTTACTTGTATAATAAGGCACACTCTTGATGCAATGATAGTTTAAATATGCCTTTAAACTACCAACCACTAAAGTTTCAACAATTTAATAAGGAAAGGAACTCCAGGCAACATATTGCTCACTTTGTTAAGACATTTAACAATGCTAACACTATTAATGAAATAATTTGTTCATTCTCTCGAAAACATCTACTATAGACATGTGCATCTAGGTATATATTAGATTACTACATTTTACAAGGCATAAGGTCTAACACTTTTGGTTACTCAATAACTCGTGCTCATGAAATGGATTTGAGTATTGTTAAAGTTGTTGAACAAATGTTACCGATTCAAAAGTGTAAGAAAATAAAGAAAATTAAAAGATACACAAAAGGGGTAATTTTTCTCCAATAAAATTAAACAATTCTTGGTAGTGAACGAGGCACAGTTGAAGTTCACTCTAAAAAGGTAAAGAGCAATAAGCAAAAAGCTATAGATAATAAAAACAAAATTTTTTCCTAGATCATGAAGTGCCAATAATGTTAGAAAGCATTTTTAAAGTTGTCATCATTAAACTACTTGAAATGAAAAGACTAAAGGAAGTAAGTAAGGTGGATGATTTGAATTACTAAAAGGATTATTGGTTGATTAGTCATCCTATTGAAAAATTGACTAATTGAATTCAAGGACGAAGTTGCAATTCCAACTTGACAGCTATTATAGGTTTAGAAATGACATTAACTTATATGACCTTAATGACGACATTTAGATCCTTTGTTCCTCTATAAGTAATATAAAGGCCAGCTAAAAACTACAAGCTAAATTAAAACCACTTAAATCCTCAAAGTTAGAAACATAAAATATAATGGTTTTGCAGAAGGATGGGCTTTAGTCACTCGCAATATGCACTATAAGAACAGATGCCCCAACATCAATTATGTACCTAATAGAACAAGAGTGGTGAAAAAGAATAGGAATTAAAGAACAATAAGAAGAAATCCAACATCAAATTCTAAAGAGCAAAGTAGCCTTTTGACTAGAGGCCTAATCACTTTAAATGAGGTTATGTTAGTGAGATGGTATAGCCAATAATGTCATGTTGCCTTATGCTATCATATAAATAGTGAGGGCGAAAAAAGAAATAAAGTCAATGTGACATAAACAAAAGGTAGGGTTAAGAATAAAAAGGAACAATAAGAATCGTTAGTAGAGCTATCAAATAATAAAAAAAATCAATGAAACTTTTATAATGGTTATACACAATTTCTTTCTCTTTATTTGTAGAATAAGTTAAGGGAAAAAAGTTAATTGCACCATGATCAATGATGGCTCTACAGTCGACATACCACACTTAAAGTTGTGAAAAAAATTATCCATCCTTATGAGTGAACTTATGCCCAGCTAATTGTTGACTTAAATTTTCATTTAAGGCAGAAAGGGCCATTCGAAGATCAAGTTTGGCCTTCTTATTAGAGACGTACAATCTTAAGCTTTACTCCATATGAGATGTAAGAACAATTTACAACATGCTCTTATAATGTCTAAAAATGCATAAAAATATAGTAGTTTCTTTAAATCTTCATCAATGCTTTAAGTATTAAACAAATGGTAAAGCGAGAAGGTTTATACAAGCATTAACCCCTTCATTATAGCCGAATCTTGATTCAATGAATCAAAATCCTACCTAGAAGAAATTAAAGTGAAGGAAGGTCTAGTTGTTAGCTAAAAGGAAAAAGGGAAAATCGTTATTAATGACCTCTGTTTGATTTAAAGGGTGCATAGAGTGTAAAATGAGAGAAAGGAGACGTTGAAGAATTTATGGTTGTCAATAGTTTAATCTCGACAATATGGAAGCCTAAACCGTCAAGAATAATCACTCTCCATTAGGAAACTCCTTCTATCAATTGGAGCAAACTAAACATGGATGGAACGTTACATGGTAATCCAGGTATCTCAAGTATTGGTTTTATAATTCGAAATGTTAATGGTGGCCTGATTTTAGCTAAAACAAAAAACATTAGAATAGCCACGAGTCTTCAGGCTTAATTTCTTACAGCAAAGGAAGGACTCCATGCTTATGTTTCTATTCAGTTATTGAAGATCTTTTTAGAATCTGATTCCCTATAAATGGTTAACATCTTGAATGGTAAAAGTTTGTGACCATGGAAACTTTGGGAGATTCTTGAACAAATAAAGACTCTTATGTTCAGTATTGAAGTGGTGATTTAACACATATACAGGGAAAGCTAACACTTTAGTTAATGCTCTCTCTAAAATGGCAAGCTCCTCATTAGATCCTAAACAATTTTGTATGGAAAAAGATTTACGACTGCACATGCACAGTCTGCTAACTTTAGATTAGAATTGCTTTCCTTATGTTAGAGTTGTTAGGTAATTTGAACTGTTTTATATTTACTTGGTTTTAATTTATTGCATAATCTCACTAATCACACACAAAATTCACATGATGTTATGGTTAATGCCTGCATCCTTTTTTTCAATTCCGAGAAGTAAGGTATATGTCCCCCTCTCATTTTGTAAAATTTTTAATTTATTAATAAAGGGTAACCAAGCCCTCCAGGAACATAATGTCTGTTTACTGAATAAAAAAAACGTGAGAAAGGAGAGACCATTATAAGCCAAGAGTGTAAAATAACTCATATTATATATAAAGAAGACACTATAATGGAGGAAATAAAGGGATTAACTATTCCAATCGTCACTATGGTAATAATAAAGATGAGGCATCATCAAGATGAAGAAAGAGCTTATCTACTAATTAAACTAATAAGTGGTTTTGATCCAAATGCATATCAAATTTTAGTAAAAACTTGATTTGACAAGAACTTTATCATAAACTTAGTTATTGATTTTGATCGAGAATACAAGCCAAGCCTTTATATAGTTAAAAAAAGCTATAGAAGGAGAAGATTAAATCTTCAAAATCAAACATAAAGTATGTTGTATAAACACTATTATGCCTAAATATGCATAATAATTCAAGTTTCCATGCCTCAATTGAAGGGGAGGATCTGAATGATAAAAAGAAAGCCATAAGAATGTCCATCTTTGATCATCTAGGAAGATAAACTATATAGATTTGTATTTAATTTAATAGGTAAATAATAAACAGTGGAAACGAGGTGTACTTCTACTAAATAACCAAAACATACTTCCATTTCATGTAAAATTGAGAGCCATAAGGTTTCAAGAAAGTGAAACCCAAGAAAATGGTTGAGGTTAATTCTCCTTCAAAATTAGTATAAAGAAAGTTGCTCTTTTGCATAAAGCATCGACTCAAATGGAAAGTTAATATGGATATGAACTTGAAAGGGAAGGACCACATAATCATATTTACAAATCAACTTCTTCTTAAGATGAAGATGAATTCTTAGAGGAAGAGGAAAGTTGTAATCATACATTTACTTGAAATTTTAGTAGCAATGGATCCAAAAAAGAATAAAATGTTAAGAAGCCTTAGATAAAAGAAACCAAGCAATTATTATTGAATTGTAAGAAATGAACCTTAATATCACTAAGAAGTCCTATCTAATCTTTATAAATATAAGTTTGTCTCAAGAAGAAGAAGAGGCTTATAGAAGCCTCTTGATAGAGTATAGAGATGTTTTTTCTTGGACCTACAATGAGATGCCAAGACTAGACTTCATAGTTGCAGTACATCATCTTGACGTGAAAAATGAACAAAGCTCTGGAAACAATTATAAAAATGATTTTGACTAAAGATAGTGGCTAGATTAAAGGTAAAATTAATAAGATCATTTTTTTCATTTGCAAAGTCAAATATCTAACTTAGATCGCAAACATCACCCCTAAGAAGAAGAATGATCAACTTCATACATATGTTAATTTTAAAGATCTTAACAATGTGTCCTTAGAGATGAATTTCCTTTTCCAATAGCTTATTTCAATATGCCTTCAGAGTATCTTCTAGAAAGTTTTTAGCCTTCATTTTTCTTTATCGAGAAAATGAGATTGATCATTACAAGATTGACACCATTATAAAGATATTCGAGCTAAAGAAATTGCATAAATTTAAGAGTTTTACAATTAAGGTTGTCATATAATATAAGATTCATCTATAATCTTATTGAACCATATCAACTATTCAATCATTTAAGAAGAAGCATGTTCCTTTCAAATATGATGAAGCTTGTCAAGACACTTTTAATAATATGAAAGTAGTGCTTATTGTGCCAACTAGAACTTTAAGCACCCATTCATGATTGATCATTGATTTTATACCTTACAAACTCAATAAAGATCACTATGAGTGTTACTTGCATAAGAGAATGATGAAAAGAAAGAAAATGTAGTCTATTACCTTAGGAAAACTATAAATAATGAAGCTTTCAAGTATATAACTCTCAAAAAGATATGTCTAGTACTAATGTTCATGGTAAAAAAAGTTCAGATATTATCTACAAACACATTCAATTCGATTGATATCACTTGTAAATTTAGTCAAATATGTCATATCAAAGAAAAATTTGACTAGGAGATATATAAAATGAGCTATATTCTTGTACGAACTTGAGATCACCTATATGTCCTAAAAAGTCATTAAGGCTGATCTCTTATTGAATTTTTTTACAAATTATGTTATATACAATGATTGGAAACAATATAAGTATCTTCCTGATAAAGGTCTCATATAATTGATGCTCTTGGCTCATAGAATATGTTCTATGATTGATCTAAAATTTAAGATGATGTCAAGTCAAGAGTAGTTTCTATCACCCAATATAGAGAATTTTTGCTAAATGCTTTCATCCTCACTCAATAATGCTATAATAATATGGAATTATATAAAGCTTTCTTGTTAGACTTAGAGAGGTCACATTATAGGTTAGTATATATCATTTTGAGGTATATGGAGACTCAAAGTTGATTATAATTAACTTTTTTTCATTGTACAATGTTAAGAAAGTTGAGCTCTTACCTTACTTTAACTAAGAAAATAGGCTTCTAACAAGTTTTGAAGGGGTTATTATTAAATATATACAACAAAATGAGACAGATAAGTTGATACATTAGCCAATTTTAGTGTCATACATCAATTTTATGCTTTAGATCCATAGGCCCTGACATAATTTGTTAAGAACATATATGTCTCATTGATACACATCCATGGAGGCAAATTATCAAGAGTAATTATGATTGGCCATGATGAATATTATTAGCCTGATTGACTAAAAGGTTGGAATCTGTCTGTCAATAATCCCAACCTAACATTTCAACTTTCAACTGCAAACTCAAAATGAGTGTTATTTAAATGTTTCCATGTGAGTGCTTCCAATGGATGACTCATTATTCCATCTTCCTGTTTATGTTCATTATGTCATCTCATGTGAGATATAGTAACATCAGAGGCATATAGTCTTTGAAGTCTCAGAGTTAGTAGGAAATAATACATCCGCTTCTAGGGTACTAATTTCTATTTCATAGAACAATTTCTAAGTTCGAACCTATATTGACCACAAAATTTGCACTTTTGTAATTCCACATTATCTCCCTAAAACAACATATATCCAAAATTGCAACAATCAATTTTTTCAACTGACAAATCAAGACCCCTAATAAGTTTATTCATATTGTAGAAATTATCAACCATTGTATGATCAGGAGACAATAATTCATTATACCAAGCAAGAATTTTATCCAAACTTCGATCAGAAATATGCTCTTCAGACTTTTTATTCAATATTTGAGCAATTGAAGATAATTAAGTCATGATCTCACAATTTGACCATAATTCTTGCTCAATCGATTTTAGTAAGTCAAAAAAAATTTTACATGTGGGTTTGATTTTCCTTCAAGTTTTCTATATCTGCCTAAAAGGTATAACTGGCTGCATTATAAACCATTTGGGTGTAAGGATTTTTAGTTGCACCGATATTATTTGTTATAAATCCAGTCCCCCTTCAAACTCATCCACATTTATTGATAAGTTTACTTCATTACCCCTTAAGGTTCTATAAATTAATGGCTTTTTATAGTGTGACCACTCAAAATAATTTGGAACAAACCCTTTTCTTAACAAATAGAGGTTCACTTCATCAATAAAAAGAAAACAGATATGTTTTCACTTTTTAATGGACATATGATCTTTGGACCATTTATATATGCATGTTGAGAACAAGCATAATGAATAAAAGCTTCAACTCTCTCAACAAACTTAGGATTAATGAAATCATTGGGTGTTAATCGTCTATACATCCAAAAACTATAAACATTACTCATTTATGCAAAACTGTTATTTAAAAAAGTGATTTCATAGTTAGTATCCTTCAATTCCCCTGAGTTTACAGAACATTTAATCTTTACTTTACAGAACATCCCTTAAGTTTTTATAGGTCTCTAACCATTTCCCCTCCAAATTGAAACCAACCTATCCCACCATATAAGTTCATAACTATACAAACTAAATGTATGTGAGTATCAGTCAAATAAAACAATATGCCAACCAAGCACTATGGTACGTGACATTGTTTATACCTATGAACTGAGAAAGCAAGTTCTCACTGTGACTCCTAGGCTCGTGGAAATTTTTACCGATAAGCCTTATGGGAGCTGCATCACGAGTTTCTAGCCTATATACCATCCTAGAAGTTTATTATGCCTCAAATAATCCATAATTTTACAAACTCATTCAACATGCAGTAAATACTTATGTAATTCATACATCTAACCATCAGTCATTCTAACAATAATCCAAAACAACAACATACAAAACCAAGATAACTATGTTTACATTAATCACCAACAAGTTGATTTTCAAAGTTTGATTTTAAACAACTACTATGGTACACGACAATGTTATACCATATGAATCGAGAAAGCAAGTTCTTATTGTGATTCTTAGGCTTGTGGAATTTTTTATCGATAAGCCTAATGGGAGCTGCATCACAGGTTTCCAACCTATATACCATCCTAGAGGTTTATTATACCTTAAATCGTCCATGATTATACAAACTCATTAAACATGCAGTAAATACTTATGTAATTCATACATCTAGCCATCAATCATTCTAACAATATTCCAAAATATCAACATACAAAACGAAGACAACTATATTTGCATTAATCACCATCAAGTTGATTTCCAAAGTTTGATTTTAAACAAGCACTATGGTACTTGGCATTGTTATACCTTATGAATCGAGAAATCAAGTTCTTGTTATGACTCCTAGGCTCGGGGAATTTTTCACTGATAAACTTCTTGAGAGCTGCATCACGAGTTTCCAGCCTATATACTAATTTTGGGGTTTGTTATGCCTCAAAGCATTCATAATTATACAAACTCATTCGACATGTAGTTAATACTTATATAATTCATACATCTAGCCATCAATCATTCTAACAATATTCCAAAACAACAACATACAAAATCAAGATAACTATGTTTACATTAATCACCTACAAGTTGATTTCCAAAGTTTGATTTTAAATAAGCACTATGGTACGTGGCATTGTTACACCATATGAATCGAGAAAGTAAGTTCTCGCTGTGACTCCTAGACTTGTGGAATTTTTCACTAATAAGCCTTATAGAAGCTGCATCACGAGTTTCCAGCTTATATACCATCCTAGGGGTTTATTATGCAAAGAATTGTCATGTCATTTATGTGAATTTATTATGTTAATACTAAGTTTGAATTAATGACCTACAAGTTCAAGTCTTTATGTTTCAATTTAAACAATGCCCACACAAAAATACTTAGACTATTAAACCCTGGCGTAAAATCTCATCAATCATTGTTATAGGTAAAATTGCAAATGATAACACAAAATCAATCACATTGTAGACATTACTTAGTTCAACGACTTATCTTGATAGACGAACAATCGCAAACTGCAAAAAAGACGAATGAGGTTAGACAATTATCGACGCTCTTCATCACAAAATACGGCCTACAAGAAATACAATATTAATCCCTATTAATGAGTGTATCATGTCATTTTGATAGCATATTTTGTTGAACTCTGAAATATAGTTCAACATTAATCCCTATTAAGGACTATTATCAAGTAAATTGACATAACTTGACACATTTTATGTTTCAAAAAAATTAGTGACATATGGACCTTTTTGTAGTTTTATTGCAATATAATTGGCCTTATCTTGCATTTAGGGACATATGCAATATAATTGCAACAAAATTAGGGACATGTTTTAAACCAAACAATGTCGTTTTCTTTTTATTAAAGTCGTCAATTTTACTGACAGAATGATAGTTTTGTCGATAAATTACTGTCAGCAATTGCTTCTATACATCATATGCACGATAAAGCAACGAAAGTGTCGGAATCTAAATTTCGACCCCATGACTTCCTAAAAAGCTAGAATCTCAAATGCATGCATAAACAGATTATATGAACATGGTATAAAAATTTATGTACCTTTTGATTCTCCTCCTTTCATAATTCTTCTCCTTGTTTGAGTTGTTGCAAATTCCAAACCCTTCCTTGATCACTCAAGAACACGCAAAGATGAAGAAGAAACAATGTGTAAGGGGGGTTAGAGCACCAAACTAGATGAATTCAAGTAAATGTTATAATGGAGAGAATGATCAAGACTATGTTGCAAGCACTTTGATTTATGCAACAATTGCGTAAATTGCATGAGCAAGACTCAAGACACTTCTCACTAACTCATATAACTTTTCTAGACACCTTATTCTCTCACTTGAGTGTGTTTGTGTCTGGTTAGCTCTCTTGTACATAAGTGAAGAACTCACTTATGTATATTTATCGAGCCTTTGGTCACGATCATGGCCTATGAGCCACAATTGTGGCCTACTTAATTGATAGCCTTGCCTTCGGTCAGGATCGTGCCCATGGCCTACTTAAAAATAATCATACACACTTTGTTTCTCGTCCGATCTTTTATGCGTATGACCTTTAGGTTCCCCGTTATTTTGGACACGTGAATTAACTCTTAATCCGAGCAAATTATAGATGGTTTCATGCCACTTGAATTAACTATTAATTCAATCAAATCATGAAGGGTTTCATGATGCCAATTTACCAAAATATTGGTAGATTAACACATGAACTCTTTGATAATTAATTATTCGACTTACGAACCTTTTCATAGACAATTACTGTGTAATTCGTCCTTTTACCATACTATACCCCACTTGGTTCGGAGTATGGACTATGTGCTAACTCCCACTAGATTGACTACGTCATATCTAGTCCAAGTAATGTTAGTTCATGTCCTGGGATCTTATTACTCTATGTGTCATTGAAGACTTTCTTCATAACATATAACTGCTCTGGCCAGAGACTCCTGATTAATGACCCTGACAAGAGGCTATAGGTATCATCTCCTTCTATCAGAAGTGGTGAATACTTTATTGGCTACCTAATTACTTTTGAATACCAATAGCTATACTCAATCACTACCTTATGAGCGACCTCATTTTGAGACAACAAGGAATGATGTCAAAGCATAGGATCAGTATCCAAGATATCCTTGAGTACCTCAAGTCTAAGGATATTTGCAACATTGTTATGATGAGATTAATCATTGACATTTGATAGATCATCCATATGATAATTTCACAGCAGCTCATCCAATGTGCTTACAACTCTTGGTAAGCATCCACATGTTAACTTTAAACATCTCATGCTTACAGTTTGTGAGATCCGCTGCTTGATCAAATCAATGAGTATAACTTGTGCTAGTCTATCCAGATTAATAATGTCTTGTCTTACTAATCCTATGACAAGGGATAATTTAGATACTAATTGCACATGATAGGAATCTCATTGTCATGATTTCCTTCATGCTATGTTTTGTATCATGGAATTCATTAATTCAATTTCAGATCGACATCGAACATCAAATTAATGAAAAATTGTCTTTCGCTTTATTAATCAAAATAAGGTTTGTACAAAAGTGCTAAAGGTGATTGCCTTTAGAGTACTACTCAAACACGAACATCACTCTTTCGTCGCTATATTCCATCAGTAAAATTACTCGGATAATCTCCCTCCACCTTTACCGATGAATATTTTATCCGTCGTAAAATAAAACTTTTTTGACAATGTTACCGACAAAAAATAAATTTCTGTCGCTAATTTATTACGGTCTTGTTTCTGTACGTAATTTGCAATTTTCTTGTAGTGAGAAGTGAGAGAACATCATTATAAAAAATGAGACAGTCTTAATAAATAATGGTAAATGAATAAAATAAAAGCCTAATTCTTCTAGTATTGTCTTCATATACTATCTTTCATCACATTGTATATTGTCATTCATCATACAATAATGGTAAAGTGCAGACAAGTATAGTTTACTAGCATAACATAAAATATACATGAATGACATTTCACAAAATGGGTATAAAACTCATCCACACATATATAAGAAGCAGAAAACATAAGGGAGGACCCATCTTAAATAGAGATCAGGACGGCAACAGGGAGGACAAAACTGATGACGTTAGAGAGGAGGACGGCGACAAAGACCAGGATGGTGACAGGGAGGACAAAATCGACGACGATAGAGAGGAGAAGACAAAAGAAAGAAAATGACGATTTCGATAGCTTTTAGGTTAAACGAAAAATGATGTCGTTTGATGTTAAACCAACCGTTGTTGTTTTCATTTTATTAAAACTGTTTGATGTTAAACCAACCGTTATTGTTTTCGTTTTATTTAAACCATTGAAGCCGAAGCAAGTGATGGCATTTAACTTTCAATTTTATTAACTAATTAACGATTCTGTCGGTACATTATCGACATAATATATTTCCGTCAGTATACCATGATGCTTATTCATGCTACCAAGCATTCTCGCCTATTTTACCGACGGATATCACCCTTCCGTCGCTATATTTTGTTAAAAAAATTGCTGGGATAATTTCCCTCTATCTTTACCGACAAATATTTTGTCTGTCGCAAAATACAATTTTTACTGACAGAAATTGATTTTCCGTCGGTAATTTTCCATCAGTAATTTGTAATTTTCTTGTAGTGGATTAATCGAAATTGAACTTCTCTGATCATTGCATATCATTTTTATCATTCATGATTTCGAAGTGTTTTGTCGATTTCATTAATAACTTTGGTTTAAATTTAAGCATGATAAGATGTTACTTGCTATTTTCATGACTTTTGGGTTTGTTTCTATTAATCTTTGAGTTCGTACATTCAAATTTGCAGCTTTTTACTTGCTTTTGATGTATGCTTACTTTCATTTAAAATATGCTCAATGTTTATGTAACTGTCTTGTAATATCAAATTTGGGGCCAAATTAAGTTTTCATTACCTATTTTAATGGGTAAGTAATGGTTATCTATTTTCTTATTGTGGTTTTTTTTTTTCAAACTACAGGTAAGGCTGTGTATTAATTGATCTTTCCAGACCTTGCATATTAACGAAATTTTTATTAAAATGTTATTATTTAGTTTTTTTTTTCTCAAGAATACAACCCGGAACAAATTTGTTTGTTTGCATTGTGAAAACTTTATAAATTTAGGTCTTGATGCTTCTTTCGAGTTTTGGCTAGAGAAATATTTTGTTTGGACTAATGCTGACCTTGTGCCTAGTGTTCACTTCAGTAACTTGCTTGGATGATAAAGTGTTTGCTATTTGTCTTCAAATTTGTTATTACATTATTATATATAATCAACCATCTGTTGGCTTGTAGCATGACCATTTGTCTTGGGTTAGGATTTGTGCATTAAGTAATTTGGTATGGATTATTGACATCATTCTGGTATTGATACGATTCACCGTTTATATTGTTAAATTGTCTTTCACATCTCATTCCTAAAGTAAATACCTAGCTAAATTGTATTTCACAATCAAATCTTTTTGTACTCTTTACTATTTAAAATATTTCTGTTTGGATCGTGACTGCTTTTATCAATGATATTAAAGACCAGAAGCTCTGATAGAACTCTCAAGGTTGGTCTAAATACTTACTGCACCCCTCTACATATGAAAACTGTTTTATATCGTTTGTTCTTTTGTTTATTTTGTAAACCACATAATTTATATGGACGCTTTCATAAATTTATTAAATTTATAATTCATTAAATAAAAATAGAGTTGTGGATGACATCACCGGCTTAATATAATTCCGCTGGAGTTGTTTGTAAGGACAAGTATTTGATAACTTGCTTATTGCCGTAAAAAAAAAACATAAAAAAGATAAGTACTTTTTTTATTTATAATAAGTGTCGTTTTAGATACATTTTAATTATTCAAAATGAGTGTCATTCTTAACTTTGTATGCATGTTTATAATTTTACTTCCAAAATTAACCTTTAATTTCTCTCTCATCTTAATTACACAAATCACAATTTCAAGGCAATTTAATTCTATGCAATTTCTCTCACATGATTATTAATAAGGGTATATCTATAATTTCATTAGCTTCCTTACTTATTATAAATCGGAGGAAATATATTAGAATAAATTTCCGAGATAATTAACTCACCTCTCCTGGTTAGTAAATAAGATATATTAGAACAAATTTACGAGGAAATTGATGCAGAAATCATGATGAAAAAGATGGGGGATAGACTTGATTCCCTTGTAGCATTCTGATTTATCTTCTTCTCGTCTAGAATTTATCACTTTCTCTCCTCTTTTTTGACTCTATCATCACTACCATCTTATTCTGAGTTATCACTTGCAATAATTATTCATTTTAGTTCACAAGAAAGTATCATTAATCATTTTTGCACACTAGTAATAATTTCCTCATGCATTCATCGTGACAATATTTAAAAGTTTAAGGATAGTGGATAGATAGCCATTGCAATGCACATTCTATGATCTATGAGAGACCAAATTCTTAATATGTTTATTATCTCGGTGAACTCTTATTTCGTTTTTCATAATAAAGTCCAACAAATATGTAATTGATCAAATTGTGGATTTAATATAACTTCAAAACTTAACTAACATGATTCGTAAAGCAGAACTTATTTTAAATACATAGATCTTAGATTCTTAAATTTTGTCCAGCTTCACTGAATGAAATAAAATATTTTGACTGAATAAAATTGACCATCATTGATTCGAAGCCTAAACCAGCCACATTTGACCCCCTAAAGCAATCTTTGCACCAAAGAATGCAAATTTGATTGTATTAGGACAATTAATTAGAAGCCTTTCTTAGTGTAAAAAGCATAAACGAAAATATATTTGGAGAATTCGTACCTTCAATACAACAAATACATACAATTCGCGACGTTTTATTGAAAAAACGCCAAGAATTGTGAAGACTTTTCATGACGTTTAAAAAACGTCAAAAAAAGTTCAAAATTCTCACCACGTTTTAGAAAAACGTCACAAATTTATAACATTTTTTGCGACATTTTATCAATAAAACGTCACGGAATAGAAACTGCAACATGTTTCAACTAATATCTAGTATATTATGACATGTTTTCGAATTACAATTAGTGTATTTTGATATTAATTAGTGTATTATGATATGTTATTGTCTGAAGTTATGAAATTCTTATGATACATAAATAATTATTAAAAT
>JANZXV010000212.1:27820092-27841533 GCA_027576455.1 Erythroxylum roigii | reverse complement strand
GTTACATGATTTGAGTGATGATTTTCAAAAGGAAAAGACCATGAAAGTGATATTTTTGAAAAAGATGCATGTTTCTGCAAGCATGTTTTCAAGATATACGTCATGTATATGAAAAGCAAGTTTTCAAGAAAGTGCCTTTTTGGGCATCAAGCTTACAAGATTTTGAAATCTATGTGTTATGTAGGTTTGTGGTAGTCCCTCAAGAGCCGTCACGTGTACGTTGACCCAATAATAGGCTTCTCCCACCTGCCCGCTAGTGGCATGGAGCTCCTCTAAGGACTCCTTTAAGAATTCACGACTACACAGGACCATTATATGGAAATGTGTAGTGCGTCATATTTTCGGACTTATCCAAACCATTCTGATGTGATTATGTGTTTATGTTACCCACGAGCTTTCAAGCTCACCCCCTTTTTGTCCCATCTTCAGGTGATAGCTAAGAGATCAAGTGATCAAGAGCCTAAGAGAATTGCTTCATTTACTATCTTTGTGTTTTTGTAATAAGCCAATGGTGTGGATTTTGATATGTAAATAAGTTTTTTTCAAGCTCTGTTGCTTGAATAATGAAATGATAGATTGAAGTAGTTTCAATTGTGTACGTTCTTTTTGACTTCCATGTTTAAAAGGGTTAAGTTAGAGGAATAAGTTTGGTTTGATGTTTGATTGTTGTGGGCACGCCACCCTTATGGGATGATGCCTAATAAGGGTTCATGGAAATAACCCTACAAGATAATATGCACGCTCAAGTTAAGAATGATGATATTAGCAGGCACAAGTATTATGATATTCGCAAGAGTTAGGTTCCAGAAACAAGCGGGATCTAACATGAGTGGTATCAAAGCAAGCGTTGGACTTCGGAAATCAAGCGGAGTCCAACACATATAGCCTACTAATATGTGATATAAAAGGTGATCTCTAAGATCCTTGACAATAGACTCAAGAAAGTCCTACCTAGCCTAATTAACCCTTACCAGACCTCTTATATACAAAGAAAAAATATTGGTGATAACATCATGATTGTGAAGGAACTCTTCAATAGCTACTACTCCAAAAAATCCAATTAAAGCTATCCATTTAAGATTAATTTTGTAAAATCATTCGACTCTCTCAATTGGAATTTTATAATAAGCTTAATGCAAGTAATGGGATTCACTAGCAAGTTCATTAACTAGATTACTAAGTGCATTACTTCAACTTCTTTCTCCGTATTAATGGTGAACCAATGACATTAACAACACCTCAAAAATTCCAAAAATAAAATAGTAAAGCGTTTGTCTACCCAAGGATTATAAAGGATTAGGTATTTGCCCAATTAAGTTGACTTATAATATCCTATTAACCAAAAGGCTGAAAATTTTGTGTGGACAAAAAAGCCCTATTGGTAAAATGATTACTTCCTAGAAGAAAAAAAATCATCTGCAGTTTTCAATCTAAAGGCACTATTTCATGGATAATAAGGCAAATCTTAAAGTTAAGGGATTCAATCAAACTCTCTATCAAGCATAAGTTAGGAAATAGTAAGGACACTTACTTTTAGTTTGATTACTAGCTGAATATTGGACGCTGTATAAGATCAACCAGTTTCAATTTTTGAAATCCATCATTCTTAAGCACACCAAGGTCCATAACCTTATTAAGAATAATATATGGACTTACCAAGGGATCCTTAGCTCTAATGGAAATCCTTCCTACTTATTCCTTTAATATCTCATATTCAATTATAAGGTTGCCAGATAGAAAGATACTATTAAGTATTGCAAAACTGTCCTTAGAGGGTCACTTCAGAAAACATCTTCTAGCAAACTCGTTTGGGTTTCTACTTTAACCCCTTCTAATGTAGCACCCTACTCTCGCAAGACACATGCCCAAGATCCCCAGTGATGTCCGAGAACTTGCCCTACGATGGTAGCATGCTAGCACAATCAGCCAGTAAAATCTCATTATAAATTTTTTCCTTTTAAAACAATGCACGCATATACAGAAATCAATAATTAAATTGGGCCCATTCTTTTCTTCCATAACATCAAAATCACATTTATTATTATTATACTCAAGATCAATCTCATTTACAAACCTTTCCACTTTGGAAAGTTATTACATACATAAATATTCAAATACACATTGTACAATAATTGCAGAAGACTCAATTCGATACAAAAATAAGAAAATACTAATGCAGACGTGAACTGATCCCAACCCCTATCTCTTACTTGAATGTAGTGGGTATACTTTTGTTTGCCTAACGGGGTAACTCCTCTAAGCCTGAAAAAATATTGCAAATTTTGGGTGAGTTTTTAAAAACTCAGTGAGTGACCATCCTCGATAACTCACTCAATCACATAACACATACAGTTCATCAATTCATCATATTGAGTCACATATATTGCACGTTCACTTAAGCATAAATCACATTCAGAAAGCATTCAAACTATTAAAACATACATATCGATTTTATATGCAATGCACATGAGAATCACTTTCAATTATTATTGTTGTGACCGAGCGCCTTTTTATCTAGCCCATATCCCTTAGCGGATATTGAGATGTATCAGATAATGTCCCATATCCCTTAGTAGATACCAGGTACAATAGCAACTAAGCCTGAGGCTCTTTTCAGATTCTGAGCTTTAAGCTCTTTATACTGGCGACTCCGGTCACAACTGCCTTTATGTTTCATGCATTCATGTAATGAAATGCATCACATTTTCATATTCTCAATCAATCACATAATCAATCAGTCACTTTCACATATCATCAAACCTTTGTCTGGCATTCAACAATTAAGTTAATAATTACTTTTTCATTCATATGCATACTCATATTTTTCTTCAGAACTAGGTCCGGCATTTAACAGTCAAGTCATTTATCACATATTTGATCAAATTCACATATAAGGAGTACTTTAATGTTCTCACATTTATCAAACTCCTCAGACATTCATTGTACGAAAATCAGAGCAATCACATTCACATTTCAAAATCATTCAATACATAATACAAACAGAACAATCAGTAAGTAAAACCATCTAGGTCGACTTACATCACGCTTCAGATTAGCATTAGCTTCCATGATCCAGAAACATCTGGATGCGGATGTTCTATCCTGCGTATCGACATCACACAATACACATTTACACACATTATTAATTGTATAAGCATATTAACACTCAATCACACACATATGTACATGTGTTATGTATAATGCATGCCCAATGACAATTCTAGGTATATTATCTAAATTCACATCTTATGCTCATTCTCATTTCATAATTCATATATGTCTAATTAAACTTAGGTTTACACTTTATTTGTACATTAACATTCTAAGCTCACCATTTAATCTTTACCCTTTATATGTGCCTAGCTCATTTTTAAGCTTACACCTCAAGAACACTTAGTTCTTCTAATGTCATAATCCAATTTCTCATAATTTCTTTTCTAACACTATATGCTCTTATAATACTCAATTCTCATTCACATTTACTTAATACATTTTACTCAACTCCTTTAGATCATAACTATAATCATATGCACATCTTCATTCTCATTAGACTTATGCCTTTGGTACTTTGATATCATCCATTCATTCACCAAGTTATAACCCCAATTATCGCTTCAAACATATCACACATTAGTCACTTGATCAAAACATCATTCTAGGTTCATTCTAAGTCCCATTTAAGCCTTAATTAAGACCAACTGACTCGTGAATGTCTGTTAGGCGGACATCCATGTCTGTTAAACGGACCTTTACGGGTCTCTTATAGAAACTTGAAATTTTGACCCCCTAGACATCAAAATCTCTTCTCAAGGTCTTCTCAGAAGTTGTAGATCTCGAAGTCCTATTTTAAAAATACCTCAGTGACCTCAATCTGAGTTCTACAAAAAAAGTTATGCCTGTTGCCCCAAAGTATATCCAAGTGCATCCACATTTTCCATATTCTAACTCTTTACTTACTACATTCACTACCTTAAGCTTGTCTATCATTTCTAATTTAATTTCTCCTCATTTTTCCATCATTCTAACTCCATTTTAACTCAATATCATCCATAAAAAAATTATAGTCCATGATTGATCATGAATACTAATAACAGAACATACACATATATACACATTCATCATCAACTTCCTACACATATTCAACTTCATTTTAACTTCTATTTCTCTTCTAACTAACACCTTAATTCTTCCCATTTCATAATACCACATTACTGTCTTTATTTAGCTCTAGAATCATTTTATTTCATCATAAAAACGTCTAAAGAGGTTCACATTAATTCATCAAGAAAATAGAACAAAAACCCATTATGTATCCAATTTTTCTGCACTTTTTCCTACACCTAGTACTCAACTTTAGATCAAAAATTGAAACTCTTAAAGATAGAATTTGAATTCAACGTCTTCATACAAAATGTAGCCATATGTCTCTAATTTAATTCAAATAAAAAATCACCTCATTTGGATATCTACATAACAAGTTATGGCTAAATTGCAGATGCATGATCAATGAAAAATGTTACAGCTAGCATTCTTCCAGCACCCTTTGAACACCATTTATTCAATTTAATCCAACATTATATCATTTCATAATTTATTACCCATCAAAACACAAAAGCAAGACATGATTCTACTCACATTTCTCATTCACGTTTTTGTGTGAACCCATCCTCATTTTATGATCATTTAACTCTTAACTATCATCAAAATATGCTTTATTCATCAAATCAAGAAGAGTGATGCTTATGCTTACTTGTTTATCCGTGGCTTCTTCAAAAGTCTCCAAGAACCCTAGCTCCTTCAACATACACGGAAATCAACTTTCAAGGTGGAATAGGCTGGGTCTTTTAGCAACAAGAAGAAGATAGCAAAGTATTTAAGTGGCTAGTGATGGAAGACGGAAAGGTTCAACTTTGAGGCTTGGAGAGGAGAGTGTCGTGAGTGAAGGAGAGAAAGACAAAGAAAATGAAGAAGATGAAAAAAATGAAGCATATGTCATGTTTAGCAAGTGAAAGACCCAAAATATGATCTTTCATTTAATAAATTCATGACTTAAACATATGGTGTGGCAAGTGACTCTCTTAATGTCTCTTCTTGGTCTTTTATTAACTAGTTCATTTGTTTCCAATTTCTACTCCAATTGTCTCCCAATTTTCATTGACATAAGTTATTAAATCTTAATGTCATATATTAAATTTTCTACTGCCATTTGACATTTATTTCTACTACTATTCATCAATTATTATGCCACTTGGTATTTTTCTAGTCCAATGTACCCTTAAAATTGTAGAAATTTTTTAAAATTTCACCAAAAATTTTAAGTCAATAAATATGCTCTCCAAATCAATTCTTAAAACACATAATCCATAATTCACATTATAATCGAATTAAACAATAATTTATACCCGAAAAATGTCAAATGAGTGCATGAACAATTCATTTTAATGTGCAAAAATCAATATTCACATGTGTGTATGCTAACATTATTCATGAGCATACAATGCAATTTTCTAATCCTCATTGCTATTTTCTCAGTTACAGAAATCAAGGGTTCTAACCCTTAGTATGAAAACAAGATGTTACATCTAATGCTTTTATATTGTGGTTAGCTACTACATGGAAGTTAGGTACTGGAGATACCCTCAAATTCACCATTCTTGACGATTCATGCCTATTATCCTCACTGCCTTTAGAAGATGTAGACCATATTTGCTTCAATTGCCCTATTCTTCATGCCTATTATCCTCACTGCCTTTAGAAGATGTAGACCATATTTGCTTCAATTGCCCTATTCTTCAATCATGTAGAATGAAATTCTCAATTTATTTGGGTTGCACTATTCCCATAGCAAATAGTATCATATTATATCGAGGGCATCCAACCAACAAATTGTCTAAGAGGTAATTACAAGCTATTCAAGAGTGCACTAGGGACACTAGTACATAATATCTAAATTGAGAGAATTTGGTGATCAATGTTCTAGCTCGGAGGAACTTATAAAGAAAATTGTACTTAAAATAAGTTTGTTTGAATTGCAATCTTTTCTTTGATGCCAAATAATCATGGTCATTATAACTCCTTTATCCTATTGTTGTAATTTGTAACTACCAACTCCTATTTTAGCACGTCACTTGTCTATATGTAATTCTATCCTTATACTTTGAATTACTAGTGTTTGTAATAGGAAAACTTGTAATTCTTGTATCTTTGGGCCTTTAATGAAATTCATTTTTATTTTTCCAAAAAAAAGAATAACTAAGTTAATAAAAGAACAAATTATTTACTACTTTTTATAATATATGACTTAAAATAAAGGTTTGATAAATCTCTTTGTTTAGGATCAGTAATTCAAATAAAAGGAATAATTAAATTTGTAACAACGGATTCACTGAAAAGTATACTATTTATTACTTCCATAATTTTATTTTAAAGTCAAATATGGAAATGTATTCTTAAGATTTTTTTTTGAAAACTCAATTAGACTTTTAGCGTTTCGATGTTCATAAATTAATCTTTAACATTGACATTAATTTAAAAAACTTTTATTTATATAAATTTAATTATAAAATTAAAAATTAATAATTTTTAGTGTGATACCCTCAAGGGGTGTGCCTCGATGGTTGAGAGCGAGACTTGATTTCGGTTAGGTCTCAGGTTCGATTCCTTGCTAACCCCTCTTGTAAGTAGGGTGTTAAAAAAAAAATAATTTTTAGTGTGATAACCGTGAGAACTTACATATTGTAACAAATATTTAATAGTAAGATCTTGTTTGAAAGTTAAAATGTTAAAAACTTATACCTACTTTTTACTTTTTTTTCCAAAATCGAGGGCAGCAGGGGTAATTCTTTATTCATCAAATAGTTAGACAGAAATTTTCTTTTTTAACATTGAGAGAAAAACAGTTTATTTATAAAATAGTTAGACAAATGAACATGATATTATTATTATTTTTATATACTTATGCTAAGGATTGATCAGTACTATCTTCCCCTGACATCGATACGTACGAAGTTGCCATAAAAAAACAGGCGAACAATAAACAGCCAGAGTTAGTTGTTGGGCCCAATTTAAGGCATCTTTTTCTTTGTCCTTTGTTGGACCACGACGATTATCATACTCTTTAATAAACAATTGCACAAATTATTGGCAGCATCGTATCGTATCGTATCGAATCTCTGGTTTAATTTTGTGTAAGATTTTATAGAAATTAAAGAAACGATTACGCGTTCATTTTAACACTCTGGTTAGTCTTATCTATCTTTTGTATTTGACCAACCTCATTCCCAACTTATACAATGACCAACCCCCATCTTAATAGTGTTTCCCATGAAAAGAAAAAAGAAAACACAAGCAGAGTAAAAGTTAATCGCCTGCGACTTGGATTTGTCGAAAAGGTTAATTAGGGGTGCTAAAAATTTCGATTAAGTTGCGCATAACATATAATTGCTTTTTCAATAAAAATATTAATTATTTTGCACCAAAGAGTTAAGTTTGTTGGGAATTTTTACATTAAAATAAATGCGTTTCTTTTGGCAAATCGTTAGAGATTTGGGTTTGTAGATAACCAAAACAAGAAATTTTGGTTGATGAAGCAAAAGGAACAGGAAGATAGAATAGAAAGGAACAATAAACAAGGCTGTGGATTAACTTCATGTTGTTGGGTGAGGAAAGAGTTTTGGACTAACCATAGGCAACGTGGAACAAGAAGAGTAAACATACAAGTGAAGCTAACCATAGGCAATGTGGAACGAGAAGAGTAAAGCCGAGGAGTTGCCAGTTAGATACGACCCCACGCTAACTTCAAGTATTCATTCAGTGCATCCCTGCCACGTAGCTCAAATACACCACTTGTTGTCAACTGTGCGAACGCCAATAGTTTATAGGTGGAACCCAACAGTCACACTGCTTCGTTAGTATCACCAAAAAATCAAATCTTGGAAATTGGGGTCTTGTTGCATGGCTGAGCTCAAAGGAGAGAGCCAGTTTTGTAGAGAGGAGCAGTTAGGAAGCATAGGATTTTCCTCAAATTGGGTTGGCATAATCGCCTTCTTTTTCATCACATCCTCGGACTATCCAAAGTTACCAAGGATCTAATCTTTTTAGTTTTTGTTTGTGTCTTTGTCTGTGTAGTGTCCGTTAATCTTAAATGTTTGCTGTTTTCTATGTATTCTTTCTTTTTCTTTAAATTTAATGGTCCCTAGGTGTTTAACCACTTCGCTTATCGTTCATACTCTCTTATGTATGAGCTAATACTTCAAAAGATCCCTCCTTTTTAGCTCTCAGAACAGCAAAGCTCATTTTAATTATACTGTTGTCTAGTTGTAAGAGTGTTCCGTAGATGGCAAATGCATCTGGGTTCTTTAGTCCTTCAGTTCCAAGTCCAAGGAATAGGATTAAGCCTTCAGTAGGCTTTCCTGGATCTGGGTTTTGTTCCATTGATGGAATCTCCAAGAGGGTGTTGTGCTCCAGCAAGGTTGAAGGCGCAGATAAGCTTTCCCCTTCCCAGTCGCGAGCGCCTAGGTTAGTGTTTTAGCGATTTAATCATTTTTGATCGTGCTCAATGCAAATAGTCATTTTAAGGGTGTTCATTTTTGACCGACACAGGGAAACCTTCAACAATAGCTGTAGAAAGAGGAGAAGTTTGTGTTATATGGATTAGGAGTTTGCATGATGACATCGACTTTGTTACTTTTAGAGTTAAGTTGATTAAAAGGTTGAATTTAACATTCTTTGGGGAGGGTATCGATTCAATCATATCTTAAATTTACGGGTGGGTACTGTTGATTTGATTAGGCTAAAGAGAGCTAAAATGAGAAACTAATCTATACTAGACTTGTAGATTATCAATGATCGATGGAGCTAAAGATCTGCAAGAGTGTGCATAAACATCTCTCTCCCTCTCCTATATATATACACACATATATCTATATTCTTTCAGCTGATCCTGAAGTTAGTGAAACTTATTATATGAATTAGGAACATTGAAATTAATTTGGGGGATGCAAAAGATAAAGTTTGTCTAGAAGATTTGAGTTTCAGGCCGTTTTTAAATTTCTTAATGAACAATGATTTGAAAAATTGATGCAGCAATCCTAAGCTATATTAGTTGCACTGGATGTCAGATGGGGTTCTTTTATGTTAGCAATGAAGGAGAATAAGCATTGGTGGTGGTGATAATGAAAAATTATTAAAATAGCTGAATGGTAATCTTACCTGCAAAATGTTACAAAAGGACAGGTTATAGGAATAAGCTTTCATGATTGTATCACTTTATAGCTCTTGTGTCTTGTTTGCTTGGTACTAACAATTTTAACCATTGTATTGCTCTCCCCTGCTGTGTTATTCTTGGATACCTGAGCTCTTACTGATTTTCCAGGAGAAATGCTGTTGTTGATTTTCTAGGAGAAGAATATACTGTTGTGAAATAAATTTGTTTCAAATTTTCTCCTTTTTTTTGTCATTTATGCAGGAAGTTAGTACTTTAATTGATAATTGTGTTTAGGCCTTGATTATCATTTTTGTTTGCTTATGGGGTTAGGAAAGAGGTGGTGATTTAGCCAAAATATCAATAGCGAAGGATGATCTTCATTTAAGGCTATATTTGGTTTGACAAATGGTTGAGATTTGTCCTTTCAGATACTTGTTTTTATGTCCAAGTTTATGGAATTGAATTTTTGAACACTTAAAAGGTTTGAGACAAAAGTTTCTACTTATTGGAATGGTAAAAAAAAAAGTTCGAAATTGTATAGTTCTTTAACATTATTTCTTGTAAATCTTACGTTCTTATTTCAACAGTCTTGTCAGTAAAGGATGCAAATTAGTTGGTTGTGGCTCAGCTGTGCCAACTCTTCAGATTTCAAATGATGATCTGGCAAAATTTGTTGATACTTCCGATGAATGGATATCTGTTCGTACTGGGATTCGAAATCGAAGAGTTCTTACAGGTCATTTACCTTCTTTTGGTTGCATCTTTGTTTTGTATATTGAAAATTTGGAATCTGGATGTCTTTAATTGCTTGGAGTTGCTAATGAAATTACTTTATGGTGACTTCAAGTTAATTGAGTTGAATTTAATGATCAGTTTCTTTTATGGAGAGGGAGAATTAAAGTTTTTTGTTTTTTGTGGAGATCCTTATATTTCTAACAGTTACTAACTTGGTTCCATCGATGACATTTCAGGAAAAGAAAGCTTAGTTTCTTTAGCAACAGAAGCATCAAGGAGAGCTCTTCAGATGGCAGAGATTGAACCTGATGATGTAGACATGGTGTTGTTCTGCTCATCTACGCCAGAAGATCTTTTCGGTAGTGCTCCTCAGGTGTAACTTGATGTTTTATGGTTCTTCTATTTTCTTAATGTTGCTAACAACAAGAGATTGAGTTATGAATGGTTGAATGAAAACGTAAAAAGTTGTGTGATTCATGAGACATTATGAATACTGTTTAAATTCATATTTATTTACTCTTTGCTACATTTAAAGGGATTAGAATTAATAAAGTTCCTTAAATAGATTGAATTTTTTTGTTCGATGCATGATCAATTTATTGGATTTAGACGTGGAAATATGGCACTTCATTAAGTGTCTTGTTGAAGAATTTGTAATTTCTTGATATTTAGTAATAGCCGATTTTGAGTTGTGTAATGCACCATTGACAGCTAAAGTTTAAGAATCAACTAAGCTAAATTGGTTCTTGATCCTCCTTGATCTAAGTTTGTCAAAACTGAACATTTTGAAGTTGAACTTAAGGGTTGACTTGATAACTTGGGTCTGAACTCTTTAAGTAGTAATTGATACTCTTTATTTCTTATAACTTTACTAAAATATAATTTTCTGAAGTTAGCCTAATGGGTAATGAATTGAAATTTGATGGACATACATGGAAAAATGAATTTCTTATGTTCTCCAAAGTGTTTCTTGCTTTCAGACCTCTCGAGGAACATTTCATATGATATTTTGTGTCCTAAATGATCCCCATTTGGTAGTATATACCTTCTGGACAGAAGCACAGTTAACAAAGCACTTTTATGTTTGTTTGGCATGGTGGACAGAAGAATTTGTTTTATGACCCAAAAACCTGCCCCTAGTTTCTTTGAATTTTTCTGGTGGTGATTTAAACTTTGACTGTGGTTGGATTTTAAATTGCTAATAAAATCTGTGTGTTTCAGATACTTAAAATTCTCCTCTACATTTCTTTTTAATGCTTTTCTCTTTCACTTGGCTTTTAATTTGAACCTAAGATTCAAAAGGCACTGGGCTGCAAAAGAAATCCTTTGGCTTATGATATTACAGCAGCATGTAGTGGATTTATGCTGGGTCTAGTTTCGGCTGCTTGTCATATAAGAGGTAATAAAGCTTTTCAGTTGTGCAACTATACTTAAGAGGTTGAAAGATATTTTATCATCCTGCGGTAACTACAGGAGGTCCATTTCAAAATATATTAGTAATTGGTGCTGATGCTCTTTCTCGGTTTGTTGACTGGACGGATAGAACTACCTGTATTCTCTTTGGTGATGCAGCTGGTGCTGTGCTAGTGCAGGTAATAGTCCTTGCTATTCTATGATTTTTGGTTTATACATCTGAAGAGGGTTCTTTTCCTACTAAAACATTGTCCTTGTGATATCTGACGATTAATATTTTGATAAACATTTGATGATTTTTCATTTTTTTGGTACTCGAGCATGTGATTAGAGTTTGTAGCATTTTTCAAGTTACAGATGTCAGTGAAGGGTTGGTATTATTTGATGTGAAGAGAAAGCATCAAGCTGACAGCAGTCCGTAGTGCTTTGTAAACTTGTACCCAAAGGAGTAAAAGAAGAGAACCAAAATAATTATTGATTTAGGCCTAGTTGTACTTGTTATCTGTAAGCTAAATTTGAAATAACCCCAGTTAAAACTGCAAAAATATTAGTATTTTGAATCTTTCTCTGAAATTTCCATATTGGAACCATTTTTTGTAATTAATGATTTGAGTTAAAAAATTTTGTTGTGTGCATTGCCAATAGTAGTACTGTTTGTTCCATTCCATCTCTTTCTTGTTTAATAATTATTTGCAACTGATTTGATGGTAGCTGACAAAATTGTATTGATGCTTCTATGTTTCTGTTCCAATGTGCAATGACTTTGCAGGCTTGTGAGAGCGAACATGATGGTTTCTTCAGTTTTGACTTACATAGTGATGGTGATGGCCAAAGGTATAATGCTTATATCTCTTGGAAAGAAACGATATGGTAGTTTCTGCTTAAGGAGAAAATGACTACCTTCTGTGCAGGCATTTAAATGCTGTGATGAAAGAAAATGAAGTAGATCATACACTGGGTTCTAATGGTGCGGTTTTAGGCTTCCCTCCGCAACACGTTTCATATTCAAACATTCAAATGAACGGGAAGGAGGTTTTTCGATTTGCTGTGCGATGTGTCCCTCAATCCATAGAGTCTGCTCTTGAAAAGGCTGGTATCAGTGGATCTAACATCGATTGGCTACTTCTTCACCAGGTATGCATATTACTTAAAACACTCGTCTTAAACACAGTTGACTTCAGCAAAAGTCTCCAGCATGGGCCAATTTCTCTTCTTTCTTCATCCTTGTCATCCACTGATTCTCTACTAGATGCCTTCTTTTCCTTAGGCAGAAAAGTAAAGACTTGTTTAACCGGATGAATTTGAAGGATAATTGTGGAGTTACGAAAACAGAAATTTATGGTTGCTTTGCATAATTTTTACAAATCTCCAACGGGGAAAAGGTCTAGTGGAAAGTTTACTAGTGTTACATGAAAGTTGTACGTTTCATATATTGATCATCGAAAGAGGTTGTGAGTTTTAGTTTCTTAATAAGCATACTGTGCTGTAGAATTACATGGTTCTTGCAAGGCTGCGTTTTGAGAGCCGATTTACCAGTTTTGTACTGCTTGCCAAATGCCTAGTCATTGTACTTGTTTATGGAGTTACGACAAAGATGAATTATCTGCAGGCAAATCAAAGGATCATTGATGCGGTTGCAACACGATTGGAAGTCCCACCAGAAAGAGTTATTGCAAACCTTTCAAATTATGGCAATACAAGCGCTGCTTCCATTCCACTGGCATTGGATGAAGCAGTTCGAAGTGGTAAGGTGAAGTCCGGGCACCTCATAGCTGCTGCAGGTTTTGGAGCTGGTCTAACATGGGGTTCAGCAATTGTTAGATGGAGGTGAAACATTGTGCGGAGATGAATGACCGTTATTCCAAAAAAGAGAGAAAAAAACAACAAAAGAGAAGATATTTAAAAATGAAGAAAGGAAAGAAACAGGAACAACTTGTACCATGCACTTGTCGAGCGTTTTTTTGGCTACCCCACACATCTGTTTATGTAATGCACCTAACTGCAGATCATGTGGCTGCAAAAACCAAGAGCTCACTTTGTTTTCCTGCTCCAGTTTTCTCCTGTTTTTTTTATTTTATTTGTTAAAATTTCGGATGTTGAATAATTATTCCATATCTTTTCGTTTGAGTCAAGCAATTAAATCTTATGCATTCTTCTGCAGCTTCTTTTGTAAAATTCTGCACACATTGAGAAAGTTGCTCAAACTATGTATTTCATAAAACATAATCTCACAAGTATGAGTACGGTTGATCATCGTCGACGTAGGAGACATTAATACAACAATATGTAATAGTTACAGTGCCCAGAAACTACTCGTCTATCCGAAAAGTCCTCCTTTAAGCCTATAATTGATCCTTTGTAATGCACCTTCTATGGCAATATCAACAGCATCCTTTTTCGATCTTAAACCTAACGGGCTCCCATGTTTTCTATACACAACTCGTGGCATCAATTCTATGACTTTTTCCCTCATCCTTCTGACTCGACCTCTTGGAATGCCCATTAATACATCCAAAATCTTCAACCCTTTAAACACAACATCCTCTTTCGGTATCAATACAGCGAATTGATGATACGTCCCCAACGGCAAGTGCCAATCATACTGCGATGTTGCTGCCTGTTCTTCAAAGAAAACAGGTATACACCCTGCAACAATCGCATCAAACGTGGACCTCCGAGTTGGTGTGTCGCCAGGAGGTTGCAAACAGAACGTGGCTTGTAACATTGGCCTCATGTACCTTATTGGGTCATGCTCACATATCCCATTAGAACAATCCACAATGTCACACACCTTGCTGTATTGATAACCTCTATTAGTTACCAAACCACCATTATCGTTAGTACTGTTTTCACACTCGTTTCTAATACTTCTCCTGATGTTCGGTTGAGCAGCGATTCCACCACCCCCGGCAAAAAGCATTAACGTTGTCCTACGAGAAGCTTTGACACGTTTAATCCAAGATTCGAGCAGTGCTAAACTTGGAGGGTGAAATGAGGTCAAGTAAGGCACAGCCTGTTCTTGCCAAGGCCAAGGTCTTGACTCTACAACCAATGCAGTGATATTGTAGAACTCTGGCAATTCAAGGAACGAAGTGCCCCATATTGGAGGATCAGCATCAGGAGACTGGGAGAAGTCCCAAGCTGGACGTGCCATAACTAAGAAATGATCAATCCCACCACGCTTATTCCATATCCATCCTTCATTTTCACGAAGATATTCATACAACTCCAAACCATGTTCCATGCTGTTGTTCACATCAGGGCCATACAAGTATCTCAATGCGTCGATCGCTGCGTAGTATGGCAAATAGATAGCATTGGCAAGGCTGGGATCTGAAGTAAGACATGGGTATTCAAGCATTCTCCGATGGAATGTTAACTCCAGCAAAAGGGGGTTTGTACGGTACCACGATTGAGAGCGATTGTGAGTTTTCGGACCAAGGCCATGGTTTGGAAGATAAGGACAGAAACTGTCGACAAGGGGGTATTGAGAGCAGTTTGTGAGGAGATCAAGATTGAATCTTGATGGCAGCCGTCTGATGTGGATCCAGCGGTCGGTGCAGACTACTGATTCTGTGTCTGCTTCAAGGGCTCTGTTTGAATTGATGCAGTTGCAGAAGAAGCAGAGGATAAGGAAAGATCTCAAGTTGGAAGCCATTGAGACATAATTAGCCAGAGGCAGAGAAGAAGACAGCAACTTTGATTTAATGACGAGGAGGAAAGAAAAGTTTACAAAAGTTAACTACTTTAAATTTATATTTAGTTAATTTTTTAAATGTAAAAAAAATTGCAATTTCTTCGGCTGAGCAAGCAAATGGCTGACTCTGCCTTTCGTTAGTGTTATTTATCTTGTATGGGGCTGAAAATATATATTTGTTTGGATTTAATTATTTTCCCACAATTAATTATGGGTGGCTCTTTTCTTACTGTTAGTTTACTGTACTTGGGTGGATTGACCCACAATTGTCGGTGGAAGAGAACCGTGTTTAAAGTGGAGCACTCATTTCCTGTGGATGCGGACGGAGCGATCTTAGCTTTAATTTTCAATGTCTAGTCCACCATACTCCGTCAAAAGGACTGGTGACTTTCCTGTAAATCTCCTTTTTTTTTTTTTTTACGTTCCATTATCATTTTCAGTCAACATTATTCTTTATTTTAAATGGCTTTGTTCACTGGCTAATGATTATAATTATTTTTAGTTCAAAACGTTTTAATGGAGTCTTCTTCAGAAAAATTTAGATCAACTTTTATCACATACCTAGCGAAGAATGCATAAAATTGGGCATTTCATCTACAAGCCAAGGTTCCAGATTCCAGATTCGCTGTCACTCGTTGCTTTCTCCTTGCTCTCTCCAAGAAAAAACCTGTGCAACTTCAACCTGTTCCCTTACACATTCTTCAAGATGCCAACTACTAGTTTCTGTATTCTTTCAAAGAGCAAAGAGCTTTAGAAGGGAATGGGACTGGCACAACTCCAGCGTTATAGAGAGAATGGCACCAAATTTGGTGGTAAACAGCGTTCCTTTAGCAGCTGGTGCAGGCAGTGTAGGTGCAGTTTATTCACAGGGCCACAAATCATATGAGCCTTGACATGACCATTTTCTATAACCTTTCTTCTTTACCTGTGCAGATGGAACTACAAACCAATGTTACAGACAGAGGAAGTGTAAACTTAGCTACCAAATTTGTGCTGGAAGGTGTTTCGTTTGTTCCCTCTTTCAGTTTTAATTTGCTTACAGTTAGCAAATTAATAAACTATAACTCTGGTTTTCTGTCCACATTTCTGTTTGTTTCAGGACCTTGAAACGAAGCAAGTTTGGGAAAGAAGAAGAGGGGCTGCGCAGAGTTACCGAAGAAGCCAGCTTTACACAGATGTACATAAACCACATACATAACCAACACCATGTTAGACCAAATATTCATTTTGATTTATACTTACCTACAAATAATGTGGAGAAAACAATATGGAATAAAATTAATGGTTTACAGTCAGTCTAAGGTAGAACATCGTTCTGCTAGTTTAAAACAAATTCAGTTGTGTGGCATTCCACATGCATTTCATAAAAAAAACTTGCAAACATTGATGTCGATAAAGATCTTATTAAAATTGATCAGTTTTGTTCAATTTGTCCTATGGGAAAACATACAAGATTAAGGTTTTCTGGCAGTCATTCAAGTTCTCAAGCATGTTTTGATTTGTTTCACATTCATCTTCGGGTCCCTATTCTATAAATTCAATCAAGTGGAGCAAATTACTTTTGCCAATTGTACATGAGATGATCATGGTAGTATGGACTTACATGTTAGAACCAAAAAAAAAACACCAACTTTTAATGTTTTGAAAACTTTCATTCTTTTAGTTAAACGAGGGTTAAATTTCCTAGGATAGGTAACAGGAAGATTTAATTAATGCTATCACTAGTAAATTTTTTATAAATAAAAGTATTTTCAATGAAATTAAAATTAAAACAGACTAGTCGATTCAACTAGATTAACTAAGAATTGATTAATTAATCAGTTCAACTATTAGTAATAATCTTTAAAACTCAAAATCAACAAGTTAAATTGTTAATTGGATAAAATTTTAAATTGATTTTACTTAAAAAAAAATCATAAAAAAATGTGGTTCAGCCGGATTTGGTTGATCCGGAGCATCATGACTCTGATCCATGTCTCTATGGAATTCTTGATTGCCGATTTCCTACAACACAAGTAAAGACTCTCCGGGGGTTGTTTCCTGGAAGGCCCCTCCGACGCTCAAGTCAGTATTCTAAGAGAGTTTTGGGTTTTGGAGAACGAAGAGACAACTAGGTTTTTCAGTTCGTACCTTAGTCACGGTGAATCATACCTTATATACGCTGTTGGTTGTTTCTAGGTTTAAGTCTCTACGTGCATTGTTGTATTTGCATGGGAGTCGGTCTCTTTCTACCGGGCCGCCAGAGCACGGGCTTGAAGTTGGACCCTTCTGGGCCGGGCCTTATGAGGCCGACCCGACCATAAGCCCCCTACTCCTCGATTCTAATCGAAGAGAAAGATCGAAGGAGTACAGGAAGACCGTGCGACCTAAAGGTGCGGGCCGCTTGCTATCAAGTCGATTGGTCGGGCCGCTAAGAAACAAAGCAGGTCGGCCAGCGGGCGGTAATGTCGTAGGGTAGCTCGGTTCGCGCCCTATGAGGGCGGTCTAGCCTCGGTGGTAGGTTTAATTATTACTTGGCGATTCGTGTTTTCCATGCACTGTTCGAAACCTGTAGCGGCATATCCTCCCAATAATTGCTCGACCGTTATGCGTTGGAGCCGATTGAAGATATCGAAGTAGAAAACGCCTGCGTAATTATTGCTGACGATCCACATTTTCTGGGTGTCATCGAGATTTGGGACGTTGCGTATCTTGGACCGCCGCATATTTATCGCGCGCAGCAACGTGTGTCCCCTCGTCTGCCGCATTGCTCCAGCCACTTAAATTTGTCCACGTAGTCGACCCGGATTGGTGTGTTTGTTCGATTGATAATATAAATCCTAGGACAGAAGAATTGTTTTTCCTTGTTCTGCATGGCTTCTCTTCGCCTATGTTTTTCTACCCTTTTGCATCTCACACTGTCGTCTCTACTACGGATTTCTCAGAATGGCCTTACAATAATCGAGATAGAGCGAGAGGTAATCCCTGACGATCGAAATGGAGCGAGAGGTAATCCCTGACGAGGTCCTGTGATAGTGAATGATAGTGAAAATTGTGGGCTTATAAAGAAGTTGACTGTCACAGGACTCGTCAGTATAAATATGCCAAAACCCACCATAGACAGATTATTTGGCTTTGTCGTGGAGAGGTTCGTTGATAAATCTTGCGGTAAACCGATTAGGAAGAATAGTAGTTCTAGAATAGAAAAACTCATCTGGTCGGGCTTGTGACCAGGGCAAACTTATTGGAAATAAAAATATTTTCTCCCTTCATTGTCTTCTTGATTTTGCCAGATGAAGTTCATTGTTTGTGAAATTGTCTTTTCAAATAGCACGTTGCGGGCTAGCGCGTTCGATCGGGCAAAGTTGTCTTGCTATGTCGAAAATTTGTCGAAAGATCGTAGTGTCAAACGCATGTCGAGACCCGAGCTCTACTCAAGGGTCAAGCTGTGTCGAAAACGTTATGTCGAGACCCGAGCACCGCTCAAGGGCCGACCTGTGTCAAACGCATGTCGAGACCCGAGCTCTGCTCAATGGTCGAGCTGTGTCGAAAACGTTATGTCGAGACCCGAGCTCTGCTCAATGGTCGAGCTGTGTCGAAAACGTTATGTCGAGACCCGAGCACCGCTCAAGGGCCGACCTGTGTCGAACGCATGTCGAGACCCGAGCTCTGCTCAAGGGTCGAGCTGTGTCGAAAACGTTATGTCGAGACCCGAGCTCAGCTCAAGGGCTGATCTGTGTCGAACGCATGTCGAGGCCCGAGCTTTGCTCAAGGGTCAAGCTGTGTCAAAAATGTTATGTCGAGACCCGAGCTCAACTCAAGGGCCGATCTGTGTCGAACGCATGTCGAGGCCCGAGCTTTGCTCAAGGGTCGAGCTATGTCGAACGCATGTCGAGACCCGAGCTCTGCTCAAGGGTCGAGCTGTGTCAAAAATGTTATGTCGAGACCCGAGCTCAGCTCAAGGGCCGATCTGTGTCGAACGCATGTCGAGGCCCGAGCTTTGCTCAAGGTTCGAGCTATGTCAAATCACCATGCGATCTGTCATTCACTGTGGCGCATTTTGGTGAGATCCTTTTTGTCAAAAAATTTTAAAGCCCTTTATTGACAATGATAAAATCACCAACGAACATAATTAAGGGGGCTAGGAAAAGTCGACCACTATAACCCCGTAAAAGTCGATAAAATGCTAGACAAAGAAATGAACAAGTGGGACGAAGCTTATCTAGTGGTAAAATGTCTTCAGATTTTGTGAGTTCCATGGCCTCGGCAGGATCTTGCCATCGACATCACGCAGGACGAAGGAACCGTGCCCCGCTTGCTTGACCACTTGGTAGGGCCCTTCCCATGCCTGTCCGAGCTTTCCTGGATGTTTCCCAGCTGCCTCAGCTTTTCTTAGAACATAACCACCGGTCTTTATGTTGCTCGGCTTTACCCTTCTGTTGTAGAACTTTGTTGCCTTTTGCCTGATGGCTTCCGCACGAGCTGCTGCCATGTCCCTGTCTTCACTGAGGAGCACGAGTTCTGCTCTGCGGGCTTCATCATTTCGCTCCTCTTCGTAAGCCGACACTCTTTGGTTAGGTAGCGCCACTTCTACGGGAACTAAAGCCTCCGCCCCGAAGGTCATCCTGAACGGTGTTTCTCCCGTGGCCCCATTCGGAGTGGTCCTATACGCCCACAATACTTCGTCTATCTCATCTATCCAAGTCTTTCGTCCATCTAACCGCTTCTTGAGGGCGCTCATTATCTTTTTATTGGTATTTTCCGCGAGCCCGTTGCTTTGAGGGTGGGCCACTGACGTCAATTGGAGCCTTATCTTTAATCGCTCGCAGAAGCCTTTGAATTTGTCGTTGTCGAACTGCCGACCATTATCTGTCACCAGGATCATGGGCATCCCGAAACGACTCAGTATGTTCTTACAGATGAAGTTTTCCATTTTCTGCTCAGTGATAGTGGCGACCGCTTCTGCTTCTACCCACTTGGTGAAGTATTCCACTGCCACTATTAAAAACTTCTTCTGCCCAGGACCAAGGGGGAAAGGTCCTAGTATATCAATTCCCCACTGAGCGAAAGGGATAGGGTGGCTTATGATCTTCATTTGTTCGGTCGGCTGATGTGTCAAGTTGCTGTTTTTCTGACAAGCCTCACATCGGTTGACTTTCTCTTGGCAATCTCTCTTCATTGTCGGCCAGTAATACCCCTGTCTGATTAACCTGTGGGCCAACATTCTGCCCCCTAGATGACTTCCGTACATTCCTTCATGGACCTCAGCCATTGCCTGCTCGGCCTCTTCTTCACCCAAGCAGCGTAGTAGCGGCCAGTCGTAAGATCGCTTGTATAAGATATCGTTAATGATCGTATACTCTGCCGCCTTCACTCTTAGTTTCTTGGCCTCCAAAGCTTCTTCGGGCTGCGTTCTCTCAAGGAGGTACTATCTGATTGGCTCCATCCAGCCCGATTGCTCGGAACCTATCTCGAAGGCTTCATTAGCTTTCTGAATGCTAGGCCGATCTAATCGTTCAACCATAACGTTATTTTTAGCGTCTCGATCGGAGGCCATCTTGGAGAGCGCATCTGCCCGAGCGTTTTGCATCCTTTCTATCCTATTGATTGCGTATTCTTCGAATTTGCTGAGCTCTTGTTTCACCAACCCCAAATATTTAACCATGTTATCCCCTTTGGTCTCGTATTGTTCAGTGACTTGGCCGACTACTATCTGACTATCACTGTATATCTTCAAGTGTTTTACCTCCATCTCTCGTGCCAGCTGGAGACCGGCCAGTAAGGCTTCATATTCGGCCTCATTATTAGAAGCTGTAAACTCTATTCGTAGAGCGTATTCCACTTTCTCTTCCTGGCGCGGGCTGATCAATACCACTCCTGCCCCGCATCCCTCAGCGTTGGATGAACCATCAACGAACAAACACCAGGCGTGACGTTGTTCCTCCTGCGGGCTAAGTTGGCTCAGCTCCGCTACGAAATCTGCCAACACTTGGGCTTTGATCGTCGTTCGTGGCTTGTAGTATATGTCGAATTCTCCCAGCTCTACCGACCACTTAACCAACCGCCTGGAGGTTTCGGGCTTTTGAAGACATTGTCTGAGGGGTTGGTCTGTCCATACTTCGATGGTATGACTCTGGAAGTAGGGTCGAAGTTTTCGCGCCGCAGTTACCAACGAGAAAGCTAATTTCTCAATAGGAGTATATCGTGTTTCCGGCCCATTTAGCACCTTGCTGGCGTAGTAGATTGGAAATTGCTCGCTGCCTTCCGATCGAACAAGAACCGTACTGATCGCCCCTTCCGTGGCTGCCAAGTAGACAATAAGGCTCTCACCCTCAACCGGGCTCTGTAAGAAGGGCGGACTGGTCAGGTATTGCTTTAACTGTTGGAATGCTCTTTCACACTCGTCCGACCA
>JANZXV010000212.1:27786388-27806287 GCA_027576455.1 Erythroxylum roigii | reverse complement strand
TTCTGGGCTTATTGGAGCTTGAATTATCAAAGTCCAATAAGATTCCCCACTTGGCTTTAAGGAAGGTTATCAAGCTAAGTAAGAAATATAAATGGAGGTTTTAGAAGCCCATAATTGCATCTTGGGCTTGGTCTAATTAATAGTTAATTAGAAGCCCAAATGTACATTTAGAAATGGGCTAGATTTTGGTTTAATGTAATTAATTAGATTAATTATATTAAAACAATTTTTTTTAAAAGGAGAAGTAGCAATTTCGAATTTTCCTAGGTTAAATGTGCAGCCACACATTTGACATTAAAATGCTAAATAAAGATGGTCTTTATTATAGTTTATCATCATTAAATGGAGTTATGAACTTACCATTAAATGGTTCAATGGTTGTCTTTTAATATTGGCATGTAACCTATTAGCCATTTGGTTTATGAATGTGAATTTATGGTATATGAGTTGTGATATTTCTGAATGTGTGTGATTGGTAGATCACTGTTGTGAGTGGTCATCCAAACTAAGTGTTTTCCCTATTAAGCTTTCAAGCTTAGCACGAATGTTAATCCATGTAGGTCTAAGTCTTAGGAGTGAGGTACAGGGAACATCTACAAGGACCAATGCCAACAGATAGAAGAAAAAGTACTTTTGGAAGACATTTTAGTTAAAAATGATTGCCTATGTAATCGTTAAAGGAAATTGTATATTTTCTTTTGGATTACCTTGTAAATGTAAAGATGTATTACTACTACTAAATGACAATGTTAAGCATTAGGGAGTTCTATAATGTGTATATGTATAGCAATAGATAGAATTGTATATCTTGAATAAATGTACATGAATTTGGCTATTATGAGTGCGGATGGTTGTAAATTCCCTACAGGGGGTGTTACAAAAATACTAAAAAAGGGCAGCCACCATCTTCTAAAGTGAGAAATCAAGATGGAGGAACAAGAAAGGTAGTCTAGAAATTCCATATTTCAAGTTTGAGTTCAAATCAAGATCTTTGTTTCTTTTCTTTGTTTATTTCATTAAATTGCTATGTAACTTGGATTTGATTATGTTATTCATGCTTACGATGCTCTAATTATCATAATTGGATTTGATTTTGAGTTGTGTTGTGACTTGATTGTTGTTGATTTCAATTCAATTTTTTGGCGGTGTGATGTTTGGTATGTTAATACGTCGATAATAAATCAAGAGAGCAAGTCAAATCTAAGCTAATTAGGTTCGGTAACGAGATTTAGTGACCTAATTGCAACATCCCAGTACCATAAGGCAAATACCTGAATACACAAAGGACATTCAAGTACATACCCTATGATAATGGTATGTTGGAGCAAAAGCAAATCCAACTTACACGTGGAATCATCTAACGTACTCAAAAGTCACTAAATTTTAAAACCATTGATTGCATTCATTCACAATTCTTACACTGTTTCCATCATACAAATATTTACAAAACCTCTTATAGGTTCTAGCAAAACTATAAAATAAATGCTACAGCACTTCTGGTGTCAGCTGACAGACCTCTGACCCATTTCTTTATCCAAAAGATTCCTTAAGTCCTGACTAAGGAACTAGGTCTCCTATCTCGTACCTAAAAAACCACATTGCAATTTTTGAAGAGTTTTGAGGACTCAATGAGTGAACCATCATTGATGATTTCACCGGATCATATACACACATCACAAATTGCGTAGATATTCATTCTAAACATACATTTATTTTTCAGATACTCACATAACATGGCATATCATATGGTCACTCATTACAACTTGGCAAATCATTAAAAGAATTTCAGTCTTATATGAATGCTATATGCATGAGACTTACATTCGTTCTTATTGTTGTGATTGAGTGCCTATCACATACTTATACAAATACTAGCCTACAGGGCTCAGCTAGAACAAAATCACGGAGCATAGATCTAAGTGCAGAAACATATATCACGAAGCAAACCTTTATATGGAAGCGCTTCATACTGGCTACTCGACTCACAACGCCTTTATCTGAGCATGCATTTTATGAAATGCATCAAATACAGAATATCTCAAGTATTGCAATCTTATACAAATGCTTAGACAAAATTTTCATAATCAACAGACCTAAGTCCAGCATTCAACTTTCGTTGAGAATAAAAAGTCATTTAGAAATTCATATCAAATCAGAACACTTCCAATACATGCCCAACTATTAAAATCCTCGGACTTCAAGTTCAGAATTTAGAAAATAAATCATAAATAGTTTGATAAGATTGGAAGTTTAAACAAATCAAATCAATTCAAATCAAATCAATCCTAGGAAATCATCTAGGTTGACTCACAGTATGCTCCAAAATGCTATTGTCTAGATGGCCCAGCAATGTCTGACTGACGTCTAATGAGTTCCTCTATATCATACAAAACACATTTACAAATATCACATTTTCACACAATTGTATAGGTATGTTTTAATGCACATCTACTTATATGAAATATGCGCAATGCATGTTCAACGACAATTCTGGGGTACTATTATTGCGATCCTTATCAACAAATCATTCAGATATCAAAGCCCTCATTAATACCATGTATACTTATAATTTGGACCATTACAAACCAATGTCAAAACCATTTCATAACTTCATTGAACACTTTAGATTTTCCTTCTAATATACATTCGGGTCAACTTTGCATAACAAATTTGATAATGTAAATGGAAAAATTAGGCAATGCTTTCTTCTAAAAAGTTGTTCTATAAAGTCTTAGGTTTCTATTGATACCAAAATCATTCAATTTAGTTTAGTATACAAAAAGTTATACTCCAAAAAATCTCAGACTATTCTCAATCTAAAATAGTACATTATACCTAATTTCCATCCATAAATTGAAAGTCTTAGGCACTGAATTGAAATTCCATTTCTTCAGAAAATCTATATCCCTATGCTTCAAGTTTAATCACAATTAGCAATCATCTCATTCTGAGGTCCACAGATCAAGATATAGTCTAATTTCTGAAGTATGTTCAGTAAAAATCCTCTTAGTTATCATACTTCAGCATAATCACATTTCCATCTAAAATTAACCAATCAATCCAATTCAGAAAACTATGATTTTTGGTGGAGATGTAGATCAACGTCTTATGAATCTATTGGTCCAAAAATCAAGTCATTGAGACATTGGGTGAAGAAGTTATAGCAAAAAAATTGAAGGATGTTTAGTAAAATCCCTTCAGAAGAAAACCATAAGCACGATCGCGCTTTTCACCTGATTTCCACAGCACGATCATGACATTTGACATTTTTCTTCAAATGTCATTGTCATGCAAAAACATGACGGTGCTTTGCTCTTCTCCTTCTCCACCGATCCTTTTCTTCTTTTCCTTCCAAAACTTTTTCATTTATAGATTTATTCACTTCTAAAATCATCTATTCCAAATTTCTAACTCCAAATACAAACTCTACACAAATCAAATGCAAATTTATCATCAAAACTTCCAAAATCCGAAACTTCATTTTCTTTCTCTCTCTCTCTCTTCTGTAACTTTTTCCAGAAATTCAATCTTTCATAAATTAACTCCAATAATATGTAAACAATTCCCTTACTTCATTTTTAACTAATCAGTACGCACACACAGTACAAAAATCCAAACTCCACACTTAACATCAAAATCCGATTATCACACATGCAACTTTAAATTTTTCATCATTTTTCCCGCATTCACAATTTCAAATCTTCATTTGAGTCATTTAGGACATGTATTCCCCGAACTCTACTGCTATACCTTCACATGCATAAAATCAATTCTAACATTAGCCATCATCAAAATCATGGTTCAACAAAATTTCCAGCACATTTTAAACAACTCTACAGATTCACGCATGACAACAATGAAACCAACAGACAAGTTTTCTCCAAAACAAAACAGATTCATCAATTCTCAGACATTTTTGCATCAGTTTCATTTTACCCCAATAACACCAGTGTTTTAATCCAATGCATGCAACATCAAAATACCACTAAAACATCATCAAAATCACTTACTTGGTTCAGTTCAAATTCTAGCAATGAAGTTCTCGATGGATGAATAAACCCAAGGATGATAGAATAAACACTCTCCAAATAATGAAATTCTTACTTTGAAGTAAGATTCAAATGCCAATTTCTCAACAGATGCAACTAGGTGATTTCGGTGTTAAACAAACCGAATGGAAAACAACACAACTGCAGAATTGATTTTGCTTCACCTACATGGTTATTGTGCATGTCTCACACCTGTCACTTAACCACGTCTACCCCTTAACACCACACACAAGCCATTTGTCACAATTATAAGTTTCCACGTGTCACACTATAATTGGCCCATAAATCAATATTTTTAAAAAAATTCACCAAAAATTCTAAAATATCTTAAATATACCAAAATTGCCAAATCACAATTAATACACTACAATTTAATCCATAATTTCCATTTATAAATCCAATTTACCCAGAAATGCCAATGAATGCATGTACAATCATATGAATGTTCAAAATAAATGTGTATGTCACAATTAACTTATTCATAATGTGCATTTTCCTAATTTATCATAATTTTCTCATAAATTATTATAGTAGCCTTAACAGGGGTATCGAGATGTTACAACTCTCCCCTCCTAACAAATTTTTTTTCCTTAGAATTCTTACCTGATTAATGAAATAGGTAGGGGTATTGATTCCTCATATGCTCCTCCGTCTCCCATGTGGCTTCCTCACTCGAATGATTCTTCCAAAGGACTTTCACCATTAGGATCACTTGGTTCTTCAATTGTTTACTCTGATAGCCAATTATCCTCACTGGTTCTTCAACATAACTTAGATTACTAGAGACTTCAATCTCCTGAGTCGGTATCATATGAGTTGGATCCGACCGATATCGCCTAAGCATACTTACGTGAAACAAATTATATATCTGAGCCATCTTCGAAGGTAAGGCTAACTTATAAGCCAATGGTCCAATTCTTTCAATTATCTCATATGGACCAATATACCTCGGACTTAACTTACCCTTCTTACCAAATCTCAATACACCTTATCAAGGTGATACTCTCAGAAATACCCTGTCACCAACTTGATACTCCATATCTCTGCTGTGTTGACCCACATAGCTTTTCTGTCTATCTTGTGCCATTTTAATTCTGCCACGGGTCAATGTTAACTTATCAATGGTATCCTGAATCAATTCTGGGCCTTCAACAATTCTTATACCCTCTTCATCCTAATATAAAGGTGAACGACACTTCCTGCCATACAACGCCTCATATAGAGCCATACCAATACTGCTATGATACTGATTATTGTAGGCGAATTCAATCAAAGCTATATATTTATCTCATGCTCCCTAAAACTCCAGAACACAAGCTCTGAGCATATCCTCGACAGTCTTGATCGTTATCTCACTTTGACCATCTGTCTGAGGGTGAAAGGCCGTACTGAAATTCAGCTCGATACTTAAAGCTGTCTATAAACTACCCCAAAATCTTAAGGTAAATCTAAGATCTCTGTTCGAAACTATGGACACTGGAATCCCATGTAACCTCACAACCTCATCCACATATCGCTGAGCTAATTGATCTAGTGAAAGATTTTCTCTCACTAGCAATAAATGAGCTGATTTGGTCAGTCTATCCACAATGACCCAAGTGGCATCATGTTGCCTCGAAGTCCTCGTCAAACCCATAATGAAATCCATTGTGATTCGTTCCCATTACCACTCCAGAATAGGTAACGAATGTAATTTCCCTGCTAGAGCTTGATGCTTAGCCTTAATCTGCTGACAAGTTATGCATTTAGACACAAACTCTATTACTTGCTTTTTCATACCAGGCAACCAGTAATGTTGTTTCAACGTGTTATACATCTTGGTAGTACCAGGATGTATATCATAAGGTGCTAAATGTGCTTCCTCCAAAATCTCTTTCTTCAAATTGTCAATATTGGGCACACATAATCTTTTCTTTAACCTCAAAGTATCATCTCTCACTTTAAACTCAGAATCTGGATTCACTTTCAACTTCTCAATTAACTTCACTAAATCTAGATCTTTGCTCTGAGCCTCTTTGATTCTTTCAACCAAAACAGGTCTCAACTTCAAGGTAGCTATCAATGTATCATTTTGCTCTAAATTTAATTCAACATTCAATGCTCTCAACTGAACTAGGCTCGGTAACCTCTATAACTGTACTTGTGCCACACTGCTATATGATTTCCTACTCAATGCATCAGCTACAATATTAGCTTTACTAGGATGATACTTAATTGTACAATCATAATCTTTTAACAATTCTATCCACCTCCTCTGTCTCATATTTAACTCTTTCTGGCTTAACAGATATCTCAAACTTTTATGATCAGTAAATACTTGAAAGGTTTTACCATACAAGTAATGTCTCCAGATCTTCAGGGAAATCACTATTGCAACAAGTTCCAGATCATGAACTGGGTAATTAAATTCAGGAGACCTCAACTGTCTTGATGCATGTACTATTACTTTACCATGCTGCATTAGTACACATCCTAAACCTTGATGCGACGCATCACTGTACACAACATAACCTCCAGAACTCGACGGGATAGCTAACACAGGTGCTGAAGTTAACCGATGCTGTAGCTCCTCAAAACTCCTGTGACAATCATCACTGCATCTAAAAGGCACATTCTTTCTCAGAAGTTTTGTCAAAGAGGTTGAAATTAGTGAAAACCCCTCAACAAACCTTCTATAATACCCAACTAATCCAAGGAAACTCCGGATCTCAGACACAATCTTTGGAGCCTCCCACTTCATTACTGCTTTTATTTTTTTTGGTCCACTTGAATGCCTTGTCCAGACACTATGTGACACAAAAATACTACTTGATCAAGCCAAAATTCAGACTTAGTGAACTTGGCATAAAGCTATTTTTTCTCTCATTGTCTGGAACCAATCTTAGATGTGCAGCATGATCCTCTTTACACTTCGAGTACACCAAAATTTCATCAATAAAAATAATCACAAAGCGATCTAAATAAGGTTGAAATACCTTATTCATCAATGTCATAAAAGCTACCGAAGCATTAGTCAATCTAAATGGCATTACCAAAAATTGAAGTGCCCATATCTGGTTCTAAATGCATTCTTAGGAACATCCTCCTCAGCTATCTTCAGCTGATAATATCCTGATCTCAAGTCTAACTTTGTGAACACATGAGCTCCCTGTAATTGGTCAAATAAATGATCAATCCTCGGCAGTGGCTATTTATTCTTAACTATCATCCAATTCAACTGCCAATAATCAATACACAATCTTAGGGTGTAATCCTTCTTCTTTACAAACAATACCGGAGCTCCTCAAGATGACACACTAGGCTTGATGAAACCCTTATCACACAAATCTTGTAACTAGGCTTTCAACTCCATTAGTTCAACAGGTGCCATCCAATATGGCATAATTGATATAGGAGCGGTACCTGGAACAATATCAATGGTAAACTCTATCTCCCTTTCTGGGGGTAATCCCGGTAGTTCAGCCGAAAACACATCCAGAAATTTCCTAACAACTGGAATGTCCTAAATGGTTTGTTCATTCCGAGTATCCATCACGTGGGCCGGATAAGCCTCACATCTATCTCGGATCAATCTCAAAGCACTCAGAAAATGAAATTAGTCGGGCTGGCACTGCCTAACTAACTCCTCGAGACACCACTCTCGACTAATTAGGGGATTCAAGCACTACCTCCTTATTATAACAATTCATCACTGCCCTATGAGCAGTGAGCCAATCTATGCCTAAAATGATGTGTATCTCTCTCAGATGCAATATAATCAAATCAGCTCTTAATTCTGCCTGATCAATCCAAACTGTACACCTCTTACATACCTCACCAATCACTGTTGTGCTACCCACTGGAGTACTCACTACTAACCCACATTTCAGTGTCTCACGTTCATAATGCAATCTAGATGCTAGATAAGGAGTGATGAATGAATGTGTAGATCCTGGATCTACCAGTGTATATGCTTCAAAATTAAAAACATTCAATACACCTGCTACCACATCTGGGGAGTCCTATGCCTCCTGTTTTGTAATGGCGTACACCCTGGCCTAAGATTGCAGCTAGTTGCTCCACACATCGGTCCTGACACTGGGCCCGATTGACTGAGTCCTACCTCTACCTGTCTATGCAGGTCTGCCAACTCTACTCTGCTGAACTGTAGTCTCAGTCATAGTTCCTCCTTTAGCTTCAGACTGTGTTACCAACATCTCAGGGCAATCTTTGATCATATGGTCTAACGAGCCATAACAGAAACAAGCTCCAGTTTCTTTCCAACATTCGCCACCATGCTTTTTACCACAATGCTCACACTCAGGCAATTGTTGAGACTGGTTGGAAGACACTTGTCATCTACCTCTCCCATATTGGACAAATCCACCTCTAGATCGGGATCCAGAATGTCTCGACCTAGACTGGAATCGAGACGATCTATTCTGGCGCTTTCTAAAGCTTCTGCCAGAATTAGCCTGAGATTCATCCTACCTCTTTCCTTTACCCTCCTATCTGCTCTCTCTCTGACCATCCTTTCATAACAGTGCAATTCTGATTAAGGTCGCTCGGAGTTCTGTAAAATTGCTTAAATTAGAAATGGCAAGCCTCGTTATGATCTCCATATTCAAACCATCCTCAAATCCCCTACATTTGTCTTCTTTAGTTGAGATCAATGCCACTGAATACCTTATTAGGTCATTAAATTTTAGCTCATATTCTGCCACTGTGAGTCTGCCCTGCTTCAAATCTAAAAATTCTTTCATTTTTTGATCCGTGTAAATCTTTGGCATATTGTTCTCTTGGAACACCCTAAAAAAATCCTCCCAGGTCAAACTACAAGGTCTGGGGGTACTGCCCGGAATAGCCTTCTACCACTGATATGCAGGACTTTGCAGGAGTGAGACTGCATAATCAAACCTCTCATCTGCCTCACAATCCATCTGGTTGAACACTCTTTCAGTTCGCTCATGCCACCCTTCTGCTTCAGCCGGGTTTGTACTTCTGTAGAAGTCCACAGCCCCTTACTTTCTCAGCTTATCATATCTTCTTTCTCGCCTGACCGGAATTCTCGGAGGCATCCGACCAAATTCAGGTACAGGAGACTCTAAATTGACCCCTACAAACTCCATGTCAGCTGACTCTCCAATGTGAACTCTTATGGAAGGTGACCTATAACAAACAAAAGATGTGATCACTATCGGAATATCATATCTCAACTTATATTTGTCCCTAAAGATGCCAAACCATGTTCTAATACCAAAAATGCAACATCCCACTACCACAAGGTACATACCCAAACATTTAAGAATATTCAAGTACATATCCTATGATAGTGGCATGTTAGAGCAAAACAAATCCAACTTACACATGGCATCATCTAACATAATTAGAAATCATCAAATTTTAAAACCGTTCATTGCATTCATTCACAAAGTCTACACTTTCTCCATTAAACAAATATTCACAAAACCTCGTACAGGTTCTAGCAAAAACTACAAAATAAAAGCTATAACTCTCTGACGCCAACTGACAGACTTCTGAGCCATAACTTAGTCCAAAACATTCTTCTAATCCAGAATAAACACTACGTATCCCGTCTTATACCAGAAAAATCACGTTGCAATTTTTATGAGTATTGCGAACTCAATGAGTCAACCATCATTGATGATTTCACCTGATTCATATACACAAATTACATATAGAACATGAATATTCAAATACTCACACTGTCATGGCACATCCTTTTATCAATGCAAATCAGATCATATGTAAACACATAAACACATAGATGTCTATGAGACTCCACATTCGTTATTAATGTTGTGACCGAGTGCCTATCACATGTACAATCACTGGCCCATTAGACTCAGTCAAAAACATATTTCACGGAGCATAGCTCTACGTGCCCAATCATATATCAAGGAGCAAAGCTCTACGTGCAAGCGATTGATACTGGCCACTGCAGCTACAATGTCTTTATCTAAGCATGCATTTTATGAAATGCATCAATGCAGAATTTACCACATATCACAAACATGTATAAAGTACAGTCAGAATTTCATAATCATCGGACCTAAGTCCGGCATTCAACTTTCGTTAAGAATTCACATAGCATAATACAATCAAAATTATCGAACAAATTAGAACACTTCCAATACAGTCCTAAATATATACTCCTCAAACTTTAAGTCTGGAATTCATAACCAATCGCAACAGTTCAATTATTGGAAGCTTAAGAAATCAAATTAAATCAATCTTAGGAAATTCATCTAGGTTGACTCACAGTACACTCCAATAAGCTATTACCTGGATGGTCCGACAATATCCGACTAGCATCCGATGTGCTCCTCCAAAACATACACATCACATTCACAAATATCACATTTTTGCACAAATGTACATGTGTTCTTTTATTCACATTAATGTATAGAAATATGTACAATGCATGTTCAATGAAAATTATGGGTATCTCATTTTAATTTTCATCATCAAATCGGTCAGATATCAAAGCCCTCATTAATATCATTTGGTACTTATAATTTGGACCATAATAAAACAATGTTAAATCAATTACATAACTTAATTGACCACTTCAGATTTTCTACCCACAAGATTTGGGGTCAACTTTGCATAATTAATATGATAGGGTAAATGACAAAATTAGGCAAAACTTCCTTCTGGAAAGTTGTTCTCCAATGTCTTAAATTTCTAATAACTCCAAGATCATCCAATTTGATTCAGTATTTTATGAGTTATGCTCACAATACCACAGACTATGTATATTTGAACATTTGGCTAGTACATGATCATCCCCCTGAATTGTACAACTCATATCTTTCAGCCCAGATATCCAAAAATTACAAAATTTATACCAATTTAAAGCTAAGAGAATACGCCACAACTTAGACACCTCATTCTAATTCGGCATACATCATTATAGTTTATTCAATAACCATAGGATATGATTTCTATCTCTTGTAATGCTTCAACTTAAGCTAAGACTCAGTTACATGCCAATTTTGAAAATCTTAGAGATAGAATTAAAATTCAACTTCTTCAAGAAAGCTGTATACATGTGTCTCTATTTTAATCTGAATTAAGAACGAACTTATTTGGAAATCTACAGATCAAGTTATAATCAGAATACCAAAGCATGTTCATGAAAATTTTCCAGTTCATAACATTCCAGCAGACTTCCACAATTTCATCCTATCAATCACTTTCAATTTAATTAGGATAGCTCTAAATTTTTATGGAGAAAAAGAAAATTTTCTTTCAAATCCATTTATCTAAGTTTCAAGTCATTTAGAGTTTGGATGAAAAGGTTATCGCCAAAAGACTTAAAGCTGTTCAGTAAAATACTATAGTTTATAAACTACATGCAACTCGTCACCTTCTTTGTCTCTAAAAAATGTAGGTTGTCTTCTTCTTCTTCATCGAACACTGCAGATTCTTCTCTCTTCTTCCTTCATTTTTTTCTATATTTTGAGCTTATATCTTCCCTAATTCCCTTCATTTTGACCCCTAATTTAGTTCAGATCATCCATAACAAATCAAAATCCATATTTACAAACAAACATCAAAAACCCTATATCCTTAACGTATATTTCATAATTTTATGCAGACTTTTGCCCATCTTCTTTCCTCCTTCATTCCACGTTTTTTCTATCATCTTAATCCTACTTGAAGCATAACAACACATCTTATACATGAATCATCTTTTCTACACCCCTTTCAGTTCAACATAACACAACAAATCAAAAATCCAAGATTCAACATGAACATCAAAACAAATCACTATTCACGCATGCATGTTGTCAGGTTTATGCATTTCCAAGTATCTGAACTTTCCATCTTCTACATCTTCCCACTAAATTCTTCATTCTTTATTATTAATTTCAGCTTTTCTATACCCAAAAACAGCACATTACTCACGGTTTTTTATCACTTTCTTCATAGTTTCTGCACTTTCATTTTTCTACAAATTTTCTTTTCTTCTATACATTCTCTATTTTATCACCAAAATCCTATCCCACTCATGCATGTAAACACTCAAACATCATCAAACAAAAATCATTTACAATACCCATACCTTTTTCGATGGATGGAGAATAACGAAAATGAAGAGAAACAAAACAAGATTTGGATAGAAGTGCTTACTTGCAAGATGTAAGAAACAAAAACCAAGTGCATAAACATAAGCAATCAACTGTTTCAGTGTTTGATGAACAAAAAGAGAGAGCTTGGTGATGTTGGTGTTTACGGTGAAGAACATACATGAAATCTACAGTAATTTCTTTTTATAAAAAACATGACCACATGTAGGCATAATACCTCTCCACATGTCACCTATGCATTTGGGGAATTTGTCTACATCTAAGACTACCACATGTCGCGATGTCTTTTGTCTATTTTATTATTACTATTAAATGCAAAACAAAATACCACAATTTTTTTGAAAATTTCTAAAATTCATAAAAAATTCAGAAATAATAATGACTCTCCAAATAAATTTTCAGCTCAAAAATAATTCGCCAAAAATTTCAAAATATCCAAAATATGCCAAAATTGCCAAATCACAATTAATACACTCCAATTTAATCCACAATTTTTCACTTATAAATCAAATTTACCTGGAAATGCCAATGAATGCATGTACAATCATATGAATGTGCATTTTCCTAATTTCACAATACTTTATTATAAATTACTATTCTAGCCTTAACATGGGTATCGGCATGTTACACCCTAGCTATCAGATAACCTAGGAGACACTCTCTAATTATAATCAGACAGTCACCTTTCGAACAAGAAAAATAGACCAATCTAAGCATTAATCACACAAGATTGGATTATTTAACCTAGGTTATGTTATCCATAATGATTACGAACCATTAGTGACTACAAATGAAATTCAGCATAACAATAACGAATTACATTCAATATTCTAGCAATAGGTTTGTAATAAAACGATCCAATAAATGCATTCAAATCATCTTTTCATAATACCCAAATCTATATATATAGGATAACATAATCAATTTATAAAGAGAAAGAAAACCATAAATACAAGCAATGAGAGCTTAACCGGGTCGTCGGCGTTAATATCCCTATTGAACCGGCATTGGGAAACTGCCCTTCCATGGGTCTCTCATGATTGAGGGGTTTGCCCTTTTTCTCATCTCTCCTGAAGCTCCATCTTTGCTTTTCTCCCAACTGAAACTCCAATCTTTTTATAACCCTTTACTGTCACATGTCCCTTTGTATATATTGAAAAATGTAAGGTTAAATGAGGTGAGTTATCAATAGCTCAAGGTGGTGCATGAGCACAATCACACCCGTGACTTAACATGGACATGAGAGTGACTCACACCTGTGCATTTATATTACATATCTGTGAGTTAAAATTCACAGCTGTGCTCACGACCATGCCAAATTAATATATGGATGTGAGTGATTTTTATGTCATTTCCTTTTTTTTTTCCTTTTCTTGTCTCCTCCTTTTGATATGTTTAACATATCTCATCTTTCTTAGCATTTTCTTGTCTTCTGTTGCTTTTAAACTTCTTTTTCTTGCTCCATGAAGACAAGTGACTATAAATCTTTGAAAAATGACCCAAATTTAGTCCTTTCAACTAACTTTAGCTCTTTCACTTCCGAATTGTACCTAAAACCATATATGAGTAAAAGTGGGTATCTTAAGCACTTTCCTAGCAATAATCACTAAATATTATGGAATAATTATACGATCAATTAATCCTATGTCAATAGGGAATAAAAAATTAAAGAAAATGAAAAAATAAAGTGTTGGAAATTGATTGACTTGGATTCTAGTATGTAAGAATGAAAGAAAAGGATAAATGTAATAATATGTGGAGTTAATAAAGTGAGGATTTATTTTTATATTGATTTATTTTTTATTGCTCTACTATTAGTGAATAATTTGTTTACCTTATTCCATTTACTTTATTAGGCTATATAACTCTACGGCCCCATTATAACCCTATTCAAATTCCTTTTTAATTTTTGCTTATGTATATCTATTTTAGCAGTGAAGATTAGACGAATTTTAAGCTTATGGTAAGTGAACTTAATAGAAGATGATGAGAGTACATCACGCAAATTGCAAACACTTATATGAATGAGTGATATTGTAAGAATATGTTAATTCGTAGTATTTAAGTTTGGTGAAGGAGACAAAATAGTGTTTGTTATGATTTATTTGTATTATTATGCATTTAAATTTTTGTAAATTGATTGGAAATTGAATTTGTATATCATGTTTTGTTAATTATAAAGTTAAATAATAATTTCAGATTAACGATTTTGAACAACATTTAAGTAAACTCTTAAAAGCTAATAACTCTCGTATTAGGGATACCTAAGGGTTTAAGGGCTTAAAGTCTTATAGTAGTTGCATTTAGATTAGTAGTTAAGGTTTGTTTGCCTAAGGAAAATAAATGAGTTAAGTGTGGGAGAATTTGGAAGGATTATATTTCACATGTTATTTGGAGTAAATTTACTTAGTATTTAGAACTTTAATAACATGTTTTATATGGATTATATTATGTTTTTCTATGTTTATTTCATTTTCTCGCAAGTGATAAATTTAAGAAGATAACATGAGAATTAGTGCAACTTTCTCCACAGTTGTCCAATTGAAGAGATTTTAAAGCCATTTTTAAGAAAAGGAGATAAATAACAACTTGGTAAAGATTTCATAAGCTAATTTTAACTCAAATATGACAAAACATGGAGAAGTTATTGGAGTAAAGCATAATAGGCACTAGACTTATTAAGATAATAAATGCTTATCTTTCACGAAGGTTTAAGGAGCTGAGAAGTAAAACAAGACATATGATAGAGTTGATGATCTTAGTCCTACATTAAACTTTTTTTAAATTTATTAAGAGAAACAGTACAAAACTGTTGTCAATTATAACTTGGTATTAGGCTCCAATTACATGTTGGCATGTGATACATAAGAGTTCTAAAACAAGACTGTTTGGAATTAAAACTGGTCCCATGTTGGTTTTTAGGTATAATTTATGAGGATATATTGTTTTTCAAGTTTAAACCCTTTAAAACTCTAACCCTAACTATAAATACTTGTATTAGAATTAACCTAGGAGACTTCTAGCATACTTTTAGAAGACTTCTTAATTTCTTTTCACATTTTTGTTCTTTTTTACCATTGAAGGAAGATTTGGAGCAAGGATTAGAAGAGTTTGTGTTATTGTATCTACTTCTTTTCTTCTATATTGAGAATTATTTGTTTATACTTAGTTTTCTTTATATTTAGTGGCTAGCAATCCTAGTTAAGGTTAAGGATGTAGCTTGTAAAGATTATTTATTTATTTCTACATATTTTGATTATTTGATTAGTTGAATTTATTCTCTTTATTTCTTAACATTGGACTATGATTGGCCACCATATATTCAATCTTAGGAATTTTATAAAGGACTAATAGGTAAAATAGAACTTGTGCAATAGGAAAATAAACACGTTACATCTAGAGAATAACAATACATTAGAATTTAATGATAACCATATATATTAATTATGTTGAATGAGATTAATTAGGTCGAATTATATATTGATAGATGGTAGTTACCTAATTAGATATACTTGCGTTCTTTAATAGGGGGCATAGATACTTTAGGTTAATTATATTTCAATCTAGATAATAAATTGTTTATGGTAACTGGAAATCCTTATAAGTGAACTCCAAATCCTTAATGTTTGCCTTTTCGTTTTTGAAAATTGAAGTAATTTTCATTGACTATAGTTAAACTATTTACAACATTAGAATGAGATCACCCTTTCGGAAATCAACAAAAGACTATGTTACAATGGTTAGCTCAAAAAGTTAAAAATGCATACAATTTAGAACAAAAACCAAGTTACAAGTTCCATCTTAATTTCATTCTTATTGACAAGTCATGTATCACTTACTTTACTATTGCAAGAGCTCTGATTTCATTAATAATGTTTGCCTGTTTACGTTTCTTTGTTACTTTATTTTTTTCCTTTAATTTTGTAATTGAATTATCTCCAACCAACTCTTTACTTTATTTATTTTATTTCTTTAACAAAGATTAATATATTTAATGACTAGTTTTATATGAGATCGATACTTTAGGATCTCTCTAATTTAATAAACTATCTACAATTCAATTTGTACGCTTGTACATATTAAAAGTAGATTGCCTCTCTATATTTTTATTTCAACAACGACTGCTCATCAAGTAATGCATCCCTATTGATCACCATTTTCTTTGATACTTGGTTCCAAAACTTGTATCCCTTAAAACCCTTTACATATCTTATGAAGACACACTTGTTTGACTTCAGATCAAGTTTAGAACTTCCATCACTAGAAATGTGAATATAAATATGAAAACTAAATACTTTTAATATAGAAAAATCGACATCATTTCTTGTTTATAATTCATCAATAAATTTCCCATCTTTATCAAGTTTATGTTGATTTTTTGATAAGGTAGCACATAACACTCACTATTGTTGCCTATAGGCTTTTAGGAAATTTTACATTATTCTCAAATAACTGACCTTTTCAATTATGGATATTTTTATCCTCTCTAAAACATTATTATGTTGTAGTGTCTTGGGGTAGTAAAATGCATATACATACCACACTCCTCATAAAATTTTTGGAATTGTGGGTCGATAGCTCCTTCGTGTTTAGCTCAAAGTTTTAAAATTAATTGAAGTTGTTATACCGTAAGTATACGACTCGTATAAAATAGTATAGCAAGGTATTGTTCCCTTGAGGATTGGTTCTTGTAATTCAAATTGACTTTTCTTTGATTAAACCAAATAATGAGAGATTGAAATTGCAAAAATTCATAATTTAAAGGCTTGTAAAAGCACTTCAAAGTGTCACAAAAATAAGAACACAATGTTTGTTTGGAGAATCAAATTATAAAGGTTAGGGGTATTCTCTCCATAACATGTAATCCCTCACTTTGGTAATGTAATCATGCTTAGTCCTAGGAATTCTAAGGTATTGGCCCTTTCTCTTTCATTACCTGAACCAATTAAGCCCGAAATAATGATTAAAGTTCAATATGTGATCTCTCAACCTACACACTTTACTTAACTGTTAAGTGGATATGAAGTAACTATTAGACAACCGTCAAAACATCCAAGATCTCTCTCCAAATGTCCTGGTGTGAAGTGTTCTCAAGGCTGCCCACTGTCATGGTACATCCAAACTGATTTCCTAACTCCATTTCTCAATGTAAGTAAGGTATATAAAGTCTACAAATCATAAGTATTAAAGCAAATCACACATTAAACCAAAGTGAGTTCTTACATAGTTATTGTAAGAACAACCTTAAAATCTACATAGAAATCCATTAAAATCATCAAAAACATCCTCAAAACAAGTCCATAAATCTTATCCATACAATAACTAAACAAAAACAAATAAAATAAGAGAGAATAGAAGGCTTATAAGTTGAAGAACAAAGTTGGAACTTGGTGTGACAGCTTTGAGATCTCTTTAAATCACATGATTATCCTTGAAAATCAGCCAAAAATATCTTCCTCCTTTCAGTGTGATGGATGACCCTCTCCCTTTTCTAGGGTTTAAAATGGAGCTTTTATACTCCTTTGTATTGTTTTAAACTAACTTAGGATGCTAGTGAAGTAAGCTAGAATTGCCAGCTAGAAAGTTAGAAAATTCCAGCTTCTACCTAGTTCACGATCGGTCCAACAAGTCACGATTGTGACTTGTTATTTTCCATCATTATTTTCTTTTTCTTCTTTTTTTGCTCCTTTGACAACCATAACAATTCCACATGTAAGTAAGTTGATAATCAACACAAATAAGGTCTAAATCCTACCTAAACATTGACATACAACCATGCAAACTGAATGTACATCAAAACACATGAAAAGCATACAAAACCCAAGCTTAAAGACCTTCATTTATATCCTAACAAGAAATTTATCATATACAATCACATAAGCATGCAAGTTATATGAAAAACACAAAGCGTAGGCTAAATGTCCTAGTATGTATACTAAACATACACGTTATCGCATAAAATGACTTAGACTATCCTATATCAAATATCACTTATCATGTGTTTAGGTATATAGCCCTATTATCTATCTTAAGTACTTGATCCTTCTACCCTCTGGTTCTCTATCTCTGCTTTCCAAATCTAAAAAATAACAAAGATTTCATATTTATATTTCAAGAAATAAAAAAAATATAGAAAAATCATAGATAAAAGTGAAAAAAAAAGAATAAGATTCTCTTAATGACAAATCTTTGGTATTGCCTCATACATCACAATGCAGACAATCAAGAACTCCCTTAGTTTTGTGTTTACTCATCTTGAATTTCACTTTAGATTGCTTTTCAGGTACTAAAAGCTTACAAAATTTTAATTTATAGTACTTTCACCCCAATAAATTTCTGTTATAAAGTTTAGTCATCCAAAATTCATAAGAAGAGCCAATTGTAGGTTCCACAGAGCAGTACTATCATCATTTGATAGTAGTAACTCCACCTATAATTTTTTCCCTAATAGCCTATAGCTATTCCACATAAGTCTTGATCATTTTATTATAATTAATTCACACTTTAACCACTTTAATATTCTCCTTATAATTTTATTAATCAAAACCATTTGCATGTAATATGTTTAAAGAAATCAAATTATTTCTCAGTTTTTGTACATGTCTCATTATTCAATGTTCTAATAATACCATCATACATTTAAATTTGATATATCATATTTAGATGATTTCACATGCCTTATAATTACCCAAACAAAAAAAGACAAGATTATATGATATGCATGAGTCAAACTAGTCATTGTTTGGTGTCATTGATTATTGGATCCCATTTCTAGAACCCAACTCTTGCTCTAATATCACACCGGAACCCAACTCTTGCTCTGATACCACACATGTTGGACCCCGATTGTGAAGTCCAACTCTAATGTCCAAAAAATGTGTGCTTGTTACCATGCAGGATTATTTTTCAATGAACCTTCATTAGCCATCATCAGTTCATCCTCATTCTCATAACATCTCAAACCACAAGGAGCGAGCCCACACCAGTAAGATACCCAAATCACCACTTAACTCTTTTTTCTTTTTCTTTTTGAATTGTAGCTCCATAATTAAACTCATTTCTCCTATTTCTGAACAGATTTTGGGAAACCTCAAATCGGAATTACAATTTGACCTCTTCAGAACATTTGTTCCCCATTGTCTTATGTTTCTAATGTCACCAAAATCATTCAATTTGGTTCAAAAATCTGAAAGTTAGGGCCCAAATATTTTCAATCTATTCTTAAACTAAGATTGTACACACTACCCAATTGCCATCCAAAAATTGAAAGTCTTAAGGACTGAATAAAAATTCAATTCCTTCAGATCATTTTTAGCTCTACGTCTCATTTGGAGCTCTACAGATCATGATATCATCAAAATATCCAAGCATGTTCAGTAAAAAAAGCCAATTCGTACTCTTCCAACCCATACCCTTACTTTGATTCAATCAATCAGTTTCAAATCAACATCAAAAGCTATAAACTTTCATGGAGAGGTAAAGAGAAATGTGTTAGGAATCTATTGCTCTAAGACTCTATTGGATCGAAAAAAGAAAGCACGCTTTATTTGGAGAAACGATAGATTTCAAAACTTTTAAGAAATCATTTTTACAGCGGAAGCAACATATCCAAATCATCATGCCAATCCATATATGATATGGTATAAGGATAATAAATACATGAACAAGATGAAGAGTATTACCGACTCCTTTGCTACAGCTTTAAATCCTCGCTGCGCTATCCTCTCCTTCTTCTTGTATCCAAATCCTTTGCT
>JANZXV010000212.1:27765749-27779413 GCA_027576455.1 Erythroxylum roigii | reverse complement strand
ATAAAATATATTTAAAATTAAAAGGGTTTTTTATTTTTATGTTGTCAAATAATTTACTGTATGAAGTTCTTTAAAAAAGGTTTTTTTTAAATGAAAGCTAAATAATTAACTGATTTCTTAAAAAAAATTCTTAAAAAAACTCTATAGAAAAAAAGTTCCGTTAATAAAAACTTTATTAATATAAAGCCAACTAAACAAACGCGTAGACCACATTCGGGTCTTTGTAGACACCAACAAAAAGCAAGTTAGTAGTGGGCCTAATAAGTTAGAAGCCAATCTTGAATATAGAAGGATCACGTCAAACAAAAACTCTAAAAGATGATTGAACTCTCAAAGGAACCGTCTGTTACCATATGAAGCCCTTGTTAATAGTTTTATCTTTAACGTTGGGCCTGATGGCCCAATTCAGAGGAGGCTATAAGTCTTCTCTTCAATCTTTTATTGAAAAATAAGGGCTATTTGACCCAACAGAAGCAGAGCCCGATATAGGTTTATTTTTCAAATATTCCCACTTGGGGAAGGAATAAAAATACCAAGTGACTTGATGGCGTATCATCTTCCCAAACACTATCAAACCTGTCCAACAAAATTGTCTGAACTATTACCTAACTCTCTTAGCCTTTAAGACTCTACCAAGCAACCTGACCTCACAAAGGCTACGGCAGGAATCTTCCGCCTCGATCCTAATAGCAATTTCACCAATAATTTGTGTTATGCCTAAAAGTGAGGCCTTATCTAAAGGAGACTAAATTAGCTGCAAAGTTCAGGGTACAACTCCTCCGTTGACTTGAATTGTTTTTGTCTGCTAATGTATATTTAGGATCCAACGTAGAAAATGAATTTTCACCACCTGGGGGGTAAGCTAGCTAATTAAAAAACTGAAGAAGATTCTTAGCCCACTAACATTCCCAAAATTGTAGCTCATCGGAGCAAGGGCTTCTGTCCCGACCATGTGCATATACCGTGTTATTTTACTTGGGTTGGACAAACCAAACACTTGTCACCTGAATAAGGTTGTCGCCTATGTTGCTTGCTGTCTGATGCTACCAACTGAATATTGATAAGACAGACGGCTATCTTAATGACAGCATAATTAAATAAATGGCATCGTCTTTAATAAATTGCCTCGTGGAGATGTTCTTCTCTCTCTCAAAGTCTCGATTAGTAGCACTTCAGAACCTCACGCACTTAACCAGAGATGCCTAAAGATGAAGATAAACAAAATAAGGAAATTAATTTGCTATATAATCGATGAAGTTTCTCTTATCACAAACTTTTGGAAAATCAAGTCAGGATGGGATCCAGCGTGCAACGATATAATTATAATTTTTTTTGGGTTTGATTTTTCAAAAGTCAATATTACTAAAATTTTATAAATTGATTAATACATAAATTATAATAAATTAAGCATGAATCTTAGTTCCTACCTTATTTTAAAACATGATCTTTTTCATGTCGTACTTCTCAAATCGTTTTTAAAATTAGTTCATTTCAACTACCGTACCCGCACAAGTGTTTAGCCTTTAATGATATCCATAAAATAGGTTGAGAAAACTCTGCAACTGTTGAAGAGAGGATTAGGAAAGGAGTGTTAGCTCTATATTAGAGCTTAAGCCTATTTATAATATGTTTTAGATATTTTAGTAATTTAATTGAATGTAAGTTCTAATTTCAATTAACCATTAATTAAAATTACAAATAATTCTAATTAAATATCAATTATGCCCAAATAAGATTTAATATCTCATATTGATCCTTATTTATTAAATATGTCATATTTATTCATAAAATTTCTCAAACTTTACAATCAAATCCAACTTAATTAAATATATTTTCTCTCTTTAACCCGTTCTTTATGTATGATCCATTAAGTTCCCAAGTATGTCGACAATGAATGCAAATTATAACCCTAAATCATATTTAGAAGCAGGTAAATTAAACCTCTTTAAGTTATCCTTAATTCTCTAATTAAACAATTTATATCTATAGATCAATGTTAACGTCTAGTAACACATCATGACTACCCAAATATTTAGGAATTTCAAAGTAGTTTTGACTAACCTTTTCATGCAAGATTTTTCTGTATAATTCATTCATTTCATCATATAATGTTCCAATTAGACATAAAGTATGAAATTAATGTTTACTCTATTTTAAGTCCAATCATTTTAGTTCTTCACTATTAGCTATTGATTCAATTAATGACACTTGTAAACTATTTATAAAATGTAATTCTACCTTAGCTAAGGATTTCTCGAATCAATACTAATCAAGAACAAATAAATATTCTCCCTAATTACTTTAAGGTGATGAATTTTATGTTGATCATTAAACTACCTCTATATAGTTCATGTTACATTAATTGACTAACGACTGAGATATCTTTAACTAGAATATGCCATAAATAGTGTCAAAATATAACAATCTCTATATATGATAACTTTGGAAATCTTAAGTTAAAAGATCACTCATACAATCATCACAATGAGAATTTCTATAAGCATACAGGTAATGTTTCAAATACATTTCTCATATAGGATTAGTCCAGTAAACTTATTCTCTAACAAGCACTCATATATTTGTTTAAATATCCCTATACTTTAGTTTATGAAATCAACTACTTCTTTCATAAGAAAAAAACATAATATGTGCTAGTCTTTTTAGGTAGAATAATGACTAAGAACAATTTAGGGTAATACATAAATACAATATAAATATCATAATTATGATCTTATCATAATTTCATTTGCAATATATAACTATCTTATAAACTTTATCATATACATTTAAATATATATAAGATAAATAATGCCTTTAAATTATCTTGTCACAAAACTACAACTAACTAATTAATTTTAGGGTATAAACCAACACAAACAATATTTATGCAAGTAGAATTATAGGATGTTGTTTAAGATCAAAGTTATTCATGTTGTTTTCCTTCATCATTTATAACCAAAGATCATTTTAATGAAAATTAGCAACCTAACTTTACTTAATATCTGGAGTTTCACATAATGGAATTGCATATCTTTGTTAAAGGGAAATATAACTTTACACGATGGAATTTTCTTATTTTTATGCTTGTATCAATTTATGGCATTGAGGGATTGTAAAAATTCAGAATAAATCATGGAGGAGCAGTCTGTTTGGAATAAATAAAACTTGTAAAAAAAATTCATACTTAATTTGTGATTTCACACGTGATGTGTTTGAAATTTTAAAATTATACAATTTGACTTTAAAATTAAATTCAATATAAGTGATATAGCTTGTTCCAATTACTTTTCACACAAGTTAATTTACAATGAATTTCATACAATAAATACAAAATATATCATAAACTAAGTCTATTCTTCATTAAGTTAAGGACATATTAGGAAAAAAAAATTTCAGTATGTTCTTTATATATTATATGCAAAAGGTTTACATAAAATCAATTTAATTCTATATATATAGTCTATCTAATCCAGTAAAAGGTATGAAAACTTGTCTTATTGGTCTTGAAAAATCCCGTACAATATAATATTTAAAAAATAGACGTCATACTTTATTAAATACACATATTTTTATTAATTTTTCTATTAAAAATTTTAACAAAAATAGAACAAGAAATTATTTGAAATATGCATATAAATACTTTTTTAAAATATTAAATCTTAAAAGAATTTTCTAGGAATAGGTCAAACACAAGGGAAAGTGTGTGTTTATACCTTGTCTAAAACATAGTAATACAGTGGATCGAGAATCAATTCTGTAATGAATTCAATTCATTCTATTTGCAAAAGACATTTAAAATATTTGATTTAAAAGATTACGAAAATCTTAATTGTCTTCAAACAACCAACTTTAAGTGCACTCGATTTAGTTAATAGGATAAGTTTGAGGCACCCTTTTTTGTTGTATAGAAAACAATGCCAACTTCTTTTACCCAATAGCTATCAACTTACTTGGAACTCGCCGCTTATTAGCTGGTCAACTTTCAATAATGATGCAAGTACTTTTTGCTCTTATCCAGTTTTGGCTCAGGAGAGCAGAGTTGGAATTGTAGATCTATTCTTTTTTGTGTGCAAGTTATTAATTGAAGCTTCTTCTCTATCTGGAAACCAGAAAACATACGCCCCAGCCCTCGAGCTACTAAACTTTCAGTACTGTATTAGCTCGTCCTTGTCTAGCTAATTGGCTGTTAAATATTAGTACTTCAGTTACCTAATTGGTGGTCTCTGATGCTTGCATGAGTAAGTGCATTCTGTATATGGATCTTGGCTACATTTCTCCTGTACTCCTCTTATGTTAGGGCAAGTAGCTAGAAAGGTTCTTCTTCTGGACAGGTCCCTAGTGCCTGTTGAACAGGTTAATGTCTCAGAATAGCAACTTGTTCAAATAAAAATTTCAAGTGCGCAATACCCGATATTTCATGAGAACTAGCAGAATAATGTTACATGTTTCAGAATCTTGTCATCTCAATAGGTAAGCACTCAAGACTATAAAGTTTACATTTGTCAATCAACAAATTAAACTTGAAAGTTTGTACAGGTATCTGTTAAGAACATGTTCTTAAATTACTGTCCAGACTGTTAATGCGATTTGAGGCAATTTCGGCTGTATAGTCCATAATAAATCATATAGTCCATAATCACCCTAATTTTCCGTAATCTCAATATAACCTGCAATCTATAATGTGTAGAACTATGTGATTCGGTGCTCTCAAACAGTTCAAAAACTCTGTTCATAACCCTTTCAATTAAATACGTTATCCTTAAACCAAATTGATCATGCATATGTTCTTGTCTAGGCTTGTTTTTTATTTTTTATTTCTCTCCAGACGCACGTCCACTCCTGCAGCATTACACAGGCACCGACACATGGAGGAAGATACGGAGAGTTTTAGAATTTGAAATTTAGACTCATTAGCTGTCTTCTTCACTTTATCTTTAATTAGTAATTATTACCCACAGCAAATTGCTTGATGTCCATTCATCAAAAACTAGAAACAAGGTTCTTAATTAAAACCAACTTGTTTATCTTTTATCCCATAACTTCAAACCATCTGGTGAACAATTAATCTTATGGTTACCTTACTTCAGGCTATTGTGCGGACTACCAACAGTTATGGCATAGATCCTTCAACCTGTGGCTAACTTAAAATATTTTTTATCGTATCATCTAAACGAAGTTTTTAAGGCGGGCTTCATCTCAAGACCTGATTCTGCCTAGTGTTGTTAGCATCTTTATAAGTCCGTGCTGCTCCTCCAATTAATCCTAAAAAATTGCCATGACATGGTTCACGAGAGCATCAAATCATTCTAATGATAAAACGATTAGAGAAGGTTATGATGTCTTTTTCTCACATTTAGCAAATGACAGACTGCGATACTTAGTGGCCGACAGCATGATTTCCAAATTATTGATTCAATTTGGTCATTTGCAACCTAGCTAGGACCTAGCTGTCTTCAGCTTACATTTTGTGTTCGGTTCCACAACATTTTGGTGTTTGGTATATTTGAATTTTGAAAGGTCACATAGACAAAGTTCTATCTAGGGTGCTTGACTGCTAGCTAGACTAGCTCTATAGCCGACGTGGTGAAGAGTCACCTAGTCTAAATATGATGGATGCTAGCTATAGTGGGGACAGTTTCCATTATCTTTTCTGGAAGAGCACCTTAGTTGCCAAGGAGAATAAGCTTGGACCAACTTCAGCCAACAGCAAATCATGAAAGTACTACAAGAACTTTTCGAAAAGGTGTAACAACGAAACTAGGAGCCGTAAATCTGTTGGCACAGGTAGAATTTCTACCACCTGTGAACTGATCCAAGGGCCCTATCAATTTGAATCATCGAATAATTAAACATGTTAACCTAATTGTCATTGGTTAGTTAGTTATGATGATATGCATCCCATACATAGTTGGGCACCGTTAAGGCCAACCCTAGGCAACTATCGACCTTACCTAGTGATTTTCTAGGTTGCTGGACAAGACTTGCACGGGCACTTCGTGAAGAAAATTGCACAGCTATCATTAGGCTTCCACCATTTCTAGAGCTTCCAATCTGAATGACACCGGAGCTGACACTAATTAGATCAGAGCAAAACCAAATTACTCAATGTAAACATAAAGCATTAAAGATGACACAGTGAAACTCCACAAGCTATTGGCTGGGTGATGAGATAAGTTTATATTATATATCAGCTTTACCGAGTTCAAATCTTCCTGAAAATGGGGAGGATTGGTATATTAGTCTTAAGTTTCAAGTCTTGCTGAAAGAGGGGAGGATTGGTATAATAGTATTAACTAAGTAGTAAATTCAAATGCAAGCTTTACTTAGACTTGTCAAAATTTAAACGGTTAAAAAAGTAACGAATTGAACTTGGAGTTTGAATGCGATACCCAATAAGTTCATCTCTTAAAGTAGAAGGGCATATGCTCTAGATTTTCTAACAACTTATTAGGATACTTTGAGAAACCCACAGCCAATCAATTGGATGCAAATTAATGTATAATATTATTTTGAATTGATAAAAATGCTTTATTTTTCTTTATGTATTAGTTTAATTAATATTTTATATTTTAATACTAAAAATAAATTCCTTGGAATAATTACTATGTAATTAAAATTATGATGAGATCATAATTATGAGATTTAATTTATACTTATGTGTTATTCCTAAATGCTCCTAGTTGTAGTTTCATCAAGACTAGATATTGTTGAAACGGTAAAACTAGCACATATTATGTTTCTTTCTTATAAAGAAAGTAATTGATCTCATCAATTAAAGTATAGAGATACTTAAACTAATTTGTGGATTATTATTTAGAGAATAAATCACTGAACTAACCTGATTATGAGAATTCCGGATAGAATATTGCTTATGTGTTTCTAGATTATCTCATAATGATGGTTGTATAATTGATCCTCAGACTTGAGAATACCAAGGTATCTAGTGTGAGAATTACTGTATTTTGATGCTGCTTATGAATTGTCCTAGGATAATTCAGTCGGTAGTAATTGGATACAGTATGAACCATATGTAGATAGTTGAGTAAGTCAATATAGGATTCGTCACTTTAAAATAATTAGAGGGGATATTCTATTGTTCTTGATTAGTAATGATTTATGGATTTCTCTGGCCATAGTGAATTGATATTTGAAAAAGTAGTTTTCAAATTTCAATTATAAATTAATTACTAATTAGCAAGAACGAATATTATTGGATGATAAGAGTAGACGCTATATCCATACTCTGTCCAATTAAAATATTGAATGACAAAAGGATTAAATTATATATTATAGCCATGCATGGAAAGGTTAAGTCAATCACTTTGACATTCCTAATATTTGGGTAATCATGACATGTTATTATACGTCAATCATGATTTATAATTATGAATTATTTAATTAAAAATTAAAGATAAATTAAAAGAAATTTTAATTTATCAAATTCTAATTGTGAATTAGAATTATACTTTATAATCATTGTCAATTTATTAGGAACCTAATAGGTCACACATCAAAGAGCAATTTGTGAAAGAAAAATAAATTTAATTAAGTTGGACTTAATTATAAAGTTTTTGAAACTTTGGGGATCAAATATGAGATATTTGATTTTATTAAAATTAAATTAATTAGAATTAGAATTTTATTTTAATTATTATGAAAGAGATTTAATTTTAATAAAAGATTGTTATTATTTTTTCTATTTAAAGGAAAGAGTTTTTTAGAAGCTAGCACTTTTGTCTTCTTCCTCTTAAATCAGTTTGAGAATTGCTCTGTAGATACCATCAGAGTCTGGACACTTGAACAGCTCGTGATTGATCAATCGGAAAAAGTTTTAAAGATTTTTCAACAGAAAAGCGAATAATGTACGATTTCAAAATCGTTTTATTTTTTATTCAAATTTATTCAATTATCAGGATCCGCTCAGAATTTGAAATTTTTTTTGATTTTTTGGCTGCGCCCGTAATTCGATCACGATCGAATTCCAGCAAAATCATTGTTGCCTCAATAATGTTCTAATGCCATTTGTTGAGGATAAAAGTGTACCTATTAAAGAGAGAATTACATAAAAGAAAGAAACAAACAAGAACAAAAAATAATATTTATAACGGTCTGATCAATTAGTTATGTCTACATCCTCAGGAACCAAGAGTGACTTATTTCACTTTATTAATCAATAATTTAGTTCATAAAGAACTCAAACTTTATATATAGACTAGGTTTAAGCAAGTATCGCTAATGGTAAATTATAGCTGATACAATTCAACATAACTTGCCCCTTTACCAAACTCAATCTAACTTGACCATAATTTTAACAAATCTTAAAATCCTCCTGAGATTGTAATCTACACAAAAATGTGAGAATCTCAATAAGGTTGTCTTTCGTGGACACAACTTGGGTCACATTCATGTAACGTAGATCCTACTGTCTCATTCCACAACATAACAAGTGTACCAAAATATGAATCCTTCTACTTCTTTGCATACTTGGACATAGCCTAATACACGCTCGTGTCCCGGATTGTGTATTCCTTGAAAACGCCTTTGCCACACCAACACGTTTGTGTCTTCAATTCTTGCCTTCACCTCTAATTTTTAGAACAGAATGCTCTCTAAACACAGTAGTATCGCAGCTCATGTTCACTCAAAAAGCATCCAAAAATTGCATATTCTTTGTGGAAACTCCAAAGTTGTATGTCCATATAAATGAGTCGCAGCAATATTAAGTGGTAGAGAAATGGCTCACGTTGAAGAATGAAACGGAACCAATCAAGTGGTGCATTTAGGTTCTTTGTTCGCTCTTGTAGTGTTTCCAGAGTTGCCTTGGAAGAAACTTGGAGAAGAAATTGGCAAAGGATTATCCGCCTACTTCCAATTTATTCTGTACTGTTTGCATAGTACTTACGAGGGTGGTATAAAGAAGTGTTTAATCCTTTAGCTTTAACCTTTTGAGTTCCTACAAATTATGTCTATGTCTGGAACCTTTCATTACTTAACTTTTAAAATACAATCAATGTTTTCTCGCGACTTGGATACAAAATAACTATTTGAGTTCTCAGCTTGATCGTCATGAGAATATTGAGCTTGCCAATGATCCCATTTGAAGATAAAACCTCTCGGAACAGCTCAAAACCTTTCATCAGAATTATGTTTCTCATAAATTGTTGATTTCTGACTTCTTTATAGTTCACCAGCCATTCATTTTGGAAGAAAGGAAAGTCTCGACGTGAACGATCTCTAATCTGGTTGGTGTCGAAAGTACATTCTTAAAACTAGCACATTTCTTTAAGTTAATTGCAACGTAAGTAACATCTTCAAGCGACATTTCCAGGCAGAAAATATTTCCATCTTGGCATGAAAAGATGGTCAACTACGAGAGGTTTGCATTGAAGTTGTCAAGCTACTCGAAAACATGCGTTTACTGGAGCGTCAGAATCAAAAAGCATTCGCAAAACAAAAAAACCACTCTGAGGATGCCTCTACGAAGACTGAATGCTAGACATAGTAGCGTGAATGAGCAAGCACCGACTCCTCTGGCTATGGCAAAAAGAATATGTAGGTACCAGGGGAATTCATCTTTCACTATGAAAAAAATTGCAGGTAATTAATTATAGCTTGCTTAAACAAATTACATTACATCCTTCCCACTTAATTCTCTCGAAACAGTCAAAATTGAAGAGGGTCAAAAACTTTTCTCCATCCTATTGGTGTTTCAAACGTTGCAGGGCAACTCCATTTTCAGCAGACAAAATCCGCCCCCATCTTCCAAGACGAGGTTCCTGTTGCATGGAATTAGAAGATGAACTTCAGATTTTCAAGAAAAAGTTATGCTGAGACTGAGATAGAGCAAAAACATTAAAGAACTACTAAGTCTTTGATAAACTTTCAAGCATAAAATCCTATGGGTACTTCCACAGTAGGGGAGGAGAGGGATGGAGAAATATGGAAAAAGAAAATATTGCGAAAGTGAGAAAGCCAAACAACGAAAAAGGATAACAAATTTAACCTGCCCAACACCAGCAACAAGAAAATTTCCAGATTTTGAGAACTCCAAGGAATTTACAAACCCCACCTGCATTGTACAGAAGCACTTGGTAAATGAATCAATTAAGTTAACAAGAGAGAAAAGTTAGTGTGGAACTTGGATAACAAGAGAGAAAAGTTAAGTGTGGAACTTGGACACTGTGTATTGGCAATGAACTTCCAACTGTTAATTGCTTTAATCTTCAAAGCAATGATAAAGTTCCTCCCACCACAATAATATATATCTCTGATTGTAGTTACTCTACAGGTTAAATAAGCATTTTTTGTTGCAAACTCATCCAAGTTTTCCCAGAAGACTAAAAGCCATAGAATGAAGACTAAGAATATTAGCAGTCAAATACTAGCATGTGGCTACACATAGCTAGGAGACAGCATCTGCACATCATCACAACTTAACAGAAAAATGTTATCATGCCTTATACTCACCAATGGAAGATCGTATAATGGTTGAATGCCTTTCACGCTTTCAACAGTCCATAATCGCACAAAGCCATTACCAGCTCCAGATGCGGCAAGATCACTGCCTCTGCATACAGTGACTGAACTCACCCAGGAGTACACTGATGAATAGTTACCACCTTAAGGTAAAAAAAGGTAATTTAATTATGAAATATAACCAGCAAAAGCAAAGTCAATATGATATATTAATAGCACCTGCCCCTATGAATGACCGTCTTGCTCCATAAAAAAAATATAAAAAGGGCACCAAGCCCAATTACCTAAATGACCATTCAAGATCCTTCCATTATCTTCTTGGTCAGGATTCTTCAGGTCAGCCAATAAGGCATGAGCATTCTTAACAATGTACATGGGCTTCTTCTTTTGTATGCCCCACAGCTCAATATTTCCATCATCAGAGCCAGATAAGAATTCATCATTATCAATAAAGCGGCAACACTCCAAAGACGATGTAGAAGAACGGAATATCAGCCTTGACTCCTCAGGGACCTACCAAAAGAACGTAAACTGGGATGCTAAGAGAGATACACAGCTATATATAAACTAGATCCAAATGAAACAGGTTCCAAGTGCTTTAGAATAACTGATAATCAAAGGCTGTAGTAATAAGAGACATTGCATTTCACACTTAGGAACATGCGTAGATCCCAAGATAAAAGGGTGTACCCACCTTAAATAACTGCATAGTCCGATCACGTCCAACAGTCAACACCCGTTCTTTCCGTAAGCAATCAATCATTAATACTTCACTTTGGTGACCAAACAATGTGTTTATGTAAGCTCTATCTTCCACATTCCATATCTTGATGGATCGGTCAAATGAACCAGAAAAAAGTTCCGAAGTCCCTTGCCTAAAGCTTAAACATGAAACAGGTCCTCTATGACCTGGAAAAGCCTGTAGGAAGAACATCATACAAGAACTAAAAATTCTTCAATATTTCATCAAAATACGCCCTTTATGAGCTAAAAACGAATGTAAATGACAACCCACATGCAGCATGCAGCATGCAGCAAGTAGATTTCGTTCCAGTTCATGTCTACTACTCTAAATTCTAAAACAGAGTTTCTCTGGCAGCTTATATTGCAAAAAATTAATACGTAAGAAGAACCAAAATAGTTTCCACTCATTGTTAAACGACTTTGTGAATAAAAGGGAACCAGTCAATTCTACCTGAATATGTTCTCGTGTACGAGTGTCCCACAAATGAACATGCCTATCCAATCCTCCACTAGCCAAATATCGACCATCAGTACTAACAGCCAATGTCAAAACGTTTCTGCTATGCTTTGTAGCTCGGCCTTCTGGATTTTTAGCTCCATGGGTTTTAAGCAATTCATCAGTAGGCCATTGGTATTTCTCACGTTTCCCACTCTCGACATCCCAGTGTAGAATGGTTCCATCCTTTGAAGCAGAAAAACCCCTTGAGTCATCATCAGACAGACAAATGGCAGTGACAGACTGCCGGTGCTTGACTAGGATATCAAATCTATCAACATCTTCAGGCTTCTGAATCCTATCACAAAAAGTGAAAATAAGTGCTCTAAGCCAAAATATAGACATTCTATGGCGCTGAATAGTGCATAAATGTAATTGTAATCAATTAAACATATATAATCAGGCTTGCCTTAAAGTAGCTCCATTTCATATGAGATAAAATCAACTATGCAAGAATCTCGGACACTAATACCAGGAATTTGGTCAGACTTTAGATATATCCTAATAACACCTAGCAAGTTTTCTTTGGAAAATCTTGACCATCAATTGGCACTATTAAAAGTCACAACGTTGAAAGAAAAAAAAAAATGTATAAAACTCATCAATTTGTATAGCAAAGCCAACAAATACCGTGCAGGCTTTTCATATGTGAAATAAACTAGCATAGAATCCAGTATACCTAAAGCCCCAAAAATAATGACTTTTCAGTGACATGAACACTCTAGCCAAAATAAATTGCACAAGTTAGGAGCTGAGGTAAGGTTATTCAAAAGCATGTCTAAATTGAGTGTACCCACAAAATTCAACCCATTACCAAAATGCGGTTTTCGAATCACCTGGAAGCAATGGCTCTCCTCAATCTGCCACTCTCCTCAAGCTGTTGCTTCAACAACCTCTGGGCAACAAGTGAATCCCTCTCTCCTTCCCTCTCGTACCCTCTATCATCACCCTCTTCATCTTCTTCCTCCTCCTGCTTCTTCGTAATAGCTCGAAGCTTCTCTAAGTAAGTTTTGGCAACTCTTTGCCTCTTCTCGTCGGCTGTCTCATCCATTAACTCTTCCTTGTCTTCCTCCTCATCACCGTTCTCTGCCGCACTCGAGTCCAACCCATTCTCTTCCTCCGATTCCCCAGAATCTATATCTTCGTCTGTGTAACCCAACTTTCTGCGTTTCTTGGAATCAGACCCGAAAAATGGGTCATGCTCAATAGAGGATTTGTTCGTCCCCCTTTTCTTATTACCTTTGACAACTGACCCTCCATTTTTCTTTGGAAGTCTACCCTTCATTGGTTCAAAGATTCAATTTTTGGAAGAAAGTCGAGCTAAGAAGAGAAGAAACGTATGTCGGTTCTTATATATCAACGTAATGGGCTTTTCCAGGTGGAGAAATTGAATTCTCCGATAAAAATTGTACAACGTCAGCAATAGCTTAAAGGTCACAAGCTTTAATTGAGAGAGACGATGACGAGAAAGAGGAAAGTGAGTCTGATAGAGGCTCTTACTTGCTAGGGTTTAAGGGTTGAGGTTTTTCGGTTAAAGAAGAAGCAATGGGTGGTAAACGGGTTATGGGATTGAACCTTTTAACCGACCCAGTTGTTGCGGGTATACTAACTACACGCCGTCGCTTTGTAAACTACTTGTTGGAGAATACTGCCTCTATTAGGGTGGAAAATGAATATATGAGCAACTTAATTGAAATAAAAATGAAAATAAATGACTGCTTCATATTTTATTATATATTAATGTTACGAATATAGTACCGGATTAAATTTTAGTACGGTACTATACTAGTACTGGTTAATATCAGGTACCATTTTGGTTAATTTTTTTAATTTATGAAATAATCCTGATTTTTTTTTAAATTACAAAATAGTCTATTGTCGTATTGTACAGTTGTACTGTATATTTTTAACCCTATCTTCAAAAATTATAATAATAAATAATAATCAC
>JANZXV010000212.1:27733414-27743934 GCA_027576455.1 Erythroxylum roigii | reverse complement strand
TTTAAATTCATTAATTCATATTGTCTTATTCATTTTATTCATTTATTCATGGCATTTAATCTTCATTTAATATTAACATAATTTACGTAATTAGGCTAATCACGATTAATCATATAAAAAAAATTCTGGGGCTAACAAAACCACTGTTTCCATTAGTACTTATTAGACATTCTTAGTACCTCAAGAGGATCAATTTCTATTTATCTTTGCCACGGTTGGGGTTTCCTCGCATTGACCTATACTAACATCAATTCTATTCCAATTTTCCAGAATTTACCACTTCTAATGCTACATCATTTCATAATAATTTAACTACCATTTTGAGTGTATTAACTCATCTCATTTGATTCATCATCTTTTTCTTAATCGCCTGCATACATAAAATCCCATCTTATACACATTTCTACTTTCTCCACACTACATATCATTCACCTCATATAAAGTCATTCATGTCTATTTCATTCCCCTTTTATTCTTTCCTCATTTCTATCTCACCTCCCTATTGTCATTTATTTCATCTTCCATATGTATATCCTCATGGTACAATATTGATGCCATATTCAATAATATATCCAACAATACAACTATGTTGAATCATCATCTGTCATATTTTACCCACATACTATTTCTCATTTCTAAAATGTCCATAAACCTTCGTTTTCTCACATTCTGAAGAGCATCACTCTTCTCACTAATTCTATCAACTCAAACTCTTAACACATGCTCATGCGTGTGACTCATACTCATGTGATACAGATTAGGGATCAACTGTTACCGTCTACTATGACATGTCAAAAATGCATGTAACTTGACATATATTTCGAAATTTCCCATATAAGATAGTAATTCTAGGCTCTGACACCACATATGTAACACCCCACTCCCGCAAGACATGTACTCGACATCATCAGTGATATCCGAGTCTGAGGCCCGCGAGGGTGACATGCTAGAGCACTCAATTCGTCAAAAATCGGTATTTTTTTTTTGAATAACAAACATATACACCTTTTTGGGGAAATCAACATTCAAATCGGGCTTACTTTATTCATAAACTTTTTCAATCAAAGCAATACAATCAATAGAATTTCAATAGCCATTTGGGTCCATTACAAAATACAAAACAATTTTGGTCATAGTGTCTTTACATTACCACATCAATCATATACACATTGTGCAAAACTTTCAGAATACATAATTTGATACAAAAATTACAGAATATACAATTCAGTACAAAATAAAGAAATACAATGCAGACACGAATTGATCCCGACCTCTACCTCTTACTCGAATGCAATGGCTATACTCTCATTTATCCAACGAGGTAACTTTCTGAGCCCAAAAAATAGTTGCAAATTTTGGGTAAATTTTACGAACCTAGTGAATGACTATCATCGATGGCTCACTCAATCACATAACACATAATGCACATCATTTCACATTTCACATTCAATACACTTAAATCATTCATATTATGCATATGCAGTGCACATGAGACCCACTTTTCATTTGTTACTTTGTTGTGACTGAGTTCCTAAACTGTCTTGTATCTATTTTGGATACCAAGCTCATTGCCAATTGTCCCTTATCCAATGGAAATATAGGACTCATTTTACATAGTGAGCCTTAGGCTCTTAATCGCTTTCTAAGCTCAAGGCTCTTTTCACACTTTGAGCTTTAAGCTCTTTTCGGTGGCTACTCAAGTTATAATAGCCATTATGTTTCATGCATTCATGAAATGGAATGCCCCAATCACAATTGCATATACTCATGCAATCACATTCACATTGACATATCATCGAACTTTAGTCTGGCATTCAACATTAAAGTTGAGTATCACTTTTTTATTTATATGCTTGTTCACATTTTCCTTCGGAGCTAAGACCGACATTTAACAACCAAGTCATGTATCACGTATTTCGTCAAATTCACATACAATGAGCACTTCAATATCTCATTCGTACCTCACAATCATCGGACCTTCTGTCCGAAAATCAACACAATCAAATCACATTCATATTATCATCCATTAATCAATTAATACAAAAATTCAAACAGAACAAACAATAAAATGAAACCATATAGATCTACTCACAATACGCTGCAGATTAGCATTTACTTCCATAATCTGGAAATGTCTGAATGTGAACTTTCATCCTGCACATCAAAATTATGCAATACACACATTGCACACACACACACATTAATAACTTTGCACAATTATAAGCATTTATTTATGCACACGTGTGTATATGGAATATATACGATGCATGTTCATAACAATCTCGGGTACATTTTCAAATTTCACATTTTATCACATTCTCATTTTTTTGCATCATTTGCTTTCATAATAGCTCATTTCTCATTCACTTTTACTAGATACACTTTACTCCTCTTTTTGAATCACAACTTTAATCATATGAACCACTTCATCTCCATTATACACATGTCTTTGGTGCTTTAATACCAAGAATTCGACTTCTTCAGATAATTTGTAGTCCTATTTCTCTAGTTTACTCCAAATTAAAAATCATCTCATTTGAAATCGTACAGGTCCAAATATAATCAAAACATTAAAGTATGTTCAATAAAATAATCCTATTTACACCATTCCAACAGATTCCCACACTTTCATTTGATCAATCTTTTTCAAATCAATTTAGAATGCTAAAATTTTTCTTTTGTAGAGAGATAGAATAATGTGTTAGGAATCTAGTGGTTCAAGAATCACTTTATTTGAAGGTCAGATAACAAAGTTATGGCTGAAAGAATCAAACAAGGTTTTGTCCTCAATCATATTGAACCTATTCCGAGACAGTTGACATAACTTTCTCCATAGTTGTCGAATTAAGGTTATCTTAGGACGGTTTCAAAGAGGACTTCGAGATCTACAACTTTTATGAAGACCTTGAAGATAGATTTTTCATCTAGAGGGTCAATTGAACCAGAAGATAGATTTTTTCATCTAGAGAGTCAATTGGACTTGAAGATGTAAGATGAACAGTACCCAGAAGAAGTTTATGAACAGTGCACAGAAGATGTTTAACAAATAGGCATAACTTTCTCTAGAGATAACGAAGTAAGGTCATTCTTAGATGGTTTGAAAGAAGACTTCAAGATCTACAACTTTCATGAAGACTTGAAGATATATTATGTCATCTAGATGATCAAAATTGGACCAGAATATGTAAGATGAACGGTACCCAGAAGAAGTTTATAAGCAGTGCCCAAAAGATGTTTAACAATTGGTATAACTTTCTGTAGAGATATTGGATCAAGGTCATTCTTTGATGGTTTGAAAGATGACTTTAAGATCTACAACTTTCATGAAGACCTTGAAGATAGATTATGTCATCTAGAGGGTCAAAATTGGACTAGAAGATGTAAGATGAACAATGCATAGAAGAAGTTTATGAACAGTGCATAGAAGAAGTTGCGGCACCAGAAGATGTAGAAGGTCAACCATAGATGATATAGAAGGTCAACCATAGAAGATTCAGAAGGTCAACCATAGAAGATATAAAAGGTTTCAACAGGGTCTTCCTTACATCACCAAAGTTTCTAAATCATTGATTACACTTTCCAGAGTACCTCCATTTATAAAGATCGTAACTTTCTACTCAGATGTTCGAAATTTACGTACTATATACCGTTGGAAAGCTAGAAAGATAAGCTACAACTTTCTAGAGACAACTTTGCCTAATTTAGCCCAGTTCAATACAGTTTTTCTCCTGAAGTTAGAATGCAAAATTTACCCCTAATGGAAGACTTGAGATTTTGCACTGTGCAAACTTGGAATGTCCTGGGCATAACCATTCCGCTACCAAATTGACTTCATTAAACTCACAAATCTCAACTCAATAGGGTTTTCAATTGAAAATCCCATGAAACATAATTACTAAAATTGGTTCTAGAATACTTTGACCTATGCATTTTCTAACTCCATGAACTAAAACCCTTCCAAAAATCCAAAAGATTCAAAATGATCTTTACCTTGATTCTTCACCAAATGAAGAGATCTTTGGCTCAAATGGAAGCTCTTCTCTTCCTTTACCTTTTTCCCTTCTTGAACCACTTCAAAATCTCTCTCAAGACTAAGAAAATGAAAACCTACCTTAACTGTCTTCTTTTCTTTCAACTAACGAAATTCTCTTCTCTTTCTTTCTTGTTTTCTCTCTCTTCTTCATAGCACTCTCTCTTTTTTCCTTCAATTCACGTTTTCCCCCTTCTTAAAAAGCAAGACTACATTTCTTTCTTCCATTTCTACCCTTAATGAGCCCAAAAAGCCCCTTTTTCCCCTTCCTTATGGGCTTATGTTCTTTTAACCTCAAGTGTCTTGCCAAAAACACCTCTTGAATATTCTTATGACCTTTACACTTTAATTCAACCAACCTCTATCATATAATCTTACTAACATCAACATAATAATTAATTTCCACAAAATTTCATAAGGACCTCATAATTAATGTAAATCATACTTAGTCTTTAAGAAGAAAATTTTGGGGGCCAACATTTCTCAATATACTCACATTTATAAACAATTATACCCAGAATGTCAATGAATACGTGTACAGTCATTTTCATGTGCAACGATTCAATGTTCATGTGTATGAGCATATCATATAATGCATGAGTATGAAACACATTTCTAATCTCTCAGTGAATCTCTAACATTTAAAACTTTAGCCTTAAAATGGGTAACGGGATGTTACATCGTCCCTGACATCTTCAAGCTTCGAGACCATCTTGATTGGCTTCAAGTCATTAAATCTGGTGATCCAATTCAAATTTGAGATGCCCAGTTGAAGATCATCGAGCATTGCTGTGTAAAAGGGTAAATTCTTCCAAGACAACCGACACCAAGGGTTCTAGCAGAAAAACACAGAACTGAATACAAAGCTTTACAAGTGAAATAAGACCCAAGTAAAGAGGCATGGAATCCTAATCTAGCATGAAGAAATCCACAAAGCAACATTGATCGTGGCCCAGCTAGTGTAGAAGTTCTGGAAATTAGGTTAAAAGCAAAGAGGAGTCAGAAGGGGAATTAAGAATTAAACCCCAATCTAGCATGAAGAAACCTATAAAGTAACATTGATTGTAGCCTAATTGGTGTAGAAGATCTGGAAATTAGGTTAACAACAAAGAGGAAATACAAAGGGAATTCGGAATTACACCGTTTGAAGCCTTTGGTAGTGTATATATACATAGATATCTATATATTTATATATTCATATATACATATTTACATATATATACATCATATATATATATATATACATATATATCTATATATACATATATGTCACACACATATATATGTATATGTATATATACACACACACAAAGCAATGCTTCAATTTATTGCATCTATAAAATTTTAAAGCAGCATTTTTTTTATTTTGTTGTCTTTTTAATATAAGACAATAATCTATTATTATTGTTTCATTTTAATATTATTAAAGACAATAATTTTTAAAATGTTGCTTTATATTAATTTTAAGCAATACATTATAAAATTGTTACAAATATATTATTGCCCAAAGCTTTTTGTATGGATGACAGCTGGCTACTTGAAAAGCTGGCGTTGGAATCGTGGGTGATCCGGCATGGGTGGTGGGTTCATCGACTCGGTCCTCTCATTTCCTTTATTTTGTTTTTTGGGTTCCATTTCAAAACATATGTGTGTAATGTACATACATGATATAATATAATACCTTTAGTAAATTATAGCAACAATTTCAAATGATGTATATATAAGATTTTATTGCAACATATTTTTAATTTTGTTGTCTTTTCTTATATGTAGCAACAAATTACTATTTTCGTTGCTTTTTAATATTACTAAAAGCAACACTTTGAAAAATATTGCGTTATATTAATTTTTAGCAACACATCTTTAAACTGTTGCAAACATATCGTTTCCTTGAGCACTTTTGCTGTAGTGAATATATTGATATTATGTCAAATCAAAGGAGGGTCCAACGGATTCTACCCCAAAAACTAATTTAAGCATTAATATTAACATTGAGGCTACCTCTAATACTATTTTGTTGGAATTTATCAATCCGTCCAATAGTCATGTAACTGGTTCTCAAATCAAGTCGTTTAGAAAAAATACACAAGGTTTGCATGTACATCAAAATACATTAATAGTTGTTTCCTTCTTGAATATTTTGTCTAAAGAAGATGAGATTCCCATTAATGATTGCATTTCTTTTAGAGACCGTGTCATCATTTCAATTTTAAGATTAAAAATAAAAATGATAATAAATTTTTTTATAATTATATTGATTATGATTTTTTTCCATGACTTATATCTTTTAAATATGTCATTTGAGACCACATGCTTTTACAATTCTATACGTCACTCAAATTCAAGCTTTCATGACGCTTTTACTTGTTTAGAAAATTAGATTGATTATAAACTTAGACACTAATCCCTGTAAGTTAACAAAAAAAGAAAGAATAATTTGTTTAAATATGTATTTTCAGTATAAAATTCAGGAAAGGTTCTATATTTCTTGCCGATTTATACAATCTTTAACTATGGAAAGGAAACTTGACCTCAAGTTCATAAGAAAAATCTAATAATAAATATTGTAATATTGCAATTTTAGCACTTAACTTTAGGAATTGACACAAGAACAGTATGATCACATAATTTCCAAGACAAGGAATTCATTAATGGGAATAGGTGCTTCATTGTTTTAATTTCCACTGAATAATTAAATTAAATTAAAATGTAATTAAAAATGTTGATAGGTGCTAGGTAATTAACTAATTATAAGAGGAGGTATGGTCCTGCATTCTCCAAAAATGTCATTTTCGTGCACTTTTCTGATCAACGCCAGCTTTCACTTGCATGTCAGGAGACTTTGTTTAACACTTAACTCTTTTTCTGAAATAAACAAAAAAGAGTCTGAGTCAGCAACCAGTCATTTCTTTCCCTCTTTGACATCATTTCCACGTCATCACTAACCTTCCTTCACGACGATTTTTACGTGGGACCTCGTTGCTGAATTATCAATTATTTAAAGTACATGTTTGTCACGTCATCAAGTGACGTCATATAATTAGACCAATTGTTAAAAAGCATCAATGTAAGGCATTACGGGGTCCACCCATGTTTTGTCTTTGACTCTGAAGAGGACAACTCGCCCCTCTGTCTGTATCCATGATCGTACTTTCCCTTCTCTTACAATTTCAATTGCCAACTTTTGCTTTGAAATTTGTGGTTCTCTTCTGTTTGTTTTCAGTTTCCACGCAGTTATTATTTTATATAGTTCAGAAATGTTTGTGCTGCTGAGGTAATTTTTTTATTTGGATCGTACGTGCTACCGAATGTTGACAATATTCTGTCGATGTCATTTTCGTGCATGCATCTCCACTGCATTTGATTTTTTTTGTTTCTGGGTGATTACCTATCAAGTATGTTGACAATTATTAGTACTTATATTTCCAACTCCTCCTATCAACTGCTCACCTTTAACTGTTGAAAAAATAGGACGAAGCGACCGTGATAAACTTGTATGAGGTTAACTAATTAATTGATTAGGGATAGAATACTAGTTGTTACATTTTTGCCATTGGGATGCTGTTCAATTAGTCGGTTTTTTCATGCATGGTCAACAGCAGATGAACGGGGAGTTCGGTTTTGTTATTTTTCCCGGGAAAGTTATGTGCATGTGTGCACAGGAGCTGAATTCCAGGGCTTTGGAATGATCAATGAGGACTCTCGCTTTAGGGATGAGAAACCTGGGAGTTGTTCATATTTCTCTCAAGGGCTCTCTTGCTTTAGGATGAAGTATAAACTCAAGGTATTGATGAGATAGATAATAGTGTCAGGATCTCCTACAGATTAAGAAAGGGTAAATCGGGAAGTTAATTAGGTCAGATGGTTAAAACTTCAACATTCATATGTCAAATTGAGGCTGTCCATCTTATAGCTGCTTTACAACAACTTCGATAGCTGCTTTATTCTCAACATATATCTGTAGGGTATAGGAACTAAAAGTAGCTCCAAGTTTTTGAATCTTGCTTTTCCACTCGTCCTGTATATACTATGACAAGTTGTGATGATTAATTTATTCACAACGATTTGGAAATCAGGAAATGACTCTAATCTGCATGTCAAAACCATGTGCACAACAAGTTCTCATTTTGTAGCTACCCTTCTACTATCTAACCATTTTCGTTTTCTTAACAACTTTTTTTATTTAATAGACTGAAGACATCCTACTTGACAGCTTTAGGTTTTATTTTGCACGAAGCACGAATGGGCGTGATTCCAACAACGAAACCTCATTGTTATAGTACTCGATTGAAGATTAGGTAATAATTTAAAGTTGTAATTAAGTTGAATGATTACTTGAGGTTTAATATGAAATAAAAATGTAATATATTAACCTAAAATAGAAGAAATGAAAACATTATAATAAATTTTAGATTAAATTTTTATAAAAAGTTATATTTAATCAATAATAATAATATCCATAAGCATCTAGCACAACTAACATAAAATTAAAATATATAAATAAAAAGAGAATTATATAACTAACATAGATTTACAAGAACAAATATTGTGTTAGTTCTAAAGTTTTAGAATGATTTATTTACTTAGAACAACACTCACAAGAAACCGATTGACATGTAGGATATGAGAAAATTCCGTAATACATAATCATACGCCTAACTAATAAAGAGCCAATTTCTAATTAATGACCAATATGAAGAGGGGAAATAAATAAATAATAAAAAGAAAATTAAATAATTATAATGATTTATTTTGAAATTATCAAAATAACAGTTACTTTATTATTGTGCACAAAGTTAGGTAAAAACATAATTTAGGAATCCTTCTTGAAAAAGACATAACCAATTCTCAACGTCCCGTTACTAGATAGGCTTTTATAAAAGAAGATCAGATCTTTTGTTCCAGTTAATCAGTTATAACTGTATTTTATTAAATCTTGTTCACTCATTACTAAATAATAATTGCATCTTTTTAAATTATTTACGATATAGTAAACATTATTTTTATTTGTTGTATAACATGTTTTCTGAATTATACATTTAATAGTCAAAATAAAAAATATGAATTCATCGAACAAAATCTATTCAGGTAATATATTGTATTAAAATTCTTTCGGCTTTTACTTTTATTACAACAAGAAGAAAATTGTAAAATTAATTCATTGAAGGCCGCCACTGATTAAGTGGAAATTACTCAATTAGACTTGACAAGGTTCGGAAATTGACCAGCCGGTGAACAAGGGGCCACCATAAAGCAATTAACACCTTCCGGGTGATTGACAAATGACGAAGAAAAAGGTGAAGTTTTAACTTCTAGCTTGCGAGAACCAGGCAGGAAGCTAATTTAATTTATAGAAAATGTGGACCAAAACTGGCGAATTGAATTTTAAATTTTCAATTGCATGTAGCTTGAGTGGCTTCATTGTCAAAAGTAGCTTATAGTTTTAGTTTAACTACTAACTTGCTCCCCTCTTTTTCCTCCATTTTCTTAATTGTTAGGTTAGGTACATTCTTGCAGCTGCGAAGCAAATTCACAAACTTCTGGAGGCTACTAATTAAAACGCTAAAAAGTCTAGCTATTCTTCACGTTTGTATTAAGAACTTTAATTAAACTAAACTAAACTAAACCTTTTTGACTTTGCCAAGTCTCGAGAAACAAAAGAGGACAGTGATTTTTACTCTGTATGGTGGGAACCCATCCGTTAATCACGCTCCGACATCAAATCTTCTACTTATTTCATTAAATCTTATTCATACATTTATACAGGGTTCACATAAAAATGTTGATGAAATTTAATGAAGCATAATAAGAACACCATAATCGGAACAGAAGATTTGACCCTCCTACATCCTAATTCATGAGCTTAACCAAAGAAATAAAGATGGGAAGAAATTAACTATAAAATATAGATCATTGATTACATTATTATTTATAAACTATATAAAGATTACATGAATCACCTTTCTACAATACCTTTTACTAATTAATAGAAAAAAAAAATCACAGGAACAGTATTTAATAACGTAATGCATCTAAAAAACTGACAAAATTGTTATCTGATTCTTATGGTATAAATATTAATTATAAATTAATTACGAGTTGCTCTTTAAGTAAAATAACAAAGAAAGATTATATTGATAGTGTTTCAAAACACAAAATATTTGAAAAGAGCACACAAATGTAGAGGTGATTCCATAATTAAAATTGTTGTTGGTATCGTGCAAGCACTATCATCGCTTTATTACTTACCACGCGGCTAACGAATCTAAAGAACTCACAACAAAATTATTTTGCTGTGGATAGCATAAGCAAGTTCAAATAAAACTTTTTTTTTTTTTTGACATTAAAACCATCAAAAAGAAACAACGAAGCGAAAAAGAGGAGGTTAAACTAAACCCGAAGCCAATAGGCTCTACCCCATACACCCAAGCCTAGACCTCCTCCGAATTACAGGAAACAGAAGCAACATCAGAAAGAAAAATAGAAGAAA
>JANZXV010000212.1:27720497-27733314 GCA_027576455.1 Erythroxylum roigii | reverse complement strand
TTTTAAGCCAGGTTAAAGCCTCTCTTATCGACATGGCTTCAGCAAGAGTAGCATTGGCACAAAAAGGAAAATGCCCCAAAAAACCTGTCATAAAGGAACCTGATAGTCCAATTATTAATTAAAACTTTTATTTAATTTTTTATATTAATTAAGATCAGTAAAATTATAATAAAATACTTAAAATTTTAATTTATTACAAAATTAACTCATATGTAATCTGTAAAATTAATAAAACCTATTAATTTATTAATAATTGAAGTTTTACATATTAATAAATTTGTTAAAAAGTAATTAAAAATCTAAAATGAAACCCTAAATTGTTTCCTAGAGCCGTCTTCAATCCAACCCAAGTCTCTTTTATCATTTTCATGTCTTCGTCCAAAGCTTACCAGTGGCCATCTTTATTGGCCAAAAGTCCACCCAAAACCCTAGCTTATCGCGTGTTTTCCGATCGTGAAGCCAAAAGGCCTTCATAGGAAACTCCAGTCGGAACACAACTGACAAAACCAATTTGAACAAACCCAAACAAAACCTTATGTAACCATTGCCTTAAACCCAAATCAATCCCTCAACCACTAACCAATGTAGGCACCGCTATGAAGTCCTCGGGGAATCTTAAGCCTTCTGCTTGTGTTTTCCAACTCGAGGAATAGCGGGACTTTAATCATATACAACAGTACTATCATTCCTCCGTTGACTTTCATAAGATAGTGGAGATCCACCGAGGATGGCAGACTTGCCCTAGAAACAACTCTATGAAGCTCCAAGGATGACAAAGTTCTTTGTAACGAACAATTGACAAGACACATGAATTTAGCAAAAGAATCAAATAAATTAGATCCTGGGAACTGTCGCACTATGACACAAAAAGAAGGGATCATTGCCTCAGGGATGCTCAAAGAGATATAATTGGTGATGAGGCTGTGTTAATTAGGTTTTTAGACGACATAATTAATTGGGGTATTGAGTTTTTTGTTTAGATTTTAACATATTTATTAATGTATAATTTTTATATGTCAATTATTAATTAGAGGGATGACAGTAGATTAATATTAGAGGGGGTAATAATTAATTAATTTATAATAAAATAAAAGTTCAAATAATTTATGATGATTACTTTTAAGAATAAATATCAAGTGAGTACCACAACAAAACCCTTGCCATTGTGACTTATGCTTTGAGAATAATTTTTACGCTTATATTTTCAATGTTTTTTTTAGGGAATATTTTCAATGTTAAAACTTGGAGTTAAGATTGGAATTAAAACAATTTGTTATTACTTTTAAAATTAAATACTAAATGAATGCCGCAATAAAAGTCTTACCCTATTTATGACTTATGACTTGAGAATAATTTTACCCCTAGATGTTGAATTTTAATACTTGGAGTTAATGGTGTTAAGATTGGAATTCAACAATTTGTCATTAGTTTTAAAATTAATTAAATACTAACAAATGACATGTTTCAAAACCATCTATTATAAAAATTACCATGGGTATATATGTTCATTTAACAAACTTTTTATAATATGACACTATAAGAAAATTTTGAAAAATTAAACAACCCAAGCTTTTACTTTTGTCTTGTAAAGAAAATAATTTTAAAAATATGGCCTAGTTATCAAATATTTAATCTCAATATGGAGGCATTAAGTAGAAAAAATTAAAAAGAAGACTTTGTAATTATCAACGAAAGAATGCCTACTCGCTTAGTTTAGAATTGATCCTTGAGCTTGATCGAATTATCAACATAAAGTATGGATCCATACAAATTAGTTGTTCACTTCACACAAAGCCTCCTCTTTTGTGAAAATCTCTGTAGCTTTTGAGTTTTAAGGAAAGGAAGAGAAACATAAAACAGAACAGAATCCCTAGAAAGTAATTCATCACAGTGCCATAACCACGTAGGATTCACAAATAAAGCTTTGTGAAGGTGTGAATATGAGCATGACTGAGCAGTTCTTTTCAACCCAAGCCAAGCGAATATGCGGGCTTTTGTTATACCAACCCAACGCGTACACTAGGCACGTATAGCTCGTGAAAATTTCGTCGTTATTACAGATAAAAACAACCAACTTTACGGGTCCCACAGAGCATCCTTCTTTTTGATCTTTTTAGTTTTCGACTTTTCCTTATCATTAACCCTACCCTTTTTTACGACAGAAATTGGGGAAAGAAAACAAAACAATTTTCTGTACCCACCCGGTCATAGGCTCATAGCTGACAAAGAGCAAGTAGGCTTTGCCAGATCAGACAATTGAGCCACGTGACTGGCCACGAGAATCTTGCGGCCCCAGCAGTATGAAAGTAAACTATCAGGCCCGCGTTTACATTTTTCTCACGTGAAGTAGTGAACTCCCATCTGCTGCCACGTGGACTGAGGCCACCTCCTTCATCTCAAGTACTACTAAATGGCTTTAATTTAACCTCAGTTTTTATTATTAAAATTTGATGCATTTATTGTTTTTTAATTGTAAATATTCAATCAATCCTGTTGATGACTATTCCGGCCTTTATCAATTATCATCAGTCGACGTCTCGTCTGGTGCCTTGGCTTTTAGGATGGGAAGAAAGCCATTTGATTGTAATAAATGAAGTTACAACCTATCATCATCATATGATTACAATTAAATTATAATGAGACTTAAGCGACTCTTCATCCCTTATTTAACTCCTATCTTTCATTTCAAAATCTTGAGCTGAGCTATTATAAATAAATAAATTACACCGCAACGAGAAGTATATTCAATTCTTTAATTGGTTTCATATAATTAATTAATACTTGAGAAGTTCAACTCACGAAAAAAGGATAATTGTTAAGCAAGCGTTACATCTAATCAGAAAGATTACATCAAACGTAACAATTTTTTACTTGGCGATTAGTATAAAGTTCTATCTGTTACTAATGTCTTACGTAATGGATGAAAGTTGGTTGAGAATGAAACTAGTGGAAGTACAATCAATCATATACGTTCATGAAAATGAATGTCTAAAAACTGTCCCATTTTATATTCTACATGTTTCCATAACTTTCACTATAATCTCCGAGTTATCAAAACGTATTAATGGATTGAAATATTCCATTTGATTGAATTAACAAATAGTATACAAAATCTATTAGTTATAAAGAAGTACAAGCACACATGTAAGATGGATAAAGTGCACATTAATTATTCAGATTAAATCTCATCTAAATGAAAATAAAATCAATGGTTATTATATTCATCTTTTTGATATAATAGTAGGCCCGTTAAAGACAAAACTAAAATTTCTAAAAAAATTAAATAAAACTTTTCATGTTTATAAGTTAAATTGTTTTTCATAAAATAATCGTTTATTTTACGGAGAATGCGACAGGAGGGGCAAATCCGTCAGTATATATAAAAGGGGCCCACATCTGACATGTGGACACATCATTCGTATTAAAAACACCCCATCACCACCCACATGGCACCATTTCATATATCCTCCCTTGAGTAGCTTCTCATTTACACGCGTTGCTTTCTGAAATGCTACATTCAAGTTCGCCCATTTGTTGGGGCCTCTTTTCTTTTCTTACTTTTGTATTTTCTTCTGAGGTGAAAGAGTTTCTATTTTAATTAAAAGCTCTTGTTTTTAAGAGTAAGAACGAATTAATAATATTGATGCATTAAAACTATAATATATAATCCCTTTTGCGTGGTCCAGAAAATTTTTTATTTATTTATCATTTTAAATCTCATTTCTTTTTCTTTTGACTTATTTGCTAAATCATAAAATGTTGCTTTCTTGTTTTCACTTTGCACGCTGATTCAAAGAAAAGCAAAAGATTTTGTTATAATGAGATTAAAGGAGGTTACCTTGTTAACCACGTCTTCTGTACCTATCAAACTCTATAAATATCCCTTTTTCTCTCCCTCGTTACCTTCCCTTGTTTTCTCTTCATCTTCTCTCTCTCTCTTTGCTCATGTAGGTTATCTCTGCGACTACCCTTGTTTTCTTATATAGCGGATTCCTTCTTCTTCTTCTTCTTCAGGTTTCTACGTTCTATCTTACACCTGATACACCTTTTTGGCCCTTCTCAGTTTCTGTTTCCCTTTTTTCTTGGTTCTTCAGGTTTATTTTTGATCTGAAAACCCCATTTCCAGACACCTAGTTCTTGTTTGGTTGATAAGAAAGGAGAGGAAATATAAAAAAAGAAAGAAAGGAAAGGTCGTCGATAAGGTATGCTTTGTTCTGGCCCTGATTATCTTATATTTTCTTTTTCTTGTTTCCGCCTTTAAGTTTCGTGTGCAATGCTGTTCTAATCCTCACCAATATAATGGATAAAGACGAACCCTTTCGTGAGATCTGCGTTTATCCTTTTTCTACCTCTCGCTTTGTTGGACATGCAAGGGCCTATGATCGAATATGAAAGCATTTTGAGTTTTGCCGCTTCAAGTTTACAACTTTTCGTGTTGATTTTGAAAATGAAGCCTTTTGATTGGTGTTGCTCTGTTGTCTAAAGAGTGAAATGCCCAGTTTATGTTTTCTTTTTTTTTTTCTGCCCCTTTTTGGAATTCTAAGCCAATGAATGTATGACTTTTGAATGCGTGTGGCTTTTGATTGAAGGATATGGTGTCCTTATTTTAACAGTGCAGGATCTCTTCTTGTATAGATGTATTTAACGTTTATTTTAACAAACCATGGGGATTGATATGGGCGGCCCATTTGTTTATCGTTTTCGTATTACTACGAAGCAGTGTTTTGTCGTCTTCTTTTTAGCGAGGTACTAGGTAAATCTGTTGGGTTTTGGAAATCGTTTCCTATTGGTGTAGCAAGTTGGCTTTTAAATATGGGACGCCCTCTATTTATGCTATGATACGATATTGCGTTGGTTAGAGATAATGCTTTAATTGTACCCTGATTTTCTTTAATAATAACTTCAACGTAGCATTATTTTCTTTAATATAATGCAAAAATGACCTCTGGTTTTGTTTTTGTTTTTGTTTTCAATTCCTTTTATGAGGTTTGGAATCCAAGTTTAAGGTCGTTTTGTTAGTTGCAGTGTCTTCTCATTGTAGGGAAAATGATGTTTTCAATTTCCTATATGGTACTTAATTGGTTTGTTTAAGAACAACCGCAGAACCTTGAAAGTGATGCATTAGATCTACAGGTGAAACAACTTTTCTGCTGGCCCACGTAGACCCACCCTGCTTATATTTCATCAAAGACAGATGATTTATAATTATAGATTAAGTATGATCAGCGCACCGTATGAAGCTAAGCTTTATTGCGAGGAAAATTACAATTTTTATTACTATTATTAACCATCTGCAGTTTCATAACACCTGGAAGCATCTACATCCTATGTTCTACATTCATATTCTGATTAATCAAAACCATAGATTTAATTAATATATATTAGCAGGATCCAGTTCCGGGATGCTGTTATTTTTTTTATTATTGTGTTTCTTTGGTAAATAATATTAGTTGTCATCTCAAGTTATTGAATGATATACTGTGTCTTGTATAGCGTATTTATCCTTAAAAAATGGTATTTACCTGAAACTTCTTATATGTGGGTTGTTCAACAAACCATAGGTGTAGAATCATCTTGCAAATGCATTTTTTTTAATTTTTTCTTTAGTTGGAAGGATTACCAGGACTTAGAAGATTAAAACGACAGTCAATCCTTAATGACAACTTGTATCTGTTTTTTTTCTTCTAAACTTTAGTTATTTTCTCAAAGCATCTTCACTGCAAAGTTTTTAAGGAATTTAACTTTATTAATCTGATCTTCGAGCATCAAGCCCCTCCACTGACAGATGCTGCAATTAATAGGAGTTCACCTCTCAAAGCTTCTTACAATTATCGATGTGATCTTTTGTTGGTTTCCTGTAGAGTGATAAGAGTAGCTGAGACATTGATTTGGACATTTCAGAAAAATGGAAAATTCTTGGGAATGAACATGACTCTTTGATAATTCTTTGATGAACAGATAAACAAATAATCTTTCTCGGACATACACCATCAAATTTCGAGCCATAGTTTTCCAAATGGTGTTCAGCCACTTGATCTAAATGCAGTGTAGCTTTGAAGATGAGAAGGTGTGGTTTCAATCTTTATTTCTGATTCAGTATGCCTTCATATTTTGAAGCAACTTAAATTCAACTTTGATGGTATTAGCAGTTTTCAGGGAGTCTACACTTGATGGACTGTTTTCCTAGCAGCAGTGACAAGAAAACTTTAAAGAGGTGGTTTTTTATTGACAAGAGGGTTGGCTAAAAAGGTTTCTGCCCAAGATACAATACCTGTTTGGCTAACTGCAATCTAGGATCATCCACTTAATTTGATTGCAAATTAAGTTTCAAGTAATCCGAATCTGATGGATGTGAAAGGAAATCATTCATCTCCTGTTCTCACTGATCCAATACCAACAAGCAAGTCGAAACTCAGCATCCATTCTAATCTGTTGTCTTACCCACAAACGGGACCATCGTTCTCCTCTGGCCGGTATATTGGCATCTCCAGGAAGAAGCCAGGAAAACTAGATGATGTTCGGTCCAATGGGTGGCTGGATGCCATGATATCCTCATCACCCCCTCGGAAGAAACTCAACAAAGATTTCGGTGTTGAGGTTTCTTCGGATGATGCTGACACTGCTTACCGCTCCTGGATGGTATGCATTCATTGTTTTTTATAAATTTATTTGATTTAGTATATAGGCCGTATACTGTTTAATTTACTGATGTTCAGGAAAACTTTATGGTTCTTTCTATATTTTTGCGCTGTTAATATTTGCCTCTTTTAACCTGATTCCTGTCTTTTGTTTTTATAATTTTGCAGCTCAAATATCCATCAGCACTGAACTCATTTGAGCAAATGACAAGTTTTGCTAGAAACAAAAAAATAGCCATCTTTCTAGATTATGATGGGACACTTTCTCCAATTGTGGATGATCCAGATCAAGCACTAATGTCAGATGATGTGAGGATTGTGCAGACTTCCTTATAATCTTAATATGTAATTATACATTTGCTCATCTTTACCGCCTTGTGTGCTTGCAATGATTGAGATAATTATTTTTCAGATGCGGATTGCTGTAAGGAACGTGGCAAAGTGCTTCCCAACTGCAATTATTAGTGGAAGAAGTCGTGATAAGGTGGGTGGAGGTTTCCTCATTTTAGAATATAATCTCAACATATCTGACGTGATTTAGATACCATTTGGTAGCCATCATGGTTATATAATGCTTCAAGTTTTCCAGGTCTTTGAGTTGATAGGACTAACTGAACTCCATTATGCTGGTAGTCATGGAATGGACATCATGGGCCCCATCAATAAGAGGATGTCCAGTGACCATCTAAATTGTATTGAATGCACTGACCAACAGGTATAAGATGACTGTTCTTATGCAACTTTCCAGTGAATATTGAGTTGAAATTCCAGACTTTTTCTGCTGAACTCGTGGTTGCAAACTCATTGACGTGTGGTTCCTATTCTGCTTAAATTGACAGGGCAAGAAGGTTAATGTTTTCCAGCCCGCTAGAGAATTTATACCTATGATCGATGAGGTGCATGATTGTTTTAATTTGTACAGATCTGCTGGTCGAGCTAGAAGGGTGTTTAATCTGAATCATCTTATTTTGCTTTCAGGTTTTTAGAGCCCTTGTCGAGAATACTAAGGGTATCAAAGGTACAAGAGTTGAGAATCACAAGTTTTGTACCTCTGTACATTACCGCAATGTAGAGGAGAAGGTATTTAAGAACACGAAGACTTGGTTTTCCAGATTAGAAGTTTATCTCTACTATTTGTACAATCAAATTAAATATATGTCGTGTTTTGGATCCACTTCAGAACTGGCCTGCAATTGCACAATGTGTTCATGATATTCTAAAAGAGTATCCTCGTTTAAAATTAACACATGGGCGGAAGGTATGTTTGTTTGCAAGACTTGTTCACATTAGAATCCTTTTATTTCTTCTTTTCAATAATTAAACATCATTTTTGTTTGGCAGGTTTTAGAAGTCCGTCCTGTCATCGACTGGAACAAGGGGAAAGCGGTTGAATTTCTCCTTGAGTCTCTTGGTACATTTTCATAGTTATTGGTGTACTCTTCAGAAATAATTGTAATCTTTATATTAAAAATTCTGTTCTCTTGGGTATCATTTTAAAATTCTGTGGTGCAGAACTAAGTGATAGGGAAGATGTTCTCCCAATTTACATTGGTGACGATCGCTCTGATGAAGATGCCTTCAAGGTAAGTAAGTTGGTGTATCTTGCTGGAGTTTGAGGGATAAAAAATAAAACTAATTGACCCCTGGTTATCGTGTTAGGTACTGAGGGAAGGGAATCGAGGTTATGGTATTCTGGTGTCCTCTCTGCCCAAAGAAACCAATGCTTCCTACTCTCTGAAGGATCCTACTGAGGTGATATTTTGTGCTGTTTTTCTTTTTCCAATTTCTGGCTTGTCTGATTGTTGAAACTGTAATATTCCACACAGGTTATGCAGTTTCTCAAGTCCCTGGTTGTATGGAAGAAGATGGAAGAAGTTGGAGTTTCCATGAACAGTAGGAGAAGCATATGACAATCTGCATATAGGCATTTATACTTATTTAATTTCTGAATTTGACAGACATTAATAAAGTGAGCAGATGGTGTAGCTGCCATTTTTGCCGAGCCAGAGTGTACCCTCTGGAATTATTGTTTAACAAGTTACTGTCAAGTTGTAAAGCATTTTTACTTGAAAGCACGCTGTATGGCCCGTTTCATTTTCTTGAGCTTGTTTTTCAATAAAACTGATTTCATCTCTAACCAATTAAGTTATGGGATGTCAAATGAAGTTGAAATTCAACGGAGTGGCAGCTATTGAATCCTATTTATTGTACTGCTTTTGCTTTGTCGTATCAGCCAGAGCTTTCGAGGAGAAAACAGTAGGTATACACTACACAATAAATGGTGATAATAGAATCAACGAAAGAGATGATTCTCAAATTCTTAATATTCAATATGTATACACTACACAAAAAGTGCAGATAATAGAATCAACAAAAGAGATGATTCTCAAATTCTCAATACTCTTTTTCTCTAAATTCAGGATGTTACTGATCAAACGGCCTTTATAACCAATGGGAAACACTCGTAAGTCGCTGCCGTGGGTTAAACGAGAGAAAGTAAGTGCTCTGCTGCTCTGTGCTCACTGAACACTTTTGTTGAAGTTACAACACTACATTGCATGCATTTTCTTGGTCGCCAAAAAGAAAACACAGACTTGATCCAAATGTCGGCGGATTGTGCAAGGAATGATGTTGAATTGAAACGCTCATATATGTTCAAGAAGATGAACAAACGGTGTCATTGGGTCTTGCCGAATTTTAACAATCTCTAATTCATAGTAAATCATACAACAGTATTCCTCCTGCTAAGACTGGAAATTCTGCTCTATATCCAAGTTAATAATGTGAACCGAATGTGAATGGCAAGAATTATGACAATCAAAATGAATTTAATAACAAAAATAATGTCAGACATTTGTGAACATCATGTGTATTCAAATTATAGGTTAAAAATATCTCTATAATTAATATAAAGATTTATTGGCATAATATTAATACAAAGCATTTTTTATGCATATGTTGTCTCTGAATATTTGTTTATATAATTAACTCTCGTTTTCCATTATGATATTAGAGACATGTTATTTTGCAAAATTTTATATTTTTTAATAATTTTAAAATTCTTTTTGAAGAACCTTTTAAGACTTCATCAAGAATCCTATATTGAACAAATAAAGAATGTTAAAATAGTTTATAAATATATAACAAACCTCCCCTTAAAAAGTATCTTTTAGGGTGAAGTTAGGCCTAAATTATCATAGTATGAGAGTCTAAACTTGTCGCAATAGTTTGAAGTAGTGCTTGGCCTATTATAGTCGTTTGCTCAATGTGCCCATCAAATATCCAGCTCTGCTTTGGGCTGAAGGGGTGTGTCCAGAATCCCATATTGAGAAAGTAAATGATGTTAAAATAGTTTATAAATGTATGACAAACCTCCCTTTAAAAGATACCTTTTGGGGTGAAGTTAGCTCAAATTTATCAAAATTGAAATGCGATTTTATTGTTATTTCTATCAAATCTAAAAATCAACTTTTGTTTATTACACTATCAAGTAATTGGTGCATCTAGTTTGAATTTCCTTCATTTTCTTATTTTTCATTTTCAAAGATTTGTTGAAGGAAAATATTTATTTAAAATTCTTAAGGAATTATTATTGAACTTTAATAATGAAAAGGAAAAAGGTTCAATAAAAACCAAACGCTAGTCATGATCATTACCTTTAACTTTCAATTCTTAATTCTGTTGAACCAAATATACATTAGGTCTTGGACCTTCAAGATAGTTTATGGGATTTAAGAATATTTACAAAATATTTACTCTTAAACCAATCAAGCTAGGCAATTTGAAATAGAATTTGAAGCTATAAGAATTAGTCAAAGACATAGGGATATCAATATGTGGAATTTCTACATTGTGGACTACATAATATATGATAACAAAATTCTATGGTTTAGGCAACCTTATGAAGAAAGAAATGAATCATAATAGAGTTATACAATTTTGTTATAAATGGACAAAATTTGAGAATGTGAGAGTAAATATCATTAGGTGAGAAATTATGGCAATGGATACGTATTAGTGTGCTTATCTTTGAGGAAACTCATCTAAATGCATAAGCCATATTAGATGTTAAATTTTATTATTTTATCCTTTTCACCTCAAGTAGAGTTGACAAACCGATTTGAATTCAATTAGGGCCCAAAAAAAATGATTTGACCGAATTTTAAAGTAGTTTCAAAATTAAAAGCGTCAGCGTAGCCCAAGTCCAATGATCAAATTTTAAAATAATATCATTTTAGGTCAAACTGAGCTGAATAGCTCGGACACAATCGAAACTCTACCTAGGGCCAAGGCAAGCCTATTGCGATTGCAAGTTTTAGTTAAAGGCGTAAGAATGGTGGTTAAACAATATTCGGTGCAAACATTGCAGTGAAACTAATCACATATAATCTCATTGTAAGAAGAAGAAATTCCGTAGCTACTATAAAATGTTAGGCCATATTATTCTTACATGCAAATTATTAAGATGCAAATAAAGTCAGCTTGCATAATTTACAGTCAGCCCAATATAGAAAAGAAGGATCCAACATAACAGAAGTCAACTTTTTCAATAACTAATGCAACAAATGTTAAAATACCTATTGTAATCAAAACTTCCATGAGCTATCTCTTTTGCCGTCTCTAATGTTGGTTTATTAGGTAAAGGAATTAAATCAACCCCTTGGTTTATTGATTATGGTGCATTCAATCTCATGCTTGGGAAAAAGCATGTCTTTTTTAAACCTTAAATCATATCTTACATAAAAGTATGACACAATTTATAAAAAAGAATGGCCTTTGTAGGTGTTGGAATTGTTGGTCTAGTAGATAAAAAACTATAAAACATTATTACCTTATATTTACCTAAACTGATTTCAAACTTAGTCTCTTTTGAACAATTGGCTAATCAAAATTACTCTATAAAGTTTTCACCTAATGATTGTGATGCTCAGAATATTTGTTTCATATGAACTTGAATTCATATCTTCTTCTCCGTTATCTTTTTCCAACCTCATAATCTTTAAAAGATTCCATATCAAATATAATGTGGTTGCTTTAGCATCCTCCGCTTGGTCTTCCTCATACTAGTGGTCTTGAATGTTTAGTCTCTTTAAGTTTAAGAAAAGTATGAAAGTTGTGTTCTTAATAAGCTTCTGCATTACTTATTCCTTCAAGATTATGATATAAATATTTGTTTTACTTTGATTAGGTTCACTTGAATTTATTTATTTTTACATATCAAATATGAGCTTCTTAGTCTAGTCAAAAGGCAAGTCATCATGGTGAAAACATAATTTAGAAAAAATCAAATATTTTATTTTATTTAGCAGGGAAATTTTGTTCAACAACTCTCAATTCCATTTCATGTAAACTATATTTCACTCTAATAATCATGTCCACAAACGTCATAGCAAAATGAAAAAATTTAAAAAATATTCATGTTGTTGAAATTATCTATTATTTGAGTCTCGTGTACCTTGTTAATTTTTGGTAGAAACTGATCTTTTATTATTAATAAGTAATGGTCACCAGTTCTTGAACATTAAGGACTATAGTTTTCTCTTTGCAATAAATTGTCTGATCACTCTAGTCCTCATGTTTTTAGGTATGCATGCTTTATGCTACTTTTTGATGAATGAAATAAACCTAAACTTTGTTAACTTCATAAGTAGCTTTTGTAAATAGACGTGTAATGTTTATTTAAATAAAGTGTAGTTGTTTTGTAAATAGAAGATAGCTTTTACTTGTTCTGTATATGAAGGGAAAATCTGACTATGTACAATACAATTGAAAGAAATAAAAAGCAAGTTCTTATTTTATCTCTCTTCTACGGTGAAATGTATTGTTGGGCCCCGATTCCTTTTTCATAATCAATAAGTATGGTTAAAGTATTTTAAGGCATGTTTAAATTATTTTGAGGTTTTCGTTTGATAATTTTAATTTGGTTGGAATGAATTGAGGATTGTATTGCTTAAGTTCTGATTAGTAAATGAAGGGATTGAGTGATAAATTGTTAGTATTAAAAATAATTATATGAATTGAGGGTTTTATTTGTTTAGGCTAATAAAGAGTAAATGGAGGAATTAGAGTTTTATAAGTTATTAGAATTTAAATAGAATAAGTTGGTATTGGTTTATAAAGATGGGCCTTGTAATATTTTTACTATTGAATGAAGAAGATTTGGGCCTTGTAGTCTTTAA
>JANZXV010000212.1:27661194-27675201 GCA_027576455.1 Erythroxylum roigii | reverse complement strand
AAACATGCATACAAAGTCAAGAATGACACTTATTTTGAATAATTAAAATGTATTTAAAACGACACTTATTATGAATCAGAGGGAGTGCCAAACTAGCTCAATAACCCAATGATGGAGAAGCAATAATAAAGAGAGATAAAGAGAGACATCAAATTTGTTAACATTTAAGATTCCTAAAATTTAAGGTTTCAAGTCCTTCCCTCAATGCAAAAAAATAATAATAGCAATATATACCAATAAAAATCTACAAAAAAATTTAAGTTCCATCAATCTGAGGTCAAAATAATATAGTTTGCAAAATGTTAAGGTCTTTTTTAACACTTAAAAAATTTTAGAGCCGAACTTCACTTTTTTAAAAGAGAAAAAAGATTTATAGGCATCAATAGGTCAAAAAAGTCATATACCTAAAGCTTATCAACCAGTAAAAAATAAAACCAAGTTAAACTAAGTTATTCATATACATTAAAAGGCCTAAAAATATCTAGTGAAAGCAATAAAAGAAGTAAGCTCATTTTAAAATCCTTGCTAATCCTTATCTACTGTATCTTCTCTACTGTCAAGTGGTCAACGAAAATTTCCAATTGTTATTAATAATGAGATTGCAGTTTTGAATGACTCTATAAGTGAAGAGCTACACCTTAATACTTGCTATAAGTTTTTATTGAAAAAAACCTCCTTCCTCTTTATCTAGTTCATAAAGATCCTTTTGTTGTATTCATTCCAAACTATATATACTAGATTGCTGAAAAAGATTTTGAAAACAAAATTATCTTCTTCATAAATGAAATGATTTTGATAACTTCATTCAATAATATCCAACCAGTCATCAAGGGGAAATATTATGTTATAGAGTTGCAGGATGCCATTCCAAACATAAGAAAAGAAATCACATTTAAAATGAAGATGGTTCGATGCTTCTTACTTATGTTTACATAAAGCACACATTAAGAGTAGGAAAAAGTCTAGATACCTTGTCCAATGTATACCTAAAGTGGGTACTTTGTCCAATGTATGCCTAACTTCAATTTTAGTGAAAACTTTAAGAAATAAAACCTACCTTGTGCCTAATTAAGCTTAATTTAGTTAGGCCTATGTGCCTATTATGATTAAATTAATATCTTTTGCATATATTAAAGATTAAAAAAATTAGTTAGGTTTGTTAGCCCATCAAAATTAAATTTCTATCCTTTTACTTAGTTTAATTTTGGAAAATTTGTTGGCCTTGCAAGCCCATTAGGAATAAACTTTTATCTTTTTTTATTATCTAAGTTTAGAATTAGGCTTTTTAGAAATATCACTACTACTTTTTCATTTTGTTTCAACTTAGCACTCATTACTAAATTAGGTTTAGGCCAAAATCTTTGGCTTTAAACTTCATATCTTTTAAACAATAAGGATTTAGGTTTTTCTCTTTTCTTTAAACAATTTAGAGCCTAAAAGCTCTTGGTCTAATAAAGAACAAACCCTAATCTTTTTATTTTTAATCAAACCCTTTTTTAAAATCTAGTCTTTTTTAAAGGTGCTTTTATCCTTTCAAGTAAAACCCTTCTACATTATTTCTTCAGGAATTTGATTTCTTTTCTTTTATCATTACTTTGTTCAATTGCATTTTTTTAGCAAATTGAAATCATTCTTTTAAATCAAATTCCAAATTTTTTTATCTTCAAAATTATATGACCCTATATAGGCATATTTGAGAGTTTTATTTTAGATCCTAAGTAAAGCTATAAATTCTTGAGCATTTATCCATATGTTTTAAACTTTATTTCAAGCCCTAGAAGTCATTCTAAATGTTTATTTTAAATTCTTGATCAAACTACAAACTTCTAGGTATTTAAATACATGATTTATTTTTCTTTCTTTGACCTACTTTTATTTATATCACATTCAAGTTTATTTTTAATTTTTAAATTTAAAAAAATATTTTAGACCTAATTAATCACTTAGAACATAAAAATATGGTACTTAACACTTTTCATACTTCATAAATCGACCGTCAAACTTAATTTTTTGATTAGGAATTTTTTATTCCCTTTCCTTTAAGTTTTTCTCTATCTTTCATTAGTAAGATAGTATTGCAAATCTAATAAAATATTAACTTGATATTCTACCTTGTCTTTGTTTAAGGTGTCTGGAAAATGTCAACAATAACTGAACTTTAAAAAAATTACAAGTTTATAGATGTCACACAATAATGAGGCTTTAACCCTAAGGAAAAAAAATTTCAAGTCTTTGATTTTAGATCTTTGTTTTTTCAAATCTCAACTTAAAATTAATCCCGTTCAATCCTACCTAAAATGAAAGAAATAAAATTAAAAGTAAAGTAAAGGGCTAACTTCCCTAAAAAAACAAACATAAATTAGTGGCTATTAGGCTAGAATTCATTTAGGCTAAAGCAACAAGTTAATAAATTGTGAAAACAAAGCCTAATTTAATAAAAGCTAAACTTATTTCAAAATAAGGAATGAATATAGGCCAAAATATAGGCCCAATACAAGTAGACAAAATGTAATAATTTAAATGCAACTTTAATATGATTATTAAATTTATGTTAAATTTAATTTTTTAACACTGCTAATATTGTTGGGGAAAACTCGGTATTGCTAAATTATGCAAAAGTATAAACACAATACCAAAGCTTCTCAAATCTATTTAAGTAACAGGAGTAAGTAAATTCCAGTAGCAATTAGTCAACAATAATAGCAAATCAAACACAAGTAGCAACACCAAAATTTTTAACGTAGAAAACCCTTTCAAATCAAGGGTAAAAACCACGGTACGTCTGGTCTGAAAATTAGTTCCACTAAATTAAAATGTATACAAATATCCTCTTCTTAAAGACACAAACTCGGCATCAACAAGAGGAATAAGCAACTACACAAGATAACATTGTTAGGAACATAAAAGCAGAGAAATCACCAAAAACACATCACTATTCCGAGGCTCCGATCTAAACATCCAGAGCTCCAAATGAAAAAGTCACTGTTCAAAATGTATAGGACTCTCTCAAGAACATACTCCTAAATTTTCAGCTCGATCTAACGGTAGACAAGTGTGGATCAAGAAGAAAAGTTAATCTGGTCTTCTAAAAATGTTACAAATATTTTTGTTCTCTCTTCCTTCTGTTATGTCGACTCCCACGGTTAAAGAAGAAGCTAATATGTGGAAGAAAAAAAACAAATAAAATTCATGAGAGGGGACAAGACATGGGTTTTTCCACATAGGATGGGACCTATAGCCCAACAAATCTCCCCCTCTCGACTATGAGGAGGTGCTCGCCATCCCAGCAATCAAACAACTTGTATTAAACTTCCATCTTGGTAAAGACTTTGTCATCATATCAAAACAATTATCATCTATATGAACCTTTCAAAGCTCAATAAACTTAGAATCCAAAACATCTCTAACCTAATGATATTTAACATCAATATGTTTTGATCTACCATGAAATGTGGAATTCTTTGCTAGTTACATCGCACTTTGACTATCACAGTGTAACACATACCTATCTTGAATAAATCTAAGTTCCCTCGCAAATCTCTTCTTCCATAACAATTCTTTGCATGCTTCAACAACAGTTATAAGCTCTGCTTCTATGGTAGATAAAGAAACACATTTTTATAATCTAGATTGCCAACTTACTGCTCCCCCTGTAAAGGTAATCAAATAGCCTGAGGTAGACTTTCTTGTATCAACATCTCCTGCTAAATTAGAATTAGTGTAACATGAAAGAATAGGCTTCCCTATTCAAAAAGAAACTCACAATAGATGTCCCACGAAGATATCTCATAATTCATTTCATAGCATACCAATCGTCTATTTGTGGATTAGAAAGAAACCTACTAACTGTACCAACAGCATGAGCAATATCTAGCCTAGTGTAAACCATAGCATACATTAAACTATCAACAACTAAGGCATAAGGAACTTTTTGCGTATTTTCTTTTTCCTTCTTATATAAAGGACACTGCTTTCTACTCACCTTAAATTGCATTCCAAGAGATGTACTTATAGTTTTAGCTTTGTCCATGTTGAATCTCTGAAGTACTTTTTCAATGTACTTCTTTTATCATATCCATAACTTCTTAGCCTTTCTGTTATGAATGATCCTCATGCCAAGAATCTGTCTTGCTAGTCCTAAGTCTTTCATAAAAAAAGACTTACTGAGATCCTACTTCAACTTATCAATCTTGCAAGTATTATGACCAACAATAAGAATATCATGAACATATAGCAACAAAATTATAAAGTCATCATCAGAGAATTTATGCACATAAACACAATTATCTAAGGAAGTTTTCTTGAAGCCTTGCTATTTCATAACTGAATCAAACTTCCTGTGCCATTGCCTTGGAGCTTGTTTTAAACCATATAAGCTCTTCTTAATCTACAAACATAATCCTCTTTCCTTTTGACTCTAAAACCTTCTGGAAGCTCCATATATGTCTCTTCATCCAAATGACCATGAAGAAAAGCAGTCTTAACATCTATCTAATCAATCTCCAAATCAAGGTGTGCTGCCAAACCCAACACAACTCGAATGGATGACATCTTCACTACTGGAGAAAAGATTTCTTTAAAATTAACTCCTTTATTTTGACAAAAGACCTTGACAACCAATCTGGCTTTGTACCGTGGAACTGAAGTACCATCTTCATGTTTCAATCTGAAAACCCATCGGTTCTTTAAAGCTTGTCTGTTCTTAGGCAACTTAACCAAATCAAATGTGAGATTGTCATGAAGTGATTTCATCTCATCTTCTATTGCTTCAAACCACTTCTCCTTCTGCTCACTATCCATGGCTTCCTTAAAATTTTCTAGCTCTCCCCCCTTCAGAGATAAGTACATACTCATTGGGAGAATAACGTGATGAAGGTCTCCTCACTTTAACAGCTCTTCTAAGAGAAGTCTCTAGAGCCTCTGTAGGAGTTGGTTACTGATCCACTACAACATTATGTACTGGAGCATCAAAAGTGTCTACACTTTGTTGATCATTTTGCACCTGATCACCATCTTCACTGTCATCTTGAACATCATGATCTTGATGGTCATTTCCAGCTACATTTGGATTATCATTTATAGAAACTAGCTTAACATCAACCAAGTTATCATTGCTCTGAGAATCTGTTCTCTCTAACTTCTCAATATCCTCAATAGTTTGGTATTTAGAAAACACTACATCACGACTTCTGACAAGTTTCTGCTTAATTGGATCATACAATCGATAACCAAACTCATCCTGACTATAACCAATAAAGATACGTTGTCGGGTCTTAAAGTATAATTTTGACCTCTCATCCTTAGGATCATGCACAAATTCTTTGCAACCAAAAACTCTCAAATGATCATAGGAAACATCCTTTCCAAACCAAACTCTATCAAGAACATCACCATCCAAAGCTACAGTGGGTGACAAATTGATAACATGAGCAACTGTGCAAAGTGCTTCAGCCTAGAAAGAATTTGGCAACTTTGCTTCTGCAAGTAAGCATTTAACCCTGACCGCTAAAGTTCTGTTCATCCTTTCTGCTAAACCATTCAACTGAGGAGTTTTGGGAGGAGTTTTCTTATGTCTAATAACTTGCTCTCTACAATAGTTATCAAATGGTCCACAATATTCACCATCAATATCAGTGCGGTTGCATTTCAATTTCTTGCCAGTTTTTCTTTCAACTAAGGCATGAAATTCTTTAAATTTCTCAAAAACCTGATCTTTGGTCTTTAAAGCATAGACCCAAAGCTTACTAGAATGATCTTCAATAAATGCCACCAAATATAATGTGATCTTACCTTTAAAGGACCACAAACATCTGAGTGAACCAATTCTAGCAAATCAAACTTTCTTGAAGAAGGATGACTCTTAAAGGAAACTTCTTTTTGTTTCCCAACCAATCAGTGAACACTCTTGTTCAACCTAACTTCCTTAACCCCTTGAAGAAATTTTTTCTTAGCCAAACAATTAATCCCTTTCTCACTCATATAACTTAGTCTTCTATACCATAATTCTGATGTAGTATCACTCTCTACCATATTCACTAAGCCTCCAAAAATAGAACCTTGCAATATGTACAAGTTAGAGGATTTGTTACCTCGAGCTACAACCATTGAACTTTTTGTAAGTTTCCAATGTCCATTTTTACAGACATTGGAATAGCCATTTTCATTAGTTTTTCCTACAGATATCAAATTAAATCAAATTCCTGGTGTATGTTTGACATTTTTAAGAACTAACCTTGAACCATTGTTAGTTTCCAAACAAATTGTTCCAATACCAATCACATTTATCTTGCTATCATTTCCCATCTTCAATATCCGAAAATCTTCAAAAGCATAAGAAGTGAAGAATTCCTTTCTTGGCGTGACATAAAAAGAAGCACCATCAATAGCACTAGCAACACAATTCTGATCAACACTACCCTTTTCTTGTCTCATTTCCTTTTTCAGCTTAAAGCAATATTTCTCAATATGCCCTGCCTTATCACAGTGATTACATACAAAATTTTTGTACTTAGACCTTGACTTGCTTCTTCTTTTCTCTCTACCTTTCTAACCTTTGAATTAGTTTCTCCCCCTCTCTTCTGTAATCAAACCTTCAGATTGTGAAGATGATGTAGAAGAGCCCTGAGATCTTTTTCTCACTTCCTTATTCAAAACACCACTCTTCACATATTATATGGTTACCACACCATTAGGAGCATTATTGGTCAGTGAAACACGAAATGTTTCCTAAGAATCAGGCAAAGTATTAAGCAACCAAAGTCCTTGTATCTCATCATCAAATCTTATACCCATTCTAGATAGTTGATCAATAACATCCTGAAAATCATTTAAATAATCAAAAATAGCACTGTCCTCCTCGTGTTTCAAGTTCATCAACTGCTTGGGTAAAAATAATTTGTTATTTTCTGTCTTTGACGCATAAAGTTGCTCAAGCCTATCCCATAGAGTTCTGGCATGTGTATCATTAACAATGTGATTAAAACTATTATCTTCCACCCATTGTCTAATAAAACCACATACTTGCTGATGTTCAAATTCCCAATCTTCATCAAACATAGGCTCAGGTATATTAGTGGCAAACATAGGCAAATGCATCTTTTCCACAAATAACAAATCTTTCATCTTACCCTTCCATTTGTGGTAATTGGCTCCATTCAAGCAAACCATTATGCTAGTATTATCCTCTATAATTTAAATAGACCAAAAGGACTAAATCAACCAATGCTTTGATACCACTATGCTGGGAAAAACTCGATATTGCTAAATTCTGCTAAAGTGTAAACACAATACCAAAACTTCCCAAATTTATTTGAGTAACAAGAGTAAGTAAAAACTAGTAGCAATTCGTCAACAATAACAACAAATCAAACACAAGTGATGGTATTGAAATTTTTAACGTGAAAAACGTCTTCAAATCAAGGCAAAAACCACAGGACCTTCGGTCCAAAAAATAGCTCCAAAAAATTAAAATGTGTACAAATATCCTCTTCTTAAAGAAATAAAATCAACATCAATAAGAAGAATAAGCAGCTACACAAGATAACATTGTTAGAAACATAAAAGAAGAGAAATCACCAAAAACAAGTCATTGTTTTGAAGCTCCAATATGAACATCTAGAGCTCCAAATGAAAAACTGATCATTCAAAATGTAGAGGACTCTTTCAAGAACATACTCCTAAATTTTAAGCTTGATCCGACGATAGATGAGTGTGGATCAAAAAGAAAAGTTAATCTGGTCGTCCAAAAATATTACAACTATTTTTACTCTCTCTTCATTCTGTTGTGTCGACTCCCATGGTTGAAGAAGAAGCTAATATGTGGAAGAAAAAAATTAAGTCATAGGAGGGGACAAGACATAGGTTTTTCCACATAGGATGGGAACCACAACCCAACAAATCTCCCCCTCCCAATTATGTGGAGGTGCTCGCCATCCCGACGATCAAACAACATGTCTGAAACTTCCCTCTTAGTAAAGACTTGGTCATCATATCAGAACAATTTTCATCTGTATGAACCTTTCGAAACTCAATCAACTTATAATTCAAAACATCTCCAACACAATGGTATCTAACATCAGTATGTTTTGATCTATCATGGAATGTGAAATTCTTAGCTAATTGCATCGTACTTTGACTGTCACAGTGTAACACATACCTCTCTTGAATAAATTCAAGTTCTCTCAAATCTTTTCATCCATAACAAGTATGAACTCTCATTTTGCATCAAATGTAATTGAATGTTAGTACTTTTTTAGTGATCACAATTAACTCAACTAGGGTGACTTGTAAATTGTTTTTTTTTCGTTTATTGACTTGTGGCATGACATATTGTCTTTTTAATATTGACCATGTTTATTATCTTCGTTTGAACCATACAACATGCACGACTTGTATCCCAGAGACCAATCGTGATCATATCTTAACTTGCCAAACTTTGAGTTATTGCCTATAGAACTTCCACTGGATCAATATATCAATTACAGTTTGAAGCAAAACATGGTTTCACAATTAACAGGCTTGTAGATAATTTTCTTACATTGTGAATAATGCAGAGAAATATCCACGAGTTGTTTTTAACTTTCCCTTATGCATTCCATCGTTGTCTTAAGAAAATAAATAATTTAGAGCAAATCTAAAGTTTTTTTAGTTTTGTTACCAAATAAATATTCAAATTTTGATATATTGATTATGGCAGTATAATTAAAGCTGCAATTTCAGAATATCTATGAAGATTGTCGTACCCCTCAAGTTTAAATTCTCAAAATAAAGTACAACCACAACATATATCAAATAAATTCAAGTTTCTATTGAAACTATAATATGTTTTCTTACTAAAACACTTAATCTACGTGAATGTACTTGGAAATCAAGGGGCAGCCCAAGTGCAGCGGAATAATAACAAGTTATTTTTTATTTCCTAAAAACCATGATCACTTAAATTCTATAATATGATTAACACATAAAATATAATAAATTATGAATCGTAATTCATATTTTATTGTGAATTTTGCTCTTTTTCTTGTTGTTTCCCTTTAATCAATTTTGAAATTAGCTCATCTCAACTACCATAACTGCACAAGTGTCTGACATCTAATGGTATCTATAGAACATGTTGAGAGAACTCAACAACTATTGTAGAGAGGATTAGGTAAGAAGTGCTAGATTTGATGGAACCTAAGTCTATTTATATAATAAGGTTTGAACCTTTTAGTAATTTAATTGAAATAAAATTGTAATTTAATTAAAATTTAATTAAAATTAAAATTAATTATAATTAAATACTAATTGGGCCCAATGAAGACCTAATATCACATACTATTTCTTATTTATTAAATATTTGATAAGTTTCTTTAGCTTTATAATCAAGTCCATTTTGATTAAAATACCTTTTTCTCTCTTTAATATGTTCTCTGTGCGTGACTCATTAGGTTCTTAAATATATTAGAAATGGATATAAATTATAACCCGAAATCATGTTTAGGATTAGATAAATTAAACTCCTTTTAATCACCTTAAATTCTCTAATTAAATAATTCATATCCATAAATCAAGATTGGCGTATAACAATAAAGTATGACCACTCAAATTTGTATGAATGTCAAATGGTTTTGATTAACCTTTCCATGTATAATTTTTCCTTATAATTCAATCCTTTCATAATAAAATATTTCAATTAGACATAGAGAGTGAAATTAATGTCTACACTATTTAAGTTCAATCATATTAGTTCTATACCATTAGTAATTGATTAAATTAATAACGATTGAAAAGTACTTTTAATGTGTTCATTTCACGTTGGCCAAGGATTTTCAAAATCAATACTACTCGAGAATGACGAAAATTTTTTCCTAATCACTTTAGGATGACAAATCCTATATTGATCACTCAACTACATCTATACAATTCATATTAAATCTAATAACTACTGATTAAGGTATCCTTGACTAAAATAGGCCATAAGTAGCATAAAAACATATCATTCCCTATATGAGATAGTTTGATGATCTCAAGTCAAAATATCACTTATACAATCATTGCAGTGAGAATTTCTATAGACATACAAGTAATGTTCAAAATGGAATTCTCATATAGAGTTAGTTTAGTAAACATTCAAGTAATGTTCCAAATGAAATTTTCATATAAAGATAGTTTAGTAAAGTTGTTCTCTAATAAGTACCCACACGTTTACTTAAGGATCTCTGTACTTTAGTCTATGAGATCGACTGCTTCTTTAATAAGGAAAAACATAATATGTGCTAGTATTTGTATGTTTTATTAATGACCAATCTTAATTAAACAATGAATAGGAACAAATTAGGGGTAATACATTAATATAATATGAATCTAGTAATTATAAACTTATTCATAATTTCAACTGCAATGTATATTTACCCCATAGATTATATCATATATGTCTTATTATATATAAGATAAATAATGCCTTTAAATAATTATATCGCTAAATCATAACCAGTCAACTGGCTATAGGGTATAAACTAATAATCCTCCATTTGCACTAACCAATTGTTTAAGTATCTTTTACCATATCTCTATATGATGATTATGTTACTGATGGGATAGTGGTTTAGTGATAAAATTCTATAAGATTCTCTGTAGTGAGTACAAGCTTAAATCTTTCAACTTCCTTCTCAGTTTTCATCATAATCAAGAGAAATTGCCTAAATACATATTTAGATCTTTTACAAAACCTTAGCTTCTTTTGCATGCTCAGTGGCTTTATTGTTTTATAGTATATTACTATCTTAAACAATGTAAGAAACTATACCAAGTTCAACAAAGAACTTCTTGATCCAAATAATCATTTCCACTAAATGAAAAATGTATTATGGCATATTAGTGATTAGTACTACATCAGAACCTTTCTAATCTCCAACATAATATTGTTTAAAGTAAAATGTTCCTTAATTAGGATTTTTTTGAAGTTAAAATCTATATAACTGTAAAGTCAAATATCAACTTTTGCATAGAATAAAGGATATATTTAATACTTCATAAGTATCATATCTCAAAAACTAAAAACCTTTCGTACATTATCCATAAAGTTAGACTTAGAATAGGTAAACAACTTCTATATCTATCTCTATAGATCTTTTTCCTTTTAAGAAATAAAAATCTATGGGTCTTATTCTTATAATTAAGTTATTGCCTTTTTCATATCTAATAAGAGTTGTTCTTAGATTATCATATATTTGACATTTGAAGATATGAATTTTGTTTGCTATGGGCAGTATATCTTTACACACTCCTACTAAAGAGTACAACTATACTCCTATTAACTTTTTGTGTAGACATGATAAATTGACAATCGTCTCCAAAACAAAATCTTTAAATTCACCATGAAAGTGAATCTTTTAATATCGTGTAACCTTTTAACTATACATGAAATGAATTAATAAAGATATTAGTTCCAATTGCATGTATTGTCATAAGATTTGAACTTTTCAAAATTTATCTTACTCCCACTACTTATCTTAAGAATCATTCTCCTATAAGTATACATTGAAATAAACAATTTATTCAATGGGGTCCATAAGATTATATTTAACATTCTAGATATTGCACAACCTTTTATTATCCGATTTAGTTCTAAACTTATTGGATAGTATATGCTTCTACTAAGCATCACCCAATTTTGTCTCTATCAAAGGCATACCATTCCATATCTAATATGTAAATCTTCCTAATTGATTTAATTGGAACTATTGATGGTAAGTTGTTATACTAGGCACAGGTATAAAAAAATACATGTTGCATCATACAATATCTCATTTTTGTGTTTTGTCCTTAAACAAAATCATACTATTATGGAATTTAGTTGTAGAGGTATTCGTTAGAAAATCTTATTCCCAATAAATAACTGAAAGTTGTATATCTTACCATATTGATTTTATCAAAGTGCTTTAGCATTCTCCATATTTAATTTTTACTTAGATTTAAATAATTTGAACTTAAAAAAATAAATCAATATTCATTTAATCAATATATCTCTAACATAAAGGTCTTTAGTACATCTAATGAAATACAAGAATCATCTTTTATAAATTGTTATTCTTTGTATGTGATTAATTAGGTTCCTAGATATGTTGTAACTAAATATAAATTATAAACCTAAATAATTCTTAGAATTTCATAAATTAAATTCCTTTTATTCATCCTTAATTCCCTAATTAAACAATTCATATCCATAGATCATAATTGGCATCTGACAACGTATCCTGACCACTAAATATTTAGGGATATCAAAGTGGTTTTAACTAACCTTTTAATGCACGCCTTTTTTTTGTAACTCTATCCTTTCTTTATATAATTTTTTGAATTAACATAGTAATGTCTACTTTATAGGAGTCTAATTATATTAGTTCTCCACCATTATTTTATTCAATTAATGATATTTAAAAAATATTTTCAAAGTTTAATTTCATCTTAGCCAAGGATTTTTGGAATAAATACTAATTAAGGATAATGGTACATTCTCTATAATCACTTTAGGGTGATGAATACTATATTCATCAATCAACTACCTCTATATAGTTCATGTTATATTCAATGACTACTGATATTGGTATCTTTGAATATAATAGATCATAAGTAGTATTAAAACATGGTAATCCTTATATGAGATACTTTGGAAATCTCAAGTCAAATGATCACTTACACAATCATTATAATGAGAATTTCTATAGATATAAAAGTAATGTTTCAAATGGAATTCTCTTATGGGGTCAGTTTAATGAACTTGTTCTCTAACAAGTACCCACATGTTTATTTAAGTGTACCTATAATTTATTTTATGAGATCGACTACTTTCTTTATAAGGAAAAATATCATATACTAGTCTTTTGTTATTCTATTAAATTCTAATCTTAATTGAACAATTACTAAGAATAATTCAGAGATAATATATAAAAGCAATATGAAAAAATAGACTTTAATAATTTAACTGTCAACTAGAATTATATCATTAAACATATAAATGATGTAAACCATGATGTAAGTATGATTATGGGAGTGAATGACTAATAGTTCAAATTAAATTAGATGGGAAAAGGACAAATTGTTGATTATTATAATTTAATTAGAAGATTTGCAGTAGTAGAACTCAAAGTTGTTTAGCCCATTGATTTTGATTTTCTAATAGTTTTACTATTTAACCTCGACATTCTGCAAGCGTACAAGTCGTTCACGTAGTACCTAAGGTGTCAATCCCATGAGGAGGGTTAATCTAATCTTAGAATCTAAGGTCGGAAACTATTAAACAGAAATTTAACAGACAATGAATTTAAACAATAGAACTAAATAAATCAAACAAACCAAATCAAATAACAAAATAGTAATTGACAATTAACACTTAACGAAATCAATCAATGAAAAAACGATTAACAATTTTAGATTAAAAATGAATAACAAATAATGGAAATTGATTGATTTGTTGAATGAAGATAGCACACCCTAGAATTCAACCTAGTGAGTTAACCAAAAGAGAGAAAGGGAAAATTATCTATCTTTAATACTAACCTAACTAATTACGATTTATCGCATTAATAGTTCTAGATGTTCCTAGGATCAATTACTCTCTCTCAAGTTATAATTAAACCCTAAAGCATAAACCATAATCAGATTATGGGAAGTTGTAATCTCTCAATTAACAACCTATCCAAAACTTAATCAATTCTTAAGTTCTCTAGTAAACAATTGGAAACCTATAAGTGATCTCTCTACACAAGATTTACCAACCTGATTTAATTCTAAACCTATTAAATTACCTAACTCTAGTTAGCCCAATTTACTCATTTTTTCTTAATCACCCTCTCAATTTATTATCGAGATATGAAGAACAGAATTAAACCACAATTAATTCAATAAACACATAAAACAATCAGATTTCATTAAATAAAAAATAATATTCCAAAGGTGAGTATAGAACATCAATCAACAATTCAATTCTATCATCAAACTATATATCCCAATTCTACAATCAAATAAAAT
>JANZXV010000212.1:27643403-27654297 GCA_027576455.1 Erythroxylum roigii | reverse complement strand
TGTGAAAAGAACAAGTTTCTTTTAACAAATTTGTTTTAGAAGGGGCTTAACGAAAAAGGATACACAATTCAACCCCCCCTTCTTGTGCATCTGTATATCATTATTAATTATTGTTTTAACGTGTGATTCACTTCAGAAAGGATTTTTAGGGTTAATACGTAATACTAGTTTAAATGTAGTACTAGAATAGCCTATAATAGATGCTAAGGGAGCTAAAAATTGTATTTAAAGGGATAGAAATTGTATTAACGTCTAGGTTTCAAATCCCCTAAAACCCTTAACTGATTGATCTTTTATTATGAAATTGTTTTATTGTTTTATTGGATTGTGGAGATTCCTATGGTATGCTAATAGTTGACCTTGAGTCTATTAATAACTAATCTTAAAGTTTTCAATCGAATTACTCAAGTTAAAGTTTATAGGATTGTGTTTATTGATTTGAAGATTTATGTCATCCTATCTCTCGAGTTGCAATCAACTCCATGTAATTACGGTAGATCTATTTATAAACAAGATTTCTCAATCTTTAAGTTGAAATCAGATTATGATCTATTATTCCCGATCTATTATAACATAAACAAAACACGTAGTCAAATAAAATATATCAATTAAACCAGTTGCATTAATAAAAGAATCAAATTATATTAAAGTATCATCATAGGGTTCATCTAACCTAAATACTAACAAGATGCTTAGTTACACATTATTGAACACAAAATCAAATATAAATAGAAACAAAAACAAATTGAAAACAATAGGTTTATAATTCTAAATCTTCTTAGTTGTCTTCTAATGAGTATTCTTGCGATGTAGAGGTTTGATCTTATATTATGATGGATCTTTTGATGTTTTCTTCATTTTTTTTCCACTTCTCTAAACCAAAATTTCCCCTTGAGAACAATTCAATGTTTTAAATCGCCTCCTAATGTGTACTCCCCTTATTTAAGGCTGAAACGTCCTTTTATATTTAAATTTAGGGTTCTAGGGAGAAGTAAGGCCTGATGCACAATTGTGCATCAAATCATGCATAACCCAAAATCTCCAAAATTCACAAATTTGCACAGCCTGAGAGAAGTGCATAGGCTATTGCATGCCCGTGCATCCCTTCTATGCTTTGAATCTTCATTTTATGTCGTGTTTTCATCTAAATTCTTCTTCTTTAAGTCTATGAAGACAATTATACTCTGTAAGCACACTTTTAGTGAATTTAGTACTAAGTATACAACAAAAGTATAAAATATCAAACAAAAATACATCAAATATGGGGTATAATTATGTTCAATTCTGCATCTATCACCTACAGAAAAGTTCATGTAAGGCTTAGACTTGGTGAATGCTCACATACCTTGAAGCCCTTAGGGGCTTATGTAGGAAGGAAGTGATTCATGGTTAGACATTAGAGAATTCAAGTCAAGGTAGATAATTGTGAAATATGCTTTGAATTATGTGAAATAAGATTTCAGTGACCTAGGCTTTTGGTGAAATAGAGTTGCAATGTCACTAGGTATCCATAGAAATAGAGTTTTAGTGACCTTAAGTTTATGTGGAAATAGAATATCAGTAATGTTAGGCTTTTGTCACAATAAAGTTTTACCATAATTAAACTTCTTATTGGTAACCCTAGTTTTATAAATAGTTTTATACAGGTTTTATAAGTTAAGATTGGATAAAACCTTGGTGAGAACCTTTGAAAGGTTATAGTCATACTTCTCCTTATATCATCTTTCTCACAATAATAAAAGAATTTTGTTGACTTGCTTATGGACATAGGTCACATATTTTAACCGAAACCTATAAATTCTTGCGTTTTTGCTTTCTTATTGTCTCCTATATTCTTCTGTTTTTCTAATAATTGGAATCCAAAATTGATATCGTAACAATGTATATAGAAATCTTTAAGTAACAGTAAGATTTAAAGATGCATTACTCTTTATCTTATATCCTCTTATCACATCATCTATATAAGAGTCTCAATCCATAATATTAATCGTTTCTAATGAAAGAAATCAAATTATTATAATGAAATGAGCAAGGTACTCCTTTGCATTTCTTTCTTTAAAATGTGAAAGAGAAACCTTCTCTTATTTTATATTTAAGAATGGCTAAAGTAAGAATTCACGATTTTAATAAAAAAATTGAAATAAGTTCTTAAGATTTTGATGTTTATAAATTGACTCTTAAACTTAACGTTTATTTGCAAAATAATTTTTATATACAAAATTTAATAATGATATCAAATTTAGTAAATGATAAGGATAATGACTTATTGATATAGTGGTAAAAACTTCATAATATTATAAGTTTCATATAAATAACGATCATTCTATAAATAAATGTTAATATTAAAATTTAATATATAAAACGTTAAATATTAGGTGTTAGCTTTTATGAATAATTTAAAGTTTAATGCAACTATTTTATCAATTAAAATTTTCATTTTTTAAATCAAAGTAAGATAATGATAAAAATGATTATCATTGTGACTCTCCTCACAAACTTAAATATAAGTTATTTAATTAACAAAAACATTTTATAAAGAAGTTTGAATAAAATATGAAAAATATTATAAAATTTAAAATAAATTTTAAAATACTCTTTAATTTTCTCTCAAACTTAATCTCATTAAATATTGATTTTCACATAAATGTTTAAAATATATTTTAAGATTTCAAGAACTTTCTAGTCCTTTAAAGGATCATATTTATAACAAAAAGATTAAAACTAGCTTTTAAGTCTCAATGCTCCTATAAAATTAAGATAAATTATTTCAAATATCTTGACTTTTAAGTGTTTTAGAAATAGCATAACTTTTATTTTTTATTGTTAAAAAAACACTTTTGAGAATTCATGCACATACATCTCAGTATTAAAGGTGTTACTAATATATGTTAACTTTGTTTACATCTTAATCTTTTTTAATCACATCTTTAAAAAGTATCTAAATATCCCTTAGTGAAACTAAATGGTGTAGTATATAATGAAACATCATGTTTATCTGTGTCTCCTTTTTAATCTCCAAATGTCTCTTCCTCTAAATATCAAAAGTGATTCCTTAAATTCTGGCTACCAAAGCCAAAAATCTCTCTAACCTTACTATTCTACCACAACATCTAAACATTATCACCAAACTCATAAGTACCCATAAACTAGTTTAACAAACACTGGCATGGTTAACATCCTAACCCTCATCAATGTTGGACTCATTAAAAGGTTACTCTTAACAATTCTCTTATTTCTCTATTTAAGAAACTTGTCATTATCATCACAACCACCCATTTCTAAAGTTAATCATCATTTGGGAAAGTTGTGTAGCAATAAAAAGAGAGGGAGAAAAAATGGACAGAAAAATTAGTAAGTGTTATAATTAGTAACAAAAATATAAGCAAAACACTCACCTTTGTCAATGGTTAACTTAATTTTTGCAAAAATAATATGTTATTGGCTTGAAATTTTTGAAGTGTAATCTTTTTTTTTCTTTTGGAGAGTTTAAAGGAGAAGTATAATTTGTTTATTTGGTCCCTAATTAACTTCAAGGAATGAGTACAAAGGCTTAAATAGTAGTTTTTTCTATCTAAAAACAAAGTTTAATACTTGTCTATAAGTATGTTTTATAAGACATGGAACTTTAGTAAAGTTAATGGATCACAGAAACATTGTCAATATTAAATATGTGTGTATAAATTCTGAAATGTGGTGTTATTTAATACTAAAAATTGAAGATTATGATATTCTTTTATAGAACTTTTAAAGGTCATGATATTTTGAAATAATTTATCATTTCATTGATAAGGAAAAGAGGAGGTTTTGTTGACTAGAATGGACTGAATGGCTACATTTAGAGAGTAAACAAGAGAAAAAAGAGCTTTGATTAATTGATTAAGGTTTGTCTGATTAACTAAACTACAAATTTTAGTTGGTTAATAAAATTATGAAACATGATTAAATTTGGGAAGAGGGTATTGGTTAGTCAATCAAATTGATGACAATTAATCAATTGACAAAATTTAAGTGCTTTAAATTACTTTAAGACATTATTTCATCATGAAAATGATGAATATAAAAAATATTACAAGTTTTTAAAGTCTTGTTAATCCCTTACCTAAATTCATTATTATCTAGTGATAGTGGTTTTCTGATATGAGTAAGTTTTAATATTTAACCTCGACATTCCGCAAGCGTATGGGTCGTTCGCATAGTACCTAAGGTGTTAATCCCAAGAGGAGGTTAATCTAATCCTACAATCTAAGGTTGGAAACTATTAAGTAGAAATTTAATAGACAATGAATTTAAACACGAGAACTAAATAAATCAAACAAACCAAATCAAATAACAAAACAATAATTGACTATTAACACTTAACGAAAACAATCAATGAACAACGATTAACAATTTCAGATTAAAAATGAATAACAAATAATGGAAATTGATTGATTTATTGAACGATGATAGCACACCCTAGAATTCAACCTAGTGAGTTAACCAAAAGAGAGAAAGGGAAAATTATCTATCTTTAATGCTAACCTAACCAATTGCGATTTATCGAAGTAATAGTTCTAATGATCCTAGGGTCAAGTACTCTCTTTCAAGTTATAATCGAACCACCCTAAAGCATAAACCCTAATCAGATTATGGGAAGTTGTAATCTCTCAACTAACAACCTATCTAAAACCTAATCAGTTCTTAAGTTCTCTAATAAACACTTGGAAACCTATACGTGATCTCTCTACCTAAGACTTACCAACCTGATTTAATTTTGAATCTATTAAATTACCTAACTTTTATTAGCTCAATTTAATCATTTTTCTCGATTCACCCTCTCATTTTATTATCGAGATATAAAGTGCAGAATTAAACCACAATTAATTCAATAAACACATAAAACAATCAGATTCATTAAATAAAAAATAATATTCCAAAGGTGAGTATAGAACATCAATCAACAATTCTATTCTATTATCTAACTATATATCTCAATTCTACAATCAAATAAAACTGAAATACATAGGAAATAGAACTCGAATGGACGATGGGAGGCTGCGACTTCAGAAAGCTTCTTATCCTGGGAAGCACGTCGAGTTTACATCGTCTTCCTCTTCTCTCTTCCTTCTTCTCTTTCTCGATCTCTCAAAGTTCTCTCCTTTAGGGTTTCATTGTGTTTGCTGATCAAAAGCTCTCTCTTTCTGCTCTACTTGTTTTATTTATGTTCTCTTGTGTTTAGGGTTGAACTAGGGTTTTACAGGGGTCTGAAAGGTCTAAAAAATACCTCGAAATGTGAAGTTTGGAAGTGGTTGCGCGTCTGGCCGACGTAGGCCACGATCGTGGCCTATGTCAGACCTTTTTGTTAGGATCATGCACTATCAGGCCACGATTGTGGGTTGCTGTTTCGGCCCGAATGTCTTTCGAAACTCCTCCGTTCTTCGATATTAATCCTGAAACACTAGCAAACACATCAAGGTACCTCATAAACATAATATTTAAGCTCAAAAGTTTGTACTAACCCATAAAATACTTAAAACACAAATAATTAACAAACTAATACAATTCTAACCTAAACCCATACTAAATAATTACATAATGTTGATTTTAACACTTATTGAAGGTAAAATTAATTTTCATGTTCTTTATTTGAATTTCATTATCCATCACTCCTTTGAAGTACTTCTCAGCACTAAACACTCTAAATCTCTTATTGTTCTTCTTATGCTGTTACTATTACATCACAATGTTCCTCTAAAAAAGAATCTTTTCAAATGAGGTTTAGACTTGAATCTTCAAGTCTACAAATAAAGGATTCCTCGAAAGTATTCAAGTATAAAGAAAAGTATTATTCTCTAAAGACAACTGCTGAGGGAGATTCGTCCTTGTCATTAATTTAGGCATAAATATAGAGGGGAAAACTCACTACAAAGAAAAAGACTAAAAGATGGGGAAAAAAATCCAGTAGGAACTAACTTAAAAGTAGGAAATCAGTAGAAGAAATGCATTAACAAAAGTTAAAAAAAGTGCAAGTTTTTGTTATAGAGAACAAGAATTTCTTCTTTCAGTCACTTTTATTTATGAAATTGAAAGAAACTAAATAAAAATGGCAATTGAGATGTTAAAATGTGGGAGGTGACAATACAATAGAAAGAAGTGGAGAAGATTTTTTCTAATTCATGTAAGCAAGATTTAAAAAAAGTATATGTGTCGTAGGAAGTAAAGAACAGTACATTTGATAAGTTAGTTCAATTAATAGTCGTCACTAATAAGGACTAATATCATGTTATATTTGATATGAAATGAGAGTTCAAGAATTAAAGTATTTAAAATTAAAATTAAAATTCATAATATTTTTAACAATTTGCTTAAAATTACAAATTAAAATATTAAATTTTCAAAATATAAGCCTAATTTCTAATAAAATTTGAATAAGATATAAATATTTTATTATTATGTCTAGAAAATGTTTAACAAAACTTGGTGAATGAATTACGTTTAAGCTTCTTTTAGAAGGCATGAATTGATTCAATAATCCACTTTTTTCCAATCGCAGCTCAACAGTATCTAAAATCTTTTCCTCAATATTGCTAAGAGATCACCGTTTAAATTCAGCAACTATCTGCTAGAATTGGAGGGTGAGGCAATGAAGAAATGACTTAGTTGTTTTATGGATGGAAATAAAGCCTTCATATACATAAAGAAGCTTAGGAAACTGAAAGAGGAATTGAAATCCCTTAACTCCCTTAAAGTTAGTAATATTTAATAGAATATTAAGATGGCCTTCGATACCCTGAATAGAATACAAGCACTCTCCACTTAGCACCTAATGAATAATAACTTTAATTAAAGGAGAAAATAGCTTTACAAGATTATGATCAAGCTCTCAATCATAATAATTATATACTACAACAAAGAGCTAGAATCTTGTGGTAAAAAAAAGGGATACGAACTCAAAATTTTTCACAAATCGATGTTATCAAAGAATAACAATTACAGGATTGCTTCACTGTAAATTGATGATGACACTTTTATTGTTTCTCAAAAGGATCTTATTTATAAGCCTCACTTATTCTTCTCCAAGTCCTTAAAAACTACAGCTAAGGGATATTCTTCTATTTAGATTCTTCAATCAATCATCAAGTAGCAAATATAACCACATGAAGCTACTATACTCCCTAGTCCTTTACCGAGGTTGAGAAAGCTTTATTTTACCACAATCCCTACAATACACCTAGTCTAGATGGACTCAATGCATTCTTTTTTCAAAAGACCTAACCAGAGACAAAGATGGTGGTGATAGATGTTGTGCTCAAATTCCTAAAAAAGGAGAGGATGCTAAAGGAAATAAATAAGATTTTCATCTGTCTTATCCCTAATAATCAAGCTCCAAACTCCTTTTAAAGAGTTCAGACCAATCGAATGTTGTAATATTATTTATAAGATAATCTCTAAGCTGATTACTAACAAATTGAAGCTTCCCAAGATATATAGATGACAACATTTTACTTCTTTAAAAGTTATTTGAAAACTATAACAAGAATCATGCTAGTAGAAATTTTGAAAATTAGATTGATTTTTAAAAAGTTTTTGATTTTATAAGTTGGGACTTCATATTGAACCCTCTTAAAGCTTTTAGTTTTCTAACTATTTTTGTTGGATAGATAAAGCAATGCATTACTTCTATTTCCTATAGTGTTCTTGTCAATGATGAGGCAACCAAGCTATTTAAGGGAGCAAAGGGGATAAGACAAGGTGATTTAATTTCACCTTACTTACTCACCTTATCTATGGAGGTTCTTACTAAGCTCATTAGGCTGGTTATTTCTCAAAATAAATAATTCAAATTCCATTCAAGGTGTAGGGAAGTGAAGCTTATCAACTTATGCTTTGCTAATGATTTGAACTTATTCTCTAGAGATAAAGCTGATTTACTTAGTGCACAATTGTCAACTCTGTAGACTTTTAAATTGCTCTTAGGCTTTTGCATTAACATATATAAAGTGCATAATAGTATGCCTTTTAGATTTCATCTCTTATATGTTAGCAATCTAAATCACCACCTCTTACTTATCTGGGGAATATAATTAACTTAAAAAGAACAACTTGCAAAGATTTCCAACCTCTAGTTGATAAGATCTAAAGGAGAATTTCTAGCTAGTACAACAAAAGCTTAACCTTGACAAAGAGAGAACAACTCTGCATCTGAGTCCTAAACAACATCCATACTCATTGGTTTTCTCACCTTATGTTTCTAAGCAAAATTATTAAAACAATAGACAAGTTCTTAGGAGCTTTCTATGGTCAGGTGATTTATCAAGAAAAAATTTGTCCAAAGTGAAATGGGATGATCTTTATATGCCCAAAGATAAAGGAAGTTTGGGTATAATACCATTGAAAGTCACTAATAAAGACCTCTCAATTAAAAGGCTATGGAGAATCCTAAATGATAAACATGCTCTTTGGATTCAATGGTTACACGCTTATTATTTAGGGAATGACAACTTATGAAGCAGATATCCAAGGCAATTTCCTCGTGGATTATGATCAATATTTGCAAACTAAGGGAAAGGTTGAGATTGGTGGTTAAAAGCAAGTTTAGAATTGGGCAAAAACATCATTGTAGTTTGGCAATTAGATTTATTCAAGTCCTTTACTCTTATTAATAAAGTTAAATTCACTGACTAACATCATCCTTACAATGCCTAAATCGTCTAATATTAATCAAATATTAGGAATTGTTCTTATTCCTAACAAAGACGATACCTTAGTTTGGAACAAAATTTCTTTAGCTACTTTCAATTACTCTTATTGTTGATCCCTCCTAAGGATCCCAGTTCCTAAAGTGTCTTGACACAAATTATTAGGGTTTAAGTAGACTCATCCTCAAGCATCATTCATTTTGTGGTTCACTATAAAGGGTAAACTAAATACCCACGACAAATTATCCAATTTTGTGAACTTACCTTGCATCTTTGTTTTATTTAAGTAGGAGGATGAAAGCTTGTATCACATTTTCTTTAAACTTAAGTATTCGAGTCATATAGGGAAACCATTCTCCAACTCTACAACATAACTGCCCCTCTTGCTAACAGAGAGAATATTATGCAATAAAGTTGTCATTAGTGGAAATAGGTTGTTTTTCATGATTAAGTTATGCTATTTATTACATTTGTTTGGCATGTAAATAGTTAATTTTATACAATCAAAGCATGCAAAGGAGTGCTTTGGCAATGAACTTGATTAGCATGATAAGGATGCATATGATAATACATTAAGTTTATCTTATTGCAAGCCTCTCATCATAAATAGATGGAGATTAACAAACTCATTATTGAGTGGCTGAAGCTAAACAAAATGGTCTTATCTTTTAAAGTTGTCTTACGGGAAAAAAGTAAAACAAGAATTTAAATATTAGAGGTTAAGGAGATAACAAAAAAGATATACTTTATAGTTGCATCATGAATTGTCACTCTAATGGATTCTTAGGAACTTGTAGCTTTTACTTCATTTCATTCAAGCTATGTTCTATATAGCTATTTTAGTTTTTTATATTAAGCTAATCTAAAGTAGTATTTGAACTTAAGATATAAGGTTTTTAATAATTTAATGCTATTATGTTGATTTAATTTCTAAAAATACCTCAACTTAGTAACCCCATTATCAAAATTCTAATCTTTATAATATTTAAGGAATTTAAATTCCTTCAAGTTAGTATTAATGAATAAAAATGTAAAATGACAAATATATTGTTTAGACAATTATTAAATATTTTAAATTTGATAATTTAGTATAAATATAATCACAATTATATGTATTCTTTATGTTTAACATAACAATGATAAACTAACTCTAACATTTAAGAATAATTAAGAATTAAATTTTCAAAATTGGAACTTAAATACAATAAAATGAAAAAAATTCTATTTAACATATTTTTATTTAAGAAAATTAACACCTTTACAACTACAACAAATTCCACCAAAGTTTATAATCAATAATCACACTGGTTGGGTCGGCCATACAAGGCCCAATTCCAAGCCCAGACATCGACGGCCCAGTCGTAGGTGACCATCTCCCATGCAAACACCAAGACTTACGTAAAGACCTAAACTTAGCAATTATCCCATATATAAGGTACTATTTCGCCATGATGCAGGTACGGCATTATAGCCCTAGTTTTCTCTACTATTAGCAACCAAAACTCTCTCTAAAAGACTAACTTGAGCATCGGAGGGGCCTTCCGGGAACCAACCCCTGGTGTGCCTTATTTATCTTGCAGGTATTCAGCAGCCAAAGTCATACAGAATCATGGATCCGAATAGGGACGTCAAGCCCCTTCAGAATCTGACTGAACCAGTTGGCGCCCACGGTGGGGCCCGACATCAGGGCACCACGTACAGAAACACACAGGTCAGTCAGGCGGCAGCGGCCAATCCTGATATAGCCGCTGTCACGGCTCTTGCGATGCAACGGATGGGTTTGCAGTTACCCGTCGCTCACCCACCACAGCATCACGAGTCCCGCACTCAATCTTCGCACCCGAATGATCCACCGCATCTTCAGAATCAAGATCAAGAAGAACAGAGCGTAGCCCTAGAAGACAACGCCGAGGATAATTCGCACCATAATTCCCAGTGCCCCCCGGATGCAAATCGACCTGCACCGCAACCAACCTCCCTCACCCGAAGACAAATAGAGGAAGCGATTGATTTATTGGTTCGCCAAATCCTACAGTCTCAGCCAGAACAACAGCAGACCCCCGCTCGGCAAATTGGTGTGACGACCGATCGCCATTCTGCTGAAGCCTTAGAAAGGATCATGGATGATTGAATCAATCTTGTAACATCCCGTTACTGGTAGCAAAGGGTATTACGGTAATATTGGGTCAGACTGATAGATTTCATTGCATTCACTG
>JANZXV010000212.1:27614028-27632200 GCA_027576455.1 Erythroxylum roigii | reverse complement strand
CCAATTAAATTAATGGGAGTAAAATTTTAATTTTTTTATGAAATTAAAATTTAAAATAATAATTTTAAATTTAAAAAGTTTTAGAAGCAGTGGAGGCAAGGGGATTTGATCTCCATAATTTTTGCTATTTTCTTTTCCAAAACAATACAACAAGTTAGCAGGGCTGTACTCATGGGGGTAGCCACAGTGGGGGCAAGTGGTGGCTCCGCCCATGAACACATACGTTAATATAAATAAATCTTAAACTACGCATATGCAATACAAAAAACTTTCAAAGGTGAAGATGTAATTTATCTTTTACCAGTAATTGTCCGCAGACGTGAATCTATACAGTTAGTGTAAGAAAGTTCATGTCATCTTATCAACGTCTTCTCTTTTTCTTTAATTGAATAATACATTTTTTTTCGGAACTTTTCAGCACAATTTTTCTCTAACAAAAGTAGCTATCAAAAAATTTAACAAAGACCATGTTCAGGACTTGAAAGAGTTGAGTAAAGCATTGACAAAGGTTCAGCAGCAGTGTTATATAGATCCACACAATGTAAGATTAAGGACTCTTGAAGCAGATCGATTGAAGAATTACCAAGAAGTGTTGAGATTGCAGAGTTCAATTATTAAAAAGAAAACAAGACAAACATGGCTTAAAAAAAGGGATATCAATTCTAAATTTTTTCAAGTGTCTTTGTTGATTCGAAGGAATACTAACAACATCGATCACTGAATTGAAGGATGAGGAGGGTAACTTGATATCTGATCAACAAGAGATCTTTGATCACATTTGAGGCTACTTTACCAATCTAATAAGGAGCACTAAAGTTCAGCAAAGTGGATTTGGGGTAGGAAATATTCTAGAGTTCAGACCAAACCAATCACTCCTGAAGATGCTCAATGCTCCTTACACTGCCCAACAGGTGAAAGAGGTGTTTTGATTACATTGTTCGAAAGCGTCTGGTCCTGATGGATATTCTGCAAGTTTTTTTCAGCAAACTTGGGATGTCACGGGCCCTCTCTTAACTGATGTGATGTTGGAGTTTTTTTTTTCTGGTTCATTGCTGAAGAAGATCAACCATACTTTCATTTGTTTAGTTCCTAAGATAGATAGGCCCGAGATGATTGTGGATTATCGTCCAATTTCTTGTTGTTAGACTATCTATAAAATTATCGCTACTTTACTAGCAGATAGATTGAAAGTAGTGTTGTCAGATGTGGCACAAGGTGCTTTTTTTGCCGTTGAGAAGCATTGGTGATAACATACTAATTTTTCAAGAGTTGTTGGGGGAGTATCATACTGGGAAACATATTAAGAGTTGTGCATTAAAGCTTGATTTATTTAAAGCTTATGATACCATTAGTTGGGAATATTTGAAAGTTTTTTTGGAAGCCATCGGTTTACCTATCATATTTCGTCACTAGATTCAACAATGTATACAAACTACATCGATGAGTGTGTTAGTGGTAAACTACATCGTTCCTATGGTCTTGTAAAATTGAAAACAATAAAGGGGAGGCAAAGTTAAGTGGAGTGAAATTATTCTTTCAAAAAAGTAGGAGAGATTAGGGGTCATTTCAATTACTCAAATGCAACGGGTTTTGCTACTGAAGAGGATTTGGAGATTATTTGTTGATAAGGAAACGTTGAAGGTGAAATGAGTGCAGATTTATCATCTTAAATTTCAAAATTTTTGGTAGCTTCAACAGAATCGTAAATATTCATGGATATTCAAGAGCATGTTAAACCTTAGGGAGCAAATTTATCCTTGTATGAAATATAGGGTAGGGGATGATGAAGACATTTGGATGTGGTTTGATAATTGGACTGATTTCAGTCCTTTTTGGTTGCGTAATGACTTATAAGTGTTAAGGAGTAGGATTCCTAAAATGGCTAAAGTTACATGGCTCATCCAAAAGAGGGATAAGATCCAAAATATTAGGCATTTTCAATTGCTGAAAAACTATTTACTTAAGCTACCTACTGTGCGAAGGAAGGATAAGGGGGTATGGACTGTCCATGCTAGCGAGTTATTTAACAATAAATCGACTTATAATCTACTGGTGGTGCCAATATGGAGTCAGTCCCGTGGGCAAAAACAGTATGAAAGTAGGTTTTAAGTCCAAAATTTGCCATTTTCTTGTGGTTAGTTATAAAGAACATATTAAGAACTAAAGACCATTAGTTTGGGAGTTACGATCCTTATGTAGACAAGTAAATGAGAATAGAAACCATCTATTTTTCCAGTGTGGATATAGCAAATCAGTGTGAAGCAGAATTTTGCACATGATTAGACTTTGAAGGTTCTTTTTTTATTGGAATGAAACATTGAACTCTATCATTCGATATTCTGACTCAGGTCAGAGGGGTGGAATTATCATCAAATTTTCTTTCCAAATGGTGATCTATTATTTACGGAGAAAGAGAAATAGAATAATTTACAAAAATGAGGAGCAGTACAAATTGAACTTGCTGAGACAATCGTCAACTTGATTAGAGAAACTATGATAGCCAAAGAAAAGCAAGACAACATTAGCCAAAAACTCATATCATTATGGTTAATCTGATTTTTGATTTGCAATTGCGGTACATTTTGTATAGTGTAGGTTTTTACTGCTTGTAGGATCCTCAAGAAGGGTTGTGTATAAGTTTCTGCTTTGGTAATATATTCCTTTTTAAATTAAAAAAAAGTCTCTCTTTTTGTAACAGTGACATAGTGTGTTAGCTCAAGTACACGTGTAATTCCAGAAGTTAAGAAACGAGTTAAAGCGAGTGCTCCTCGTTATTTCTTGGACTTCAGCTCTCGAAAAACATGCCATGTTCTGAACTTCTCACAGGTTATTGGAACGAACTGAAACGTTGGCCCACAAAGACATAACAGGAAAATAGCTTTTTCATGGGCAAACGGTCCAAAGCATTTTTCACGTTAAATAAATGGCAATCAACATTGCCAACTCAAGACCTCTGAACTTTCAATTAACCTTATTTCACACTTACCGTCTTCATTCAGACAACAAATCGTTCTGACAAATTAATCTAAAGTCTCTCACTAGCTATCACCATCAATTTCTAAAATTTGGAACCATTAATTTTTTAATTCAAAATTTTTTATTTTTATTAGATTATTTTAATAACTTTTGTGGTTAAAAACTGAACAAATTATTAATTAATTAGTTAATTTTTATAAATTAATAAATTCTTAAAATTTTAAATAAAACAACTAGTATTCTTTTAATAATTCTAAAATTAAACTTTAAATTTTCTATTATTAAGGACATAATTTTAGTAATATTTTATTTTCGTTAATTTTATTCAGTTTTTAATTAATTTTATAATAATATTATTAAAAATTTTAAAATTTAAATCTTTAATTTTGTCGATTTAATTTCTGGAAAAAATAGCATTTCATAATATATTAAATAATATGACCAGCCAGACGCGCTATATATAGCATTCTATAATCTCAATATCACGATGTACATAAAACCATCTCATTATAAACTCTTTCTGTCTCTGCTTGTTATATCTGTAGTCGAGTACTAAAGATCTTGTATTGCATAACTGTCTTGATGGCAGAATCCAACCCATTTCTGCCCATCTCAAGTCATGCAAACTACAGCCCTCTTCCCGGTGAATCTCGGGCAAGCGACGGCCGGAGATCAAAGAAAGTGCTCCTACTGATCTTTTCCGGGCTGTTTGTCGTTGCTTTAGTCGCAGTTTTGACTGACAATAACAACGTGCCTGAATTGCCCGATAAAACAGCAGGAAATGAAAATGTGGGATCCGTCACGTCGACAAGGCCTGAGTATCTTAGGCCGGCGTCAAGAAGCAAGATGGCCGGCGTGTCGGAGAAGGCGAACGTGATGGTCGGAGGAGTGAAGGACTTCGAGTGGAACAATAGCATGTTGTCTTGGCAAAGAACTGCGTTTCACTTCCAACCTGAAAAGAATTGGATGAATGGTACGCACTTCCCTATTTCATCGGTTTTATGTACAAACAAAAGAATTTATCATTCAATGGCTTTGATTCTTCGTTCATTTTAAAGATTTTCTTGTTTTATGGCATAACTCTGCTTCTGCTTTGATTTCTTTAAAAAAAATCCATTGTTTTAGCCTCTATAATTGGGAAATATTTGTGTAATGGTAAGGCTAGGTGTTATGAGATTTATTACAATATTAGGAATTAGAATGCATGCGACCTAGTAAAAGTAAACAAAAGTTGCTGCTTTTGGCTATTGTGTAGGTCCTCCAATTAATCTTACTCGTTGGATAGTTCCTTTATTATGTGGGTCGGGGCCTAACTCTTATCTGATTCTGACGTGACGTGTAGTCATAGAAGTTCCAGAGTTAAAATTTTAAAACTCAGTAAAAGAATTAGAGGAATTCGATCTCGTCGATTGGTAACTTTGAAGAGGAACTTTTGAATCACAAAATTTGTCGTCTATCCCTCTTTTTTTTTTTATTATATAGAAAATTTAGCCATCTGACTAAGTTTTCTGTTTTCTTCTTTTTTGATGATCGGGAAATTCGGTTGCTGGTTCAGATCCTAATGGTAAGAGCCGCTATCTCTTTTGTTAGTTTATGATAATTTTATCGACTTCTGTAATTGGAAATGTTAGTAGCCTAAGATGGATTAACATTTCTGAAATTCCTAAAACATATTATCGTTTTATATATAAAAACTGCTTAGTTAACATATTGAATCTGGGAATTTTGAATTTGTTATCAAAAACGTAGATAAATGAAAGCTTTTCAGTTTTCAAACAGGTTACTTAGGTGAATTTGATTGATCAAACTTGTCTAGCTATGTTATGGTTAACTGATAGTAAAAAGCAACAAACGTAAGGGGAATATGCATTCCAAAAGGTCAAAACAGTCCGATATACGGGGAAAAAAGAAAAGAACATTTTGAGGATTAGGACAATCTTGTACTTGGCCCTAAGTTAAGCATCTACATAAATTATGTAATTATTCACCAAATTCAAAACTAACATGTCGCTTTAAAATCTGTAACTATAGGTCCGTTGTTTTACAAAGGATGGTACCACTTCTTTTACCAGTACAATCCGAATGGTCCAGTATGGGGTGACATAGTTTGGGGCCATGCGGTGTCCAGGGATTTAATCCATTGGCTTCACCTTCCCTTAGCAATGGTTGCTGATCAATGGTATGACCAAAATGGTGTTTGGACTGGCTCTGCCACAATCCTCCCTGATGGCAAAATAGTCATGCTTTATACCGGCTCTACTAATCAGTCTGTTCAGGTACAGAACCTTGCATATCCAGCAGACCACAATGATCCTCTCCTCCTCAACTGGGTCAAATACTCGGGTAACCCAGTTTTAGTCCCGCCACCAGGTATAGGTGCTAAGGACTTCCGTGATCCCACCACAGCATGGTTGACTTCAGAAGGGAAATGGCGCATTACTATCGGGTCTAAAGTTAACCAAACAGGCATAGCCTTGATCTATGACACTGAGGATTTCATAAATTACGAGTTCACAGGCCAGATACTTCATGCTGTTCCTGGTACTGGCATGTGGGAATGTGTGGATTTTTATCCCGTGTCTAACACTACCGATATTGGTCTTGATACTTCAGCTAATGGCCCTGATGTGAAGCATGTGGTCAAGGCCAGTCTCGACAATACTAGGCATGATCACTATGCAATTGGAACTTATGACGATAAGGCTGGTACATGGTCTCCTGATAATCTAGATATTGATGTAGGCATTGGTATCAGATATGATTATGGCGTGTTCTATGCTTCCAAGACATTTTATGATCAGATGAGAGCTCGACGAGTGCTGTGGGGCTGGATCGTGGAGTCTGACAGTGAGGCTGCTGATGTGATGAAAGGATGGGCATCGCTTCAGGTAAGAGTTCTATTCTGATCAAAGTTAAGCTTCAAAAAGAAAATGGGGAAAGATGTTCTTATCGTTTGATGCCTATTGTAAATTTTATTTAAAAGGATCATCAACATGAAATACTTGGCAATTACGTTTTGCAGGCTATTCCTAGGACAGTTTCATTTGACACAAAGACTGGCACCAATCTGCTACAGTGGCCAGTGAAAGAGGTAGAGAAGTTGAGATTAAGAAGTCAAAAATTAAAAAATATTGAGGTCAAACCAGGATCTATTGTCCCAATCGATCTTGAAGCGGCCACACAGGTTTGTGTTCGTAAAGCTTTTGGTTTACAATAGAGTTAATATGAAAAGTATAGGACGAAAACAATTTATAGTTCTAACTTGGTTATGTAATACAGCTAGACATTATTGCTAAATTTGAGTTGGACAAGAAGGCTTTGGAGAGCTTGTCTGAAGCTAACGATGAGTTCAGTTGTGGCAGCAGTGGTGGAGCTGCTCAACGTAATGCATTAGGACCATTTGGTCTTTTAGTTCTCGCAGATAGTGTACTCTCTGAGCAGACTCCTGTATACTTCTATATCACCAAAAGAAGTGATGGAACTGTCAAAACCTACTTTTGCACAGATCAGTCAAGGTAAACCAAACATGTCTATATGTTTGAATTTCATATTCAATCCTAACTATCTAAACCAATGTCTTGTTTCTTCTGCAGGTCATCGATTGCAAATGATGTTAACAAACACATTTATGGAAGCTATGTCCCTGTATTAGAGGGTGAAAAGTTCTCTATGAGAATATTGGTATGCATACAAGACCCTAATTATTTCTAATTTTGCTTAGTGATGTTAGAAAATCAATTACAATTCTTTACTTCTATGGTTTAATCAGGTGGATCATTCTATCATCGAAAGTTTTGCTCAAGGTGGTAGGACTTGTATCACCTCACGAGTTTACCCAACAAGGGCAATTTATGGAGCTGCTAAGCTCTATTTGTTCAATAATGCTACTGACGCTACTATCACATCGACGCTAAAGATATGGCAGATGAATTCTGCTTTTATACGCCCTTATCTTAATACCTTAGAACATCAATAGGTTTCAGTTTGATCCATCAAAGCCTGCCTCATCTAATGTCATGAAGCTCTGCAACGTTTTCTCTTCTGTTTCACCATTTTTTATCATTCATATGTTTTTCATAGATGAAACCTTCAATTAAAGCAGTGATTCAACGAGATTAATTATTGTGATCCTCTCTAATTCAAAACGTATTTCATTTTGAGTTGCTTCTGTTACTTTAATTATATTCTGGTTGTAAATGTAAGTTAAACCTTCTTCATCAATTAGTTTTGAAGTTAGAAAATTTTGAACAAATAATCTTCATTTCCAATTGAGAATTTTTTTTGAAAGAAAATTTGTAATGTTATCGCCTGCAATCAAATTAATACCAATTTTAATAATGAAATATGTAGTTAGTGAAGAGTTGAGATTGTTCCCACGAGAAATCTATTGGTAAATGTTTCACGAGTTAAAACTAAAACAAATTAGGGAGGTTTAAATAACGTAATTCTGAAATTAAATTTGACAAAAGTTAGAAATAAATAGAAATAATCAAATCTAGAAATTAATGAACAAACATTGGTTTCAGGTCACATACGTTATCAAACTAGTATGGATCATCGATACAAATTTAAATTAAATCCATTAACAAAAACTCATTAAGTGGTCTCTCTTAGGATTAAATGAATAGAAACATGTATTCTAATAACTCTTATTAACCAACAACTTAGATACGATTTTAAGTTCGATTAATTAATACCTTGAAAAAGTAAGAGAATCATTGAGTAAGACAATACACGTATGATATGTATTTAGTCTAGATAAATATCTTTCTTAGAATTTCCAATCTCTAACATAAAAGATGGTAATCCTATTTGCTACTTTGGATTAGCAAAACTGAACGTCAAATCCTACTAATATGGTTGTAAATTAAATCAATAAATTCTTAGTTGTGCACCCTAATGATCAATCAATTCAATTACGAAAAGTAATGCGAAAGACACTTAATATTAGTCAATGAAATAAACTTTATTAAGAAATTCTCACACATACTAGTTGATAACGTTGGTTTCCTTCAACCAAGAAAAATAATTTAGCTACTTATAACAGTGATAAAACTTGACAGAAGAATAGCTGAATGTCTAGTCTCCATATCTGTCTTTTCTCCAGAAAAAAAATGATAAACTCTCTAAAAGAACAAAACAAGGACGTGAATGATAAGATGTCTAAAATGCATGGTCGTCCTCCCTTCTTAAAGTTATTTGATCATATATACTCCCCTATAAAATCAGGTAGCAGATTCTCACATAAAGAAAAGAACTTGATTCCCAAAATAATTAGAATCCTAAATTTACCGAATATGTTTTCAAATCATACTCTGGTGATAAACTTTTCCTTTACACGTGCTCATGCTTAGTCAAAAACTTTTCTACCAGCTGAAAATTTGAATTGCCTTTGCTTTTCTTGCATCTTTTTAATTCAAATTCAACTCCCACGTGTTCAAAATCACTTGATAACAATCAAAAAACAAGTCCATTAATTTTAAATAAAAATTTTAACACATTAAAGAGATTTATATCCAAAGTTAGTCCAAAAATAATAACTTATCAAATTCCTCCACACTAATCTTTTGCTCGTCCTCGACAAACTACATTTGCAATCAATTGACAAACTAATCAACTTTCTTTATTCCAAGTCTCACAACAATAAATAGTACACACTTCAAGAGTTAAACAATTTTTTAATCAATTAATGTCCATGAGTTATCATTCAAGTAAATATAAATAAAGTCAATTTAAGGCAATCATATTTCAAAAACTAGCACATATTATAGCAAACTCTCACAGATCGGATTTCGCTCAAATCTCTTAAGCATTTATTAGTTAAGTATTTCACTCAAATTCTTCTAATGCAAATATTTTACCACATGCTTGGTTTTTTCACCAACTTTTCACCACTTGAAATACAAACATGCACAAATCAAAAGGGCTTTATTCAAGATTATATTGGGCTATAGGTAAAGGTAAGGATTGATAAACGGAAAGGGAAAAAAATCATAAACATTAGCAAATCATCTAACCACTTGTGGAGACACAATTTCAATCACAAAGGAGTTAACAAAGTCATTCCATATAGAGATAGATTACACTCCATAATTTATTTTTCACTATTATTTTCTTTCTTTTTTCCATTCTTTTTTTTAGTCAATGAAATATACTGATATTTAAGATCATGAGACAATAGTATAACACATAATACAAGTCTTAATCTCTTCAATTTCCTTTCATCTTTTTCTTTTCTCTGCCTTCCATATTTCTCCAGATAAGTTTGACATAAATTGTAATTAGAATGCCTACTTACATTTATGATGGGTGAAGATATTAAAGGTTTTAGTTGTTTATTATGGGTTTATCAAGAAAAAGGGTTAAGCTCAGAAGGTTCAATAAAGGATATTGAATTGGGTTGGCTTTTTTAAGCTAAAGGTTTAAAACAAAGAGGGCCTTTATCATTTTTATGCACAAATGTATAGATGTGATCTCAAGTCGGTTCCAAGTAAGGTCTAGAGAAAAATTCACCTTAGAAGATAATCACACATCAAAGAAATACATATTGATATAGATGTTTCATTCTTTTAGGCCCAAAAACTCACAGGTTAATACAGTTCACCACAATTATACACCATGTTTAATCATATGATTGCCAAACCTTGACTAAGTGTATACACTTGTATTTCTTAACTAAGTGGCATATATTGCTCTAAAAATAAAATTAACTCAAGTTATGCGCACTAATTAAGATATTAAAAATGAAAGTATAGGAAGTGTTGATGTTGGCTAATCAATTGCAAACAAGTCAATAAGCATTCAAAAAGTTTCAACAAAGATTCATAAATATCAGTTATATGGAACATACCCCACCCCCACACGTAATCCATACATTGTCCCCAAAACCTTGAGGTATTAGGTTCAAATCCCTCCAAGACCAAAGAGGACAATACTGATTAAGGTTGTGGTCGCGTGCAAACTTGAAGTATTCGGGGGACCCAAGCCCCGGTACACAAAACACGGGCCCAACATCCTTGGCAACGGTGCCAAAATTTGGTAATGTTGTCACTTACAACCAAATTAATACCAACTCTAATAATGAAATATGTAGTTAGTGAAGAGTTGAGAACATTCCCACGAGGAATTTATTAGTAAGTGTTTTACGAGTTAAAACTAAAACAAATTGGGGGTTTATATAATGTGATTCTAAGGAATTAAAATTGAAAAAAATTATAAATAAACAGAAATAATCAAATATGAAAAATTAATGACAAAATTTGGTTTCGGGTCACCTATATTATCATACTAGTGTGGATCATTAATAAAAATTTAAATTAAATCTGTTAACAAATATTCATTGAGTGGTGTTCTCTTTTAGGATTAAATGAATAGAAAAATGTATTCTATTCACTCTTATTAACCACAATTTAGATACAATCTAAGTTTGATTAATTAATAGCCTAAAGAACTAAGAGAATCAGTGAGCAAGACAATACACATACGATATGTATTTAGTCTAAATAAATATCTTTCTTAGAATTTCCAATCCCTAATGTAAAAGATGGTAATCCTATTGTCACTTTGGATTTGCAAAACTAAATGTCAAATCCTACTAATCTAGCTATAAATTAAATCAATCAATTTCTAGTTGCGCACCCTAGAGATCAGTCAATTCAATCATAAAAAGTAATACAAAAGACACTTAATATTAGTCAATGAAATAAACTTTATTAAGAAAATCTCACACATACTAGATGATAACATTGGTTTCCTTCAACCAAGAAAAACGATTTAGCTACTCATAACAGTGATGAAACTTGACAGAAGAATAGTAGAACGTTTGGTCTCCATATTTGTCTTTTCTCCAAAAAAATGAAAAACTCTCTAAAAGAACAAAACAAAGACGTGAATGATAAGATGTCTAAAAGGGATGGTTGTCCTCCCTTCTTAAAGTTATTTGATCAAATACACTCCCCCACGAAATCAGGTAATAGACCCCGACATAAAGAAAAGAACTTGATTCCCAAAATAATTAGAATCCTAAGTCTATCGAATATGTTTTAAAATTAGACTTTGGTGATAAACTTTTCCTTTGCACGTGCCCATGCTTAGTCAAAAACTTTTCTGCCAGTTGGAAATTCAAATTACCTTTGCTTTTCTTGCATATATTTTATTCAAATTCAACTCTCATGTGCTCAAAATCACCTGATAACAATTAAAAAACAAGTCCATTAATTTTAAATAAAAATTTCAACACATTAAAGATATTTATATCCAAAGTTATCCCAAAAATAATAACTTATCAGAAATTGGGAAAAGTTTTACGTTACTTTCTTTACCTCTTGTAAGACCTTTAATAAAAGAAGATAGAATAATAAAGAATTTAATTTTTTAAAAATTTATAAAGAAATATTTATTAGTTAATTTATATCTAAGTTGACTAGATAATTATACATATTTTTATTTTTAAAATTTACATTTAACTTTATTAAAAATAGTAATTTCATTTAAAATTCATTCAAACTTAATATTAAAGATACCCTCATTATTTTTCAGAGTTTTATAATTATAAAAATAGATATTCTATTTTACATAAGTAATTATGAAATTTGTTATATTTTTAATAATTATTATATTATTTATTAAATTAATTTTTTAATGATGATAATAGACCAAAAATAGTGTCATTAAAAATTCTAGTCTAAAAGTTTTATTGCTTAGATATTATTAAATATAAAGATTTTAGTTATCTACTTCATTTAAGTTTAATTAATCATATTATTTTACATATATAATGATAAGAAATGAAAAATTATTAATATAATTTTTATTTGGTAGAAGATTAAATATTTTGTTCATATTATTAAATAATTAATAGCATAATTTAAGAAAGTATGAGTTATTACTTGAATTTAAACTTAAAATTTTTATAATAAATCAAATTTATAATTAAAATCAAACTCATTTCTTGATTCGAATTAGATCATTTTTAAATATGATAATCCTAATAAACATACAAATTACTCAAAACTTGTGTCATTAAAATTATGACTTGGACCTATACGCCTTTACAAAAAATTGAGTTCTAGATTTAGCTTTATTTCTGAAAATTATGATGTTCCTAGTTAAAAATTTTGCAATAAAGTGGGGGATATGGAGTTACCTAAGCCCAAGAGTTCGGCTTACAGTCAAGTACATACATATATTCTTTTCTTTTGTTTGTTTTTTTTGGTTTCTTGTCGACTTTAAAGTTGTATTATGTAGAAGAAAGAGTGGAGAGAATTTATAGGAGAAAATGATTTCTCAATATTACACTGTTTTATGCTTCTAATAAGCCTCCTTATATAACATCTCTAAAACCAAATAAAATGATTACAATATCTTATAAATTATAGCCGCTCAATAACTTAAGTTTGCCAAATTAATTTTTATATAACATAAACTAATAATAACTTTTCCGTTCAAGTTTGCTACTTTAACACTCCTTCTCAAACTTGCATATTGCGTCTTCATTTGCAATCAAGATAGGTAATTCACAACATTTTCTTAAACTTCTCAAATAATTCAACTTTCAGGGTCTTTGTCATAACATCTGCAACTTGATCTTCAGTTCGGAAAAATTGAAGTTCGATTTCTCCTTGTTTTATGAGTTCCCTAATATAGTGATAACGTATATCAATATGTTTAATCCATCCAAGATACACAGGTTTCTTTGCTACTGCCATAGTTGATTCATAGTCATAATGAATACACGTTGAGCCAAAATGATTATGCTTCAGATCCTCTAGTATCCTGCGCAACCAAAATGCCCAACACGTTGCTGATGCTACTATAATATACTCAACTTTTGCTGTTGATAGGGCCACCACTTGTTGCTTTTTGAAGACCATGAGATGACTCCTTTTCCCAAATAGAAAACATATCTAGATGTACTTTTTCCTGTTTCAATGTCACCTGCCCAGTCACTATCTGTGTAACCCAATAATTTAAAAGAATCAGAATGGGTATAGGATATTCCATGATCTCGTGTTCCATTTAGAAAACGCAAAATCCTTTTTATTGCTTGCAAGTGTAATTGACATGGTTTCTCCATGAAATGACTTATGAGCCCAACTCCATAAACAATGTCAGGCCTAGTGGATGTCAAATAACGTAGACTTCTGACTATACTTTTGAAGTAGGCTGGATTGATAAGTTCTCCGCTACCTTTTTCCTTCATCTCCATACGTTCTGCAATAGGCGTTCGAATTGGTGAAGTTGTATCCATCTTGAATTTATTCAAGATATCAGTGGCATATTTCTTTTACGAAACCAATATGGCGTCATTAGTTTGTCGCACTTCAATACTGAGAAAGTATGACATCAATCCCATATCCGTCATCTCAAACTAGCGTGCCATGGCATCCTTAAACTTTGTAAACATCACCTCACTATTCGTAGTAAATATGAGGTCATCTACGTATAACATAACATCAAAATTTCACCACTTGCCTTTAACTTGAATGAGGTGCTTGTTGCAAACCATACAAGGCTTTCTTGAAGCGGTAGACTTTGTTCTCATCTCCTTTCTTAAAAAAGCCAGGCAGTTGATCCACTTAGACTTCTTCTTGAAGTACTCCATTCGGAAAAGCTGATTTAACATCCATTTGATGAACTTTCCACTTATTTTGGGCAAAAAGAGAGAAAATCATTTAAACTGTGTCCATTCTTAAAATTGGAGCAAAACTTCAAAATAATCAATTCCCGACTTTTGTTTGTAACCTTTAACCACCAATCTTGCTTTATAGCAATCAACTTCACCATTAGGTCTATACTTGGTTTTGTACACCCATTTGACTCCTATTGGCTTCTTTCCAACTAGTAGAGAAGTCAACTCCCAAGCATCATTCTTCTCGATAGATCGGATCTCCTCCTTCATGGCTTGGATCCATTTCTCATCTACTATTGCATCGTTAAAAGAAACGAGATCACAATCTGCAAATAACAAAAAGCTTGACAAGGTATCATTGTTTAACTCATCATCATTATCTTCATCTCTCCCTAACATATAATCTTGCAATCATACTGGTATTACACGAGTCCTTTGAGGATGACTTGATGGTTTTGCATATCCTATTTCGGAAGGGATATTGATCGGTGATGGTGATGACATAGAAACATGACTTAAAGATGCCCCATTTGTTAATGCTTCCCTAACAATAACACTACTAGTGTTCTGATTCCATTGCCATTCTTCATCTCCAGCAAATCTGACATCCCTGCTTATGATAACCTCCTCAGTGCCTGGATCATACAATTTATAACCCTTTGTCACATCGCTGTAGTCAATACAGATGCATTTCTGACTTTTGTCTTCAAGCTTCTTCCTTTTTTCATTAGGTATATGGGCATATGCAACACACCCAAATACTCACAAGTGAGAAACATTTGGCTTATTCCCACTCCATGCTTCTTCTGGTGTCCTTCCAAAAACGCTTTTTATGGGAAACCTATTCAACAATTAAATAGCACAAGAAACAGCTTCTGCCTAGAAAGGCTTCGGTAAATATGTAGCCTTCAACATACTTCTAGCCATCTGAAATATTGTTCTATTCTATCGTTCAGCTATACCATTCTGCTGTGGAGTATAGCTAGCAGCCAACTCACGTCGAATTCCTTCTTTCTTACAATAGTCATTGAATTCATTTAATGTAAACTCTCCTCCTCTATCTGATCTTAAAGTCTTCAAATGAAATCCACTTTGTTTCTCAAAAAGTGCCTTGAATTCTTTAAACTTGTTTAAAGCTACAGATTTTTCATTCAGAAAATAAACCCATAATTTTCTGGTAAAATCATCCATGAACAGTGAAAAAAAAATACCTTTGGTTACTGATAGATTCTACCTCCACTGGTCCACATATATCAGTATGAACTAGTTCCAATGGTTGCTTTGCCCGTCTTGATTTTCTGATTGGAAATGAGTCTCGGTGATGCTTTCTGAGTATACAACCTTCACATAGGTTGTTGGGGGCATCAATTAGAGGAAGACCAGTCACTATGTGCTTCTATGCCAACAACTTCAAACCTCCGAAATTCAAATGATCAAATCAAAGATGCCAAAGCCAATTGCTATCTTTCACCATTGCTTGCAAATTCATTAATGTTCTCATATGGAGAGACAAAGGAAACATGTGGTTCTTCGTCATTTTCACCTTTGCAATAGTTTTGTCATTTTTGCCTTTGATTTCACAAACCCCATCTACGATATGAATTTGGTGCCCATTTTTTTTCCTGAAAGCTGACCTAAGCTTAACAAATTCCAATATAACCCAGGTATATAGAACATGTCAACAATAGTAAAATTAGTGTTATCTTTTGATTGTATACTAATGTCACCTTTACCCAACACAGAGATTTTGGATCTATTGTCAAAGTTCACCTCTCCTTTCACTGTCTCGTCTAGAAATGAGAACAACTCATTCTTTACCATCAAGTGATTGCTACATCCTGTATCAAGATACCATATATTATTGTTTTCTGCCTCTGGACCTCGTTTGCAAGCAAGGACCTGATTATCCTTTACTTCTGCTACATTCGCTTGCTCTCCACCTTCTAATTTTGTTCAACATTTTGACGCATAATTCCTGAAACGTTGGCATCTATGACATTGAATTTTGGATTTGTCACGAACAAAGTTTGATCTCCCATCTAAAGAATTATTTTCTCCGGCCTTGTCCCTATTTGAGACAAAATTGTTTCCTTTTTAGCGACCACGGCCACAACCACCTTTACATCCACCACAGTTGGATATATTTGCGTTGCTTTGCAAAGCATGTTCAATATTTAAATTTTTATTTCATTGGTCCATTCGTTGCTCGTGTGAAGATAGATAACCCAATAACTTTTCAACTGTCATTATCAAAAAATCAGGCCCTTCTTCAATAGCAGGCACAATGGAATCAAACTTTGAAATTAAAGATCGTGTAATTTTCTCCACAACCCATTGATAGTTTATTTTTGAACTATTAGCACGCATTTGGTTAACAATGAATTGAACTCGATCAAAATAGTTAGCATAGATTTTGACTCATTCATTCTCATATTTTTTAAATCTCCACGAAGTTTTCACAACCGAACTTCTCTTACTCTTTCATCTCCTTTGTAGGATTTATGAAGAATATCCTATGCTACATGAGACGTTTCAGTCAATGATATTTTCAGAAATATTGTTTCCTGCTAAACTGCAAAAAAATAGAATACAATGCTTTTTGATCTTTCTTGCGGGTTTTTAATAATGCATCCTGCTCTTCCTTACTGAGTGACTCAAATGATGTTGAATCTGTGATATCTGTGAAACCTTTTTCTACCACATCCCACATGTCTTGATAGTAGAAAAAAAACTTTCATTTAGGCAGCCCAATCATCGTAATTGTTTCCAATTAACTTTGGAAGTAGCACCTGGAATGAGTTGCTCGTGGTTGCCATACTAATTTATAAATATTGCCAAGCTTGTGGCTCTGATACCAAATGTAGGAGAAGAAGAGTAGAGAGAATTTATAGAATAAAATGATTTTTTCTGTAGTACTCTGTTTTACGCTTCAGATAAGTCTCCTTATGTAACATCCCTAAAACCAAACAAAACGATTACAATTACTTCTAAATTATAACCACTCAAAAAACGTAAGTTTGCTAAATTAATTTCTATATAATGTAAAATAATAATGACTCTTCTGTTCAAGTTTGCTACTTCAACATCTATTCCATCCAAAAAACAAAAACATATTTTATTCTATCACCTTCCTCTTGTTTAGATTTTCCAAAATTTAATGTATTTTTGTAAAGGAGAGTCATAAAGGTGCTTCCTTAAAGTAATGTTTTGATGTTGCAACAATTTGCTTCTGCATAATTTATGGCATTTGGGAGGAGGTAATGTAATCTAAATATTGACCCATTTATATAAGAATCGGTTTGTTAAAGTAATTGAATTATTTATACGGTGTTACCTAAGTCTGATTGTCCTATTTTTGTGTATTAAGTAAATAACAAAGAAGTGTTGTAAAATATTGGTTATTAATGCATGCTATCAAGCATCTTCATAATTATTATATTTTCCAAAATCATCTTAATTATTCTAGAGGTAGGTTACATGTGTAAGAAGTTTGTTATATCTTGAATTGTATCACCAACCTTTTCTTATGCAACTTATTTATGTAGGTAAATTTTGAGTAAGGTACAGTCAGGACTGACTCTGGGCAAGGACAAAAAAGGCACTTGTCTAGAGCCCATTCTCATGAAAAACAAAATAGGATCTACTTTTGATATTCATAAAAAAAACAAAATGAAACAAACTAAGGTCCATTATTGACCCTTATAAAAAGCAAAATGAGGCAAAATAGGGTCCAACTCAATCTTGACACTCAAAAAGAGCAAAATGAGGCAAATCTTGTTACTTTTTTTTCTTTACATATTTTTATTTGATTTTTTTAGTTGTTCTCTGAATCTTAATATTAAGAATTAATGCAACCTATTAGATTATTCAATTGTGTCATAATGAGAGGCTTAAGATAACCTCTTCAATAATAAAAATATGCTTTTAAAAGTTTACATATTTATATATTGTCGATGTATTAAGACCTTTTTTTAACTTTGCTTAGGCCTTATAAAATATGAGGAACAACCTTGAATACAATAAGTGAAAGTCATAATATTTATTGTTAAACATGTAATCACCTTTTATCAGGTTAAAAGTTTAATTAGCATGTCGTATATGTTCAACAAGTAAGGACTAAAATATATATTTTAGAGAAGTATGATATTGAACTCATTCACATAAGAACAATGAAAAAATCATTTTTTTTTCAAATTTAGTGCATATTGTAAGTCTGTAACTGATAAATATACTTCTTACTTAAAGAAATTAACTTAACTTAATATTAATTATATTATATAGTTTAAATTGATTTTGTTAATAGGTATATACAATATATAAACTGTTGAATTCATATGTTGTTGTATTCAAGATTACTTTAGATCTCATTGAACAATTTGAAAATAATGTGATTTTATTTAAACTATCAGTGTTCTATGTGTATAATTTAAATCTAACTACTATATTTTTGTTGCATACATGAATGAATAATTTGTTTAAATGATACTTAAATTAATTAGACTTGAAAACTTTAAGGCTATATTTAGTTGAGTGGTTATTAGTGGAATGCAATGAAATATAATATTA
>JANZXV010000212.1:27591662-27603867 GCA_027576455.1 Erythroxylum roigii | reverse complement strand
GTATAATAATGATAATAAAAAATAAGAAAATTAGTTTTTTATAATAATAATAATAATAATAATAATAATAATAATAATAAGGATATTTTGGTTTTTTTTAATTATTACTTTGTCATTCTAAATTTATATTTTCAAACCAAACATTGGCATAAAAATTCTTTATCTATTCTATTATTTGAACTAAAAAAAATAATACTCATTTTATTATATTCCTCATCTTTTCTATTCCTAAGAATAACTATTATATTTCTTATCTGTTCCGTTGATTAACTAAACAATTGTAATTATTTAGACTTTAGCAAGAACCGGAAAATCTTTAATGACGCTTATCAACTATTTTAATTATTTGCGCATTAACATAAATAAAGAAATCCGATCTCTTTACTCACGCGGAAAGTAAATGCGAGTTGTTGCAGTCAAATTATTGGTGCCAATTGCTGCCGAAATTGCGGCAGAGTAAGTAGATTTAGTTCCACGCCACAGCTTGAGAATTGAGATTGATTGATTTTTTTTCTTTCTATTTTGGTATTTAAAATATTGTAAAAAAAATAATTACTTAACTCTAGTCAAATGATAAAAGAAAATTGAAAGCGTCGTTATGTATTTGTATATATTTTTTAAAAAACTATATTTATATAGGAAAGTTTTTAATCAATTTCTTTTTTTTTAATAAAACTTATATATGAAACGACAAAATGAGTAAACAAGTATGCTTTCTATCTTGAGTTCTTCCGCTTTAAAAATATAAAACTCCACTAATTAAGCAATTGAGAATATGTCAATTTATTTTTTAAAGTGAGACATAGGTTCTTATCTCACAAGCATTGATTTGAAAGCAAGATTAGATTAGATTCCAGGAATCAAAACAGAGGGACAAGATGCGAATGTGTTAGTTAAGTGCTCCAGCTACATAAGATAGCACCATTAATATCAACAGTACAATGTAAGGATTAGGTGGATTTGGTTATCAATGAGTTGGCCATTGTTTGGATTCTTTTCCATCGCATGGAGTGAACAATTAATGAGAAGATGGGATTATCACAGAGACAGAGCCCAGGCAGGTGAGACCAAATCATCCTTCCAATCCTCACGCTACTCTCTCAGCAAGAAACTATGATTTTTCATGGTCTACTTTTACATTTTTCAACTTTGCGTGTATTCCTCACTCATCCAAAAAGGAAAAGAACGTAAAGATTGTATGTAGTATGCCATTATCTCGACCTGAATAACAAACTGAATATACGCACATAAAAAAAATATAGGACCAGCATACATCATACATGCCTTTCGGCATCTCGAGGGTAACTATTTGTTTATAAGCGTCTCTGCCTCTGATTGATAGGCATAGCTCAAGTTCTTTGACGACTGTCCGTTGGGATGTTTTAGCATCCCTGTCCAAGTTACCATTCCTCACGTAAGCCACAGGTCTTTGGTTGTTGGACGACAATGCTCAAAATTTACACCGCACATTCCTGTTATTTATTTAAAAATAATATACGCTATGCCCTTAACTAAATGTATTTTACGTGAGAAATGAGAATGCTGATTGATTGCCTTCCCTTCCCTTCCCAGTTCCCACCCTCTACTTGCTGACTATTGGTACTAGTAAGTGACCCACAAAAAATTAGAACAAAGTTTGGGGATCAGATAGAAAAATAAAAAGAACAATTCCTCAAAATTGTGCGCTTTTTTACACCTCAGTTCCAAAAGGGGAAGCGAGATAGGGCCGTTTTCTGTTGCCAACGCCAACCTCCCTTTCCGCTCAGAAGACAGTCTCTCCATAAAGTCACTCTCTAGCTACTCCTTAGAGGCCCCCTTTTTTTCTTCTATCTGATTATGTAAAAACTCTCTAGCTAAAGAGAAAGTTGATTTCTTTTTCGTTTGTCTCTTCTGGTACTGAAGCGCCAACAATGAGCTTTAAAGAAATGGTTTTCTGTAGGATCTTTGCTTGGTTTCTTATCCACATTTGCTTGCTAGTGACCTTGTGTTCTGCATTAGATCCAACGGTGACTTATGAGTTTGAGGTCTCCTACATCACTGCATCTCCTCTTGGTGTGCCTCAGCAGGTTAGTGCTATTGGATCTCTCTGTTTTTCACCTTCTCTTTTTCCACTGTCTTTTCTTGCTGTTTTTCTAACTAGACCTTTTATGAGTTATTCTCACTTTTTTAAAACATGGGTATCCTTGAAAATCTCCAATGTTTCAACCTTTACCTCCAGATCTACTAAAATTTGCTTGCTTGCACACAGTTTCAGCTTGAAGCCGTATACTTGGTTTGTATGGTTTAAATGGTTTTGCAACTAATGATGAGCTTTCATGCGAAGTTTGTGCTCAAATGCTTCCAAATTTGAACTACTTTGCAGGTAATCGCTGTAAATGGAAAGTTTCCTGGTCCTACTATGAATGTCACAACAAACAACTATGTCATCGTTAATGTTCGAAACAAGTTGGATGAAAACCTCCTTATGCACTGGTAGGATTTTCCAACTTCTTAGACGTTCCGACGATGGGAACATATGGACGAACTTGCTATTGTACTTAATTACCCGAGAGTTTAAAGAGAACTTTAATGACAGGGTCTGATATAAGTACCATTCATTAATTGAAACTTGAATGGATGTGCTAGGTCTGGAGTTCAACAAAGGAGAAGCTCGTGGCAAGATGGGGTTCTTGGGACTAATTGTCCAATTCCTCCAAAGTGGAACTGGACTTACCAGTTTCAGGTTAAGGATCAGATTGGGAGTTTCTTTTACTTTCCTTCTCTCAATATGCAGAGAGCTTCAGGTGGATATGGCGGCTTAATTATAAATAACCGGGATATTATTCCGATTCCCTTTGATACTCCTCGCGGGGACATCGTGATCTTGATTGGTGATTGGTACAAGAAAAATCATACGGTTAGTATATGCAAATGTTAACTTTTTGAGTGTTAAATTTTGTTAGAAGTTAAAAACTCACCTTGTTTGATGCTTATGTAATTTGGTGATGTTCAGGGTTTGAGGAAGACTCTTGATGCAGGGAAAGACTTAGGGATGCCAGATGGAGTTCTTATAAATGGCAAAGGACCTTATCAGTATAATACTACTCTTGTTCCTGATGGCATTGACTATGAAACTATTGAAGTCCACCCAGGGAATTATCATTCTTGCTAGATGTTTGTTGAAAATCTGTTTATGTTTATGTTTCTGTTTATGTTTCTGTTATTGTTTTTCTTCCTTGAACTTGTATGTCTCTCCTAAGCAAACACATTTTATTTTAACTTTATTTTGGACCTTTGAGTGTCTTAGTCAGGAATATGCACGCCATGCTAGGCGTTAACAGTTTTTATACTAGGCCCCATTTGGAGTGACTCTGCTCATGAATAGCAATATTATCAGCATTACTTAGTGTCTATATACTTCGGAACATATTAAATTTTGTTCTGCTACCTATTGTGTATCACTACACTCTTCTATGAGGCCGCTGGCTTCATTCTCAAAGCTTAAAGGCCCAGTTGAGAATGACAAAAATTGTTGTATTTTACAGGAAAAACCTATCGTCTTCGTGTGCACAATGTTGGTACCTCAACTAGTCTGAATTTCAGGATTCAGGGCCACAATCTTCTTTTAGCTGAATCGGAGGGATCATATACTGTGCAGCAAAACTATACCAGTTTAGATATACATGTAGGACAGTCATATTCTTTTCTGGTTACAATGGATCAGAATGCAAGTACTGATTACTACATTGTAGCTAGTGCAAGGTTTGTTAATGAATCGCAATGGAAAAGGGTTACTGGTGTTGCCATTTTGCACTATACTAATTCCAAGGGCAAGGCAAGAGGTCCTCTTCCTGATCCACCTAATGATGAATTTGACAAAACCTTCTCAATGAATCAAGCAAGATCCATCAGGTTAGCTTCAGTTGCCTCTCAAATGCACTGTCACATTGAAAATTCAATAACTTTTGCAACAGTTTTACTAGTTGAGAAGAATGTTGACAATAGGGAGTGGTTAAATCCTTGAATTTTCTAATGTGCATCTTTTCTTGTGTATCATATTGTAGTTTGCAGAAGTTCATATAGTTTCTATAGATAAAAGAAACCAATATTCTGAGTTGATAATTTGAATCACCATCAATCAATTTATACATCTATGAGCTCTGGGCCCAGTTGACTCAATTGGGGGATTCTGTTGTCAAATTATACAGGTGGAATGTCTCTGCCAGTGGTGCACGACCAAACCCACAAGGTTCGTTCAGATATGGGTCAATCAATGTGACTGATGTTTATGTGTTGAAAAACAAGCCACCTATGATGATTAATGGGAAAAGAAAGACAACTCTTAGTGGTGTATCCTTTGTCAATCCTTCCACTCCTATCAGGCTTGCGGACCAACACAAAGTGAAGGGAGTCTATAAGCTTGATTTCCCCAAAACGCCCATTGCTGGAGCACCAAAAATGGGAACATCAGTTATAAATGGAACATACAGAGGCTTTATGGAAATCATTCTGCAGAACAATGAAACCAAGATGCAGAGTTATCACCTGAATGGATATGCAGTTTTTGTTGTTGGGTAAGAACTTATCCATGCTTGCTAGTTGCTACTCTTCAGTTATCTACACTGTACAAAATCTTTGATCTTATACCTTAAATCACTTGTACTTGATTTGATCTTATACCTTAAATCACTTGTACTTGACTCAATTCAGGATGGATTATGGTGACTGGACTGAAAACAGCAGGGGCACATATAATAAGTGGGATGGTGTTGCACGTTCTACAGTACAGGTCTGTTATTAACAATGTTTTATGCCCTGAAGTTTTGTTGGTCCTTCAAAATTTCCATGGGTTCAAGGTTTCCTTCATCATATTCTCTATTGTGTCATAATCTATTTTTCAGTAAAGATATGCATTGAACTTAGCATATGATAAAGAGATCTAGTACTCTTTCTAGCAGTCTTATGGGCCGACCTTAAACCTGAAAAAGGATTCTGATATCTTTTGATATATGCTCTCACTCACAACTGTATATGATAAAATTGTTACTGCACTATTTGCTTGCATACTTTACTCTTGAAGTTAACATGATTAAACTTTGATTTTTTTGTGTTAAATATTTTGAAATCATTTGTATGCTGCCTATGTAATTGAGCAATTTTGGGCATCTGGGCATCAATCTTCAAATCTTGGTTAGTATCTACCCTAGAGAATTCACAGCTTGCATAAGTAACATATTGCTCTCTAGTTCAAACTTGTCTCTTAAAGTTTGACTTATGGAGAAGCGAATATGATGAGATTATCTATGTATAGGTATATCCTGGAGCGTGGACTGCAATTTTGGTATCACTTGACAATGTTGGAGTATGGAATCTCAGAACAGAAAACCTTGATTCATGGTACCTCGGCCAAGAAACTTATGTCAGAGTTGTGAATCCAGAAGAGAATAACAAAACTGAGTTTCCTGCACCAGACAATGTCCTATATTGTGGTGCACTCGGCAAATTGCAAAAGTATGCACTGTTAGCATTTTAACTGCACCGTTGTGTAGTAATATCATAGGTCTCGATGAAGAACTGGAATCTGATTAATGTTGTTTCCTTCTTTCTTCAGGCCTCAAGATATCACTTCAGAAGCACTGGCAAGATACCATATGTCAAGGCTCTCCTTCACATTGCTAATGATGATCTCTGCTTTGATGTCTCTTTTTGGCTGATTGTTCTTGACTGGAGTACTGCTTGTTTGAGCCTGTCTTCTTTATGCGGACTGCATTTGTGAGTGCTTAATAGCTGCGTTCTTCTAGTCATGTTGATAAGAAAATTTCAGTGATTTTGACATTTAATTTTTAATCTTCTTGGGTTTTCTCTTTATTTGTTGGATTGCTATTCTTTAATTGCCTGTAATTTATGTACTGATGCGATTCATCAATGTTTTTAATTGAATTAACTTCCCAAGGCTCTGCATTCATTTCGCTTTTCACCTTGGATTCTAATGCTTAATTCCTCAATGAGACTAAAGTCAGAATCAGAAAAGGCAAAAGAGTGGAGTAAACATGTACTTTTGTCCTCAAATGAATATATTCACCACCGTCAATCCTGGATTTATGATGGATGGTCATAATTTGGTCGAACGTGCTGTTTCTGTTTGCCATTCTCTCATTATTTTAAAAAAAAAATCCTTTTGCGGTTGGGGACACTGATAATTCAAACATATAAAATAAACCTGAAAGTGACGTGGAGCAGGCAAAATGCACAATCTTGGTGGAAGATGCTTTTAGCCTAGCTGGAAAGAAAGTGGTCCACAACCCAAAAGAAGGTGACTCATTCAGTTAACACACTGGCAAATGCAATCTGAAAGGCTAGGCGAGGCATGGCTGACTGCTCCCTGCATCATTAATGCGAGTTTTGGTTCCATATTTTCTTTGAATCATTTCAAACATCTAGACATTGGGCTAAATTCCGAAGATAGTACTACTACTACTACATTTGGTTGGTTTATAGTATTATTAAAAGGTCACATTTTGCTCGGCGTGCTAAGATTGAATCACTCAAAGCAGCAGGCTTTACAGGACACATAGTAATTTTGTGGGCACTTGGTTAGGCGTTTGCTTCAGGGGACTACAGTTTTAGGTGGTGGTCCTGTCGGAGGAAGAGCATATATGGTGGCGTCCTGTCAATTTCTACTTTACAAGTCATTCTAGCCTGATATAAAAGTTCCATCTTTTACAGTTTGACCCACCGTTCATCATTTTCGCTTTTACTTCAAGGCTCTTGAGTTGGACCTACTATAGAACTTGAGTGGATATGCCTAAAGTTGTATAATATGGCATTTCGTTGCTTCGTTTTAGCGGAAATACTTTAAAAACTTTTTATTAACAATAACTGCTAATTCTTAAGGGCACTCAGCATCTCCATCATTTCATAAAAACGTCTTGTCGCTTGGTAATTTAGTCAAAACACCATGTAGGAGCTAATGCCAATGATGGAGGATTCGATGCTAAAGAGTGGAAATTAAAGCTTTCATATAATTTACAAAGTAATTGTGCTCATGGACTGCGTCCCTCTAATCTACTAAGCAATCTAATTTAACTGCTGTTGCTTTAATTAAGTGCATCACTTAAACTGGATACAGTCTGTTTGACTACTCTTTAAGTAAAATTTGTTCCTATTCAGCTGCATTCCAAGCGTTATCTGTACTCTACTCTGACATGAACCAATAATCCTTTTAAAGCTTTTACTGTTTGATTAATAATTTGATCGTATTGTCCAAAATTTGGTAAAGATACCATTTACCATCCACGACATTATTTCTTTCCTATTCTATAGAAATTCTAAATATGCATTATAAGTATATTAGCATGTATATACATGAATTAATGCGAAGGAGATCAATCCCAGCGTTTTTGTAATGATCACTATTTTATTTTTACGAAAAAAGTTTATTTTAGTCTTTAAAATTTTATTCCAAGTGTACTTAAAATCTTAAAATAAATTTTTGTTAAATTGAACCCAGACTTTTTTTAAAAATAATGTCTTAATTTTATTTTCAACACTATTTCGTTGGTCCTCAAATTCAACGGAAATAGCTATTTTAAGGCAATTTAGTAATGTTACGATAAATCGATTGAAAGCTAAACTAAGATCTGTTTTTCATGTTCAAAACTATGGTCGAAAACCAGCAAGGAGAACAAGATTAAAAAAAACACTATAAGAAAATGGAGAGGAAACAGCTGGGAAAAACATCGGAAAAGTTGATGTAACAAAAATAAGAGGAAAGCATGAAAAAGGGCAAAAAAAATACATAACAGATAGTAAGCATAACAAGGGTGGTCAGATCTCGAAACATTGCTCTTTCAGACAGTTACAAAAGCTTACGTGGTCATACATACGGCCAAATTCACCATTGACAAGGGTGTGTGCTTCTCATAAATAGGCGTGTCCTCTAAAAACAACTTCACCTCATTAGTTTCTGCCTCAAATTCGCCTGAACTTCATTTTTTTGATTCATAAAGATAGTTAACAATTTTGGAGTCAATATTTATTGATTTTCGTCAAGCTAATATCCATAAAATGGGACTGGACCTATAACAATCTCCATATCTAGTATATTTCGGAGGAAAAATTTACCACCCCATTTATCACTTGAAAGCCATCATGGTGAACTTACTACAAGGCTCAATCTTTCTCTTAGGGACCACCTCCTTTAACATGTTGAAACCATTCTTGTTCGAGCGAATCTTCTTCAACTTTACTAGTTATTCCTTAACCATAGACCATAACCAATGATATCTCACATCAATGTGCTTAATGCGAGAATGATATATGGAATTCTTGCTAAAATCCATAGCACTTTGACTGTACAAAAAAAGAGAGCATGTACTTATGTTATTTCACATCTAATTCTTAGAGAAATTGCTTCAACCAAATCATCTCCTTTATAGTTTCTAAGGTTACAACATATTCTGCCTCAATAGGAGATAAAACTATATACTTCTGTAACTTAGGTTGCTAAGAAATAGCTCCCCCTAATTTTAAACAAATATCTTTAGGCCGAATTTTTATTATCGAGATCACTAGACATGTCCACATCTGCGTATCACTCTAGAATTGTCTCGTCAATTCCAAATCTCAAACGCAATCTGGAAGTGCCCCACAAATATTTAAAGATCTACTTGACTACTTCCCAATAGATTGGATAAAAATTTTACTCACTAATCCAACAACGTGTGCAATGTTTGGTCTAGTATACAATATGAAATACATTAATAAACTAATAGTAGAGGAGTATGAAATAGAGGATATACACTATCTCTCTTTTTGGGTGGTAAGATAAGCTCTCTTACTCAACTTGAAATGAACTGCTAATGGTATAACTCACTGGCTTGACATGCTTCATATTAAACCTCTCAAGCACCCATTTATTATATTTCTCTTATGACAACCATAACTTTCTGGCATTCTTGTCAGGAATAGTCTCCATGCCAAAAATTTGTTTTGCAAGACCCAAATCTTTCATGTCAAAGGACTTGGATAAGTCCTCCTTTAACATATAAATTATAGCAATATCTTGCCCGACTATCAACATATCATCTATATATAAGAGAAGGATGATGAAATTATAAAAAGGGAATTTCTAAAATACACAAGGATCAGTTATTGTTCGCTTATGGCCATTGCTTGTCATAAATAAATAAAACTTTTTGTACCACTACCTTAGTGCATGTTTAAGCTTATAAAGACTCTTCTTTAATTTGCATACATAGTCCTCCTTCCTTTTGACTTTGAGCCTTTTTGAATACTCCATGTAAATCTCCTGTTCTAGGTCCCATGTAAGAAAATAGTCTTTACATCAGGCTATTTGAGTTAAGATCCAAGCCAGTAACTAGTTCCAATACTAGTGAGAAAATCTCATCAAAGTCAATAACCTTCTTTTGATTGTATCCCTTCACCACCAATCTAGCATTATGCTTCATTAACTTGTCACCATATTTCTCGATCTTGAACACTCATATATTCTTTAAAGCTTTTTTGATTTTGGGAAGCTTTACTAACTTATAAGTCTCATTCTTTTTTAATGAGTCCATATCTTCTTGCATTGCCTTCGTATAAAAGTACTTGTCTTTGAGTGAATGCACTTCTTGGAAGTTTTCTAGTTGTCCTTTAATGGTGACTAGGAGATATTCTAAACTAGGATATCTTATCAAAGGTCTTTTCAATTTAGTTGACCCTCAAACTTGGTCATCTTCTGACACTTGATTAAGTTGCTCCTCCTGCTTATGATACTCATGAACCTCTACATCATCCATAAGATGTGTTTGATATGACTCGTCACCATCAGATTGCCCTTGATAATTATCATCTTATGCGAGCTCATGTTCACCTTCTTTTTTCGTAGGCTAATCAATGAAAGAAGGAATAGGGTAGAATCTGCAGTACTGAATGACAAACTGCTAATAGATGATTACGTCTTTACTTTTAACAACCTTAAACTTTTTTAGGCATTAGAGCTTGTAGCCAAACTCATTGTCACCATATCCAAAAAATATGTAAGGAGTATTCTTCGAATCTAACTTTGATCTCTTCTCCTTTGGCATGTGCTTAAAGACTTTGCATTTAAATACCTTTAGAAGCGTATAAGTCAGATCCTTTTCTTTCCATACTCTCTTAGGAATGTCAAGCTCTAGTGGGATAGAAGGAGTTTTGTTGATCATGTATACTGCGGTTTTAACGGCCTCACCCTAAAAGAACTTTGGTAGTTTCGACATTCAGAGCATACATTGAACTTTCTTCATAATGGTTTTATTCATCTTCTTAGCAACACTATTATGCTTCGGGATACCAAGTTTCATTTTCTCATGTCTTATACCATATCTCCCACAATATTCCTCAACTTCATTGGAGGTATACTCTCCTTCATTATTAGTTCAAATAAACTTTACTTTTCCCTCCATCTCCCTTTCCACCATAACATGAAATTTCTGAAAGGTCTTATACACCTGGCTTTTTATTTTTTGCATCAAGAACCAAGTCTTGATTGTAGCATCATATATAATTATAACTAAACAATTGTTACCTCCTAATGACTCCACCCCTATGGAACCGTATATGTCAAAATGCACTAGCTCCAACTTTGCCTTCCTTCTAGTAAACCTTTTTATAGAAAGACACTTGATGTTGCTTTACAACCACGCAATAATCATAGGGGTTAAAAGAAACTGTAAACTTCACAGGGATAAGTGATTTTCTAGCTAGCAACTTGATCCCTTTCTTACTAACATATCCAAATCTCTAGTGACCTAAATCTGGTGAAGAATATTTTTAAAAGACATGTAATTATTCAATGTGTCTTGTATATATTACTATATAACACAATCCACAATGAGCAACAATTAATGATTCTTTCGACATCCACTTACCATCACCAAAACTATACCAGTATCCTTTTTGGTCAAGCACATTCATAGATAAAAAATTGAGATACAAATTTAGAATGTGTCGTACACATCTTAAGGTCCACACACACTCAACGTTAATCTAAACTCTATTGTCACCCATACCAATGATACTGGTGGAGCTTTGATTGCCCATCTTCATAATTTCAAAATCATCACTCTTGTAGTTAGCTAAGTATTATCTCTTTAGAACATAATGGTAGGATTCCCTTATATTAACAAGCCACTCTGAATATGAGTGACTAATATAGAGACACTCACTAGTCACACAAATTAACTACACTTCATCATTTTTTCTTGATATCACTACTGTAGTGTTGTTATTGTCTCCATCGTTCTGGTTATCTTACTTCTTCTGATCTCTCTTTCACTTGTAGCAGAACTTCTACCATATCCTGGTCTCCTGGCCACACCCTGACTTTAACCTATTCTTTAACTTACCTTGCCCTTTGGGAGCTTTACACTTGCTTCTTCCTTTGTTTTCTACCACAAAAGCCTACACGTTGTTGACACGATCTCCTTCCTCCTAATCTGTTCATTAAACATATTCTCTTTGATCACATCCAAAGAAAGCACACCATCAAGAGTGGAGTTACTGATAGTCACAACCAAAGTTTCTCAACTATCTGGTAAAGAACTCAACATGAACAAAGCTTGTAGTTCATCATCAAGGATGATCTTCGTCATAGTCAACTTGTTAGTGATTTCTTGAAAATTGCTGAGATGTTTCAATACTAATTTCCCAGCCTTCAAATTTAGGTTCACAAGCCTTTTAATCAAGGAGGCCTTAATATGAGTAATCTTCCTCTTATACCCTCAAACTTCTTTCCCAGCTAAAAAAGATCCTTCTCTTGGGATATATGGTTGAATATGCTAATATCAATTCACTATTTAATAGTTCCAAAGGTCTTTCTGTTGGATCCCGTTACCGGAACCCAACTCGTTTGCTTGAAACCGTGTGACCTGCTTATTTTGCCTGGTAAGATTGATCCCAACTAACCCTAATTTCAGATTGATTTCTCTTGTAAATCATAGCCTTATGACTCTTGTTTAATTTAAAACAAGAATCACTTCAATCTAAGTTCTATAACTCAAAATATTGACAAAATACCAAGGCACATTCATAACCCGATCGTACCCTCGTAACTGACCACTTACTTGCATTTAAGAAAAGTTCCTCAATTTAACTCCAAATGACATAAATTTTTATGGGTGGGTACCTACATGTCTCATGAAGCTATGGTTCAAAAATCACCCCATTTGGAGGTCGGATGAGT
>JANZXV010000212.1:27530617-27571725 GCA_027576455.1 Erythroxylum roigii | reverse complement strand
CCCTAACCAATTAGACTATTCCCGAGTAAAGCTCCGCAGAATATAATCTATGGCAGCAATAAATTCTAATGGACCCTTGTCTTAGCCAACAGAATCGGAAAGCCGCAAACTATTTAGACTAAATTATTTAATCTCATTAATTTCTTAATTGAAATTAATTCGCCACTTTGATAGACAGCAGTCACGGATTAACTAATCTATTCGGCAATTTATCATCAAGTCAATCAATTAACAGGCTTCATTAATCAACAAACTCAACAATAATAAATCGATCAAGCGCAGAGATTAAACAAACATAAGAATTAAATGAAAACAATTAAACCCAAGGAGTCTCACGAACTACATGCATCAAACGTAAAGTAACTTGTCTAGATTAAAAACTTAGCCACACAAAACTAGTCTCTATCAATTAAAGCCGAAATTAACAATTAAAATTGAAATAAAACCTTCACTGAAATCCTAATTCACGTTCTTCTGTCGTGCTGAGAAATTAATCCGCGTCAATCCACTGTCCTCCCAAAACTATCGTCCACTCTCCAATATAGCTGCTGCAATCTTTGACTCTTCTGATAGCTCTCGTAGTCACTCCCCTCTCTCGTTATTTTTCAATAGTTTCTTAAAGCTCTCTGGTTATGTGTTGCCGTCCACGCAAGTCCTCTCTCCTCTTGTCTTTCTTTTTTTAATGATTTATTCCAGCTGCCGACAACCTTCCATAGGGCCCCTAGGTTTTTGTTTCTTTAAAGTGGGCCCCCAGTCCTCTCAGCTGCTTCACGTGTAGCTATATGATGTTTTTATTTAAATACCACATTCAAACCCTTTGCTTCTCTCCTGTCCGCGCTCTTCCAAAATCCTCGACAATTAAGTTTCAACCCATTTAAAAGCCCTTATGCTAGCTTGTGTCGTCCGCGTGACTCTGCTGTGCGTGTTTTATTTATGCTAATTCCTTCTCTTATGCGACGTCGCCTGCTGGTGCGCATGTGTGCTCCTCATTCCCTTGTTTTATGTTCCTCTACGTGTTGCCTTCCCTTATGTCTGAAGCTAATTAATCCCCAGTTAGTTGTTGCGCCATTCCTTGTCCAGCTGTTGAGTTCATTTAATTCCAATTTGTTGCCCCCTCACATATGCGTTTGATGGGACAATTTGTGTTGGGTCAATTGTCCCTCCACTCTGCTTGCGTGACTCCGTCTATTTGCAATTTAATTTCCTGCTGCCTTATAGCATCCTCTGCTCATTCCACGTGTTGCTTCATGCCTTGCTTCCATTTCGTCAATTTTACTCCAAATTACGTCACTTTGTATTTCGTCACCTAGAACATACAAAGACACAAATTACCGTAGAAACACAAGTAAAGCATCACAAAGTCTATCAAAAGAACATAAAAACACGAAGAATTAATCATGACAAAATGCAAATTATCAATCTCCTGCCTATTTATAGGCAGGAGACGTGTGGGATGGCTGGCCATTTGGCCAGCTATCCTTGACTTTTATTTATTTATTTCAACTTTGGTAAGCAATGAAAACAGTGCCTATCATTTTTGACAATTCTCTCACTTGAAGATTTGATTGAGAGTCAATAAGTCTGTTAGGCATACGAGAATCGACACCATATAAACTTGTCACCATTGATTACTTTTGTCATAAAATATTCCAGGTTATTAATTGTATGAATTTTCTACATGTCCATCGTTCCTTCTTCCACTTTCTCAGGAACGAAGTGATATTGAACTTGAATGTATTTTATCTTTGAATGAAATGTTGGATTCTTTGCAAGATGCAAAGCACTTTGGTTATCACAAAACAAAATAATGTTCTCTTGTTTGCATTCTAGTTCTTCCAACATCAACTTCAACAATATTGTTTTTTTACTAGCTTGTGTAGTTGCTACATATTCTACTTCTGTTGTTGACATAGTCACAACTGACTACAGTTTTGAAACCCAACTCACAGCTCCTTTAGCTAGTGTAAACACATATTCTGTAATGGATTTACTTTTATCAAGATCACCTGCATAATCAGTATCAACATATCTATAACCTAATGCAACATCTGAGGTTCTTTTGATATATCTGAGAAATCTCTTAATAGTATTCCAATGCTCTTGACCAGGATTCGCCATATATCGACTAACTACTCCCAATGTATGTGAAATGTCTGGTCTTGTACAAATTATAGCAAACATTAAGCTTCCCACTGCTGATGTATATAGTACTTGAGACATCTCCATCCTCTCTTCTTCATTGTTAGGACTCATACTTGAGGATAACTTGAAATTAACAGGAAGAGGGTATAAATTTACTTACAATCTTGCATGTTGAATCGTCACAAGATCTTCAAATAACTCTTCTAAGAAATCCAAATCTTCCTATTATTTCTATCTCGGTGAATTTGCATCCTTAGAATCTTGTTTGCTGGTCCCAAGTCCTTTATTTCAAATTCCCTAGCCAATTGTGCCTTCAATTCTTTTATACGATCATTATTAGGGCCTGCTACCAATATGTCGTCTACATACAACAACAAGACTATAAAATCATCATTCTCAAACCTCTTGAAATATGCACAAAGGTCTACATTCAGTTTGTTGTATCCAAGGCCCAAGATGAAGGAATCAAACCTCTTATACCAACACCTCGACACCTGCTTTAAACCATATAGAGATTTGTTTACCCTACAAACCAAATTCTCTTTCCCTTTTTCTTCAAACCTTCTGGCTGGAGCATACAAATTTCTTCTTCAAGATCTCCATGAAGAAATGTAGTTTTCACATCTAACTGCTCAAGATGCAATTCAAATGTGGCACACATAACCAAGACTACTCAAATTGTGGTGAGTCGAACCAGGGGAGAAAATATTTCATAGAAGTCAATTCCTTCCTTCTAAACATATCCTTCTACGACCAATCTAGCACGATATCGCTCTACTTGATCGTCACTACTCTGCTTGATCTTGTAAACCCAGTTATTGCCAATAGACTTTCTTTCTTGTGGTAGTGATACTAGCTCCTATGTCTTATTTTTATGCAGAGTTTCAATTTCTTCCTGCATTGCTGCCATCCACTGAGATGCATCTAAACTATTCATTGCTTCTTGAATAGTTGATGACTCTTCGTATTTAGTTAAAAGATAATATGCAATATTGCTCTCCATTATATAATCTGAATGCCAACTCGGTGCTCTTCTTGTGTGAGTTGATCTTCAAGTATCTGAAACATCATATTCGATTGGTTCTTGCTCCTTATGCTCTGATGCAGCTTTAGAAGAATCATTTTGATCGCATTCCCTTTCCACTTATACTGTTGTAGTCTCTGAATTCTCTTTTAAAGTGCTAACATCTTCTGTTTTCTCTTGATCATTATCTTCCAAGAAAATAACATCTTTGCTGATAACAATCTTGTAAGCAGTAGGATCCCACAGATACCCTTTTACTCCTTCAACATATCCCAATAAAATATATCTTCTAGATTTTGGATCTAACTTCGTAGTTTCTTAGGCATTGAACATCACATAGGCAGGACTTCTAAATATATACAGCTTGAAATAATCCACTGGTTTACCAGTCCACATCTCGATCGATGTCTTCAACTCAATTGTAGTTGATAGAGCTCGATTCACCATATAACAGGCGGTATTGACTACTTCTGCCAAGAATTTCTTATCTAAGCTTGCAGTTCTCAACATCACTCTTGTTCTTTCCAACAGAGTTCTATTCATCCGCTCTACTACTCCATTATTTTGAGGAGTGTGTGCTGTCGTGAACTACCTTTTGATGCCTTTTTGCCATAATTCGTCAAATTCTTTACTAGTATATTCACCTCCATTATCTGAGCACAAACATTTGATCTTCTTACCAGATTCAAGTTCCACTCGCGCTTTGTAAAATTTGAATGTTGAAAATATATCTACCTTCCTCTTGATAAGAAACACCTAACATCTCCTCAAATAATCATCAATAAATGGTACAAAGAAATTTGCTCCTCCTAGGGACGTAATTGGTGCTTGCCATACATAAGAGTGAATCAATTTTAGAATTTCTTTGTTTCTGAACTTTGATGTGTTGAACTTCAATCGATGCTGCGTACTCACAATGCAATGCTCACAGAAGGATAGCGATACCTTTGTGAGACTTGGAATAGATTCTTCTTTGCAAGTATCTTCATTCCTTGTTCTGACACAAGTCTAAGCTTTTTATGTCATGTCATTGCAGATTTGTCGTCTGGACTATTCACTGCAACGGATGCCTCTCCTTCTTGAAAAGTTACTCCTTTCAGCATGTACAGATTTGCAATAATCTTCTCTACTTTCATAAATATCAACGTTCCTTTAATCACTTTCAAGATCTTGTTTTGAATCTCAAATATGAAACCAAGATCATCCAGATGTCCTACAAACAAAAGTTTTGCTTCAGGCCCTCCACATGTCGCACTTTTTCAATAGGCTAAGTTGTCCCATCATATACCTTTAACTTGATAGTGTCGATACCAACGATCTTCAGAACTTGATCATTACAGTTGTACAATGATCTCCTAGAGACAGATTCATACTAATAGAACCATTCTCTTCAAGAGGTCATATGAAAAGTAGCTGCTGAGTCTAGAAGCCATACATCAATAAATCTTATCTTACCTCCAATAGTCGTTGCCACTTCATAGGCCATTGCGCCTCCATCATCTAAAGTATTTGCAACATTTCCTTGAGGAATATAATCTTTCTTATTTAGATTCCAACAATCCTTCTTCAGGTGCCCTTTCTTGCCACAATTCTAGCACTTGAAATTCTTCTTACTCCTGGATTTTGATCTACCATGACTATGACTCCCACTTAGGCCATGTTACATTGATCTTCCTCTCATCACCGCCAAGGCCTTCACTTGTTGCGAATTTGCCAGCATATCTTCCTTACTTTTGTATCGACTCTCTTCTTCCAGAATAACTGATAACTTGCATTTTGTCATGTTAATTCTTTGCGTTTTATGTTCTTTTGGAAGGTTTTTGTGATGCTTTTCTTGTGTTTCTATGGTAATTCGTGTCTTCATGTGTTCTAGGTGATGAAATACCAAAGTGATAGAATTTGGAGTGAAATTGGCTAATCTGGAACTGAAGAGGATTTCAACATGACCATGTTGAAAGTAACACGGTACTGTGCTAGCATATTACTACCTATGAATTTTGACTTGACTACCTTGGGATTTGGGCTTCAATAGCACAGCCCTCTTTGTTGACTAAGTCAAGTTATGGCCTTGAAATTCTATTTTTGACATGTAATTAGGCCCATTTTAATTCATTAAAAAGGGGGCCCACTTCATTTAATAAAAAGGAAACAAAACCTAGGATTTTGGAGAGACTAAGGGGAGTTGACGGCAGCTCTTAGGATATATATATATATATTTGATGAGAGACTAAATGGAGGGAGCCCACTTCATTAAATAGGAGAAGAAAACCTAGGGAGAGTGGAGGACAAAGAAGAAAAGTGACGATAGTAGAGTTTTAAAGAGGGGAGAGATTTATTTTTAAAGGAGAGAGGCTGGAGAGATTTATTAAGGCAGAGAAGATTTGATATATTAAAGAAAAAGGAGAGTGGATTGCGACAACTTGGAGGGGAGAGAGAGGAAAAGAAACGACAGCTTTAGGTGGAGATCGATATTTGTTCACAAAAGGGGAGTGACGACAACTTGTGGCTTGGGAGCTTGAGGGATTATTTTTCACAATTAGACAATGGATTATTTTTCACATGATAGGAATCTCATTATCACGATCTCATCATGATTTCCTCCATGTTATGTTTTGTATCAAGGACTTCATTAAATCAATTTAAGATCAACATCAAATTCATAAATTATGAACATCAAAATAATGAAAAATGCCTTTATTAATCATAAAATGATTTGTACAATAAGTGATAAAGGTGACTACCTTTAGAGCACATCTCTATCACAAATGTCACCTATTTATTAGTCAATTTGTCACTCATTCATTGTTGCCATTTGTCAATTAATTACCTATGCCAAATGTCACTCAATTATAGGTTTAGTCATCCAAATTTTCCATGTCAACTTGTCTTGTCACTTGGCATTTTCCTAGTCTAAATATACATTTTAATTCATCAATTTTCCAATTGTAACAATAAATTCTAAGTTTACTACTTATAATCCACCAAACCAAAATTCAAGACATAAACAATACACAATTCACATTATGATTATTTTAAACCTTTCATACCCTGGAATACATCAATTGAGTGCATATATTATCTTTGCAATGTGTACTAAGTCATAACTCATGTGTGTATGCTAATGATATGAATCTGAATGAAATGCATTTCATGAACTCTCAATGATATAACTTATAGGCTAAATTCTAAGGCTCTAACCCTTAGTATGGAAAATTGGCTATTACAATGAATATGATCGGGGCTCTATCTATTTTCACTTGGAAAATTGAAGCATGTTTGCTAATCTTTGGCACTGCAAGATTTGTTTTAAGCTTTTGTGAGAGATGGGTTAGTTTTACTGGAAACCCCCCATTTTTGTAGTCCAATCCTTGAAAAAAGCTCCCATCTTGTTCCTATTACTTATTTGCAACTTCTTTAGCAATCGATATAAAAGGTGTTGTGGTTTGTGATGATATTAGCTAGATGACTCAATCTCTTTATTGCTATAATAGTACAATTTTAACTTTGACTTCCACTTTTTGTGATTATATGTTAATGGACGATTATATATTCATGTCCATCATATGCAACTAGAATCTGGCATCATTTTGCTCTTTGATTGCTTTTTTATTTCTCTTTGTTATTGATACTAAACTAACTATTTTGTACCTTACCCCTTTTTCAAGCAAACTAATTAAGCTCCATTTTCAATTGATAAGAAAAGGTTGCGAAAGTTTAATGGTAGCTAAGGTGGAGTGCCTACCCTTTCAAGAGGTTAGTCAATTAAAAGTTGTTAATTTTCTAGGGTTCGTATTAAAAAGATGCAGACTTCAACGCTTAAATACTATTCCACCATCATTTCAAAATTACTGTCAATCTTTCACTTCTATCTATGTTAATGGTTTATTGTATTATTTTTTCTTGTGAAATGAGGAGGCTCTTACACTATATAAACAACAACTTGTTTATATACTTGTCCATTGCAAGTAACTCTTCTACTTGCAGGCTGACATTACAAACAACTGTGACATAAGTTTGTCAGAAAGCAGTTTAAACGCTCATCAAGGTAGAGGGAAAATGTTCTACCAAAAGCTGTATAATCCCATAGGCTTGAATTTAAGTCACTGAGAAATGTGGAGAGACTAGGAATCTTAGCACCATGTTTCATTGCATAGAGTAATTCTTTAGGGGAAAAAAGGTACACCATCTTGAAAATAACCTAAGAACAAGCATAAGGGACTTGACAGCCACCATCTAATTCCTCATCTTACCAATTATTTTAGCAATAGCTTGTGCACAAGCAACGACATATTATTTGTTGGATGAGATGAGACCCAATAGTTCCTTCATGTAACATTCATCACTACAAGAAATAAGGCATTTAGCGACAAAAATTACCGCCAAAAAATATATGAATTTTGTCAGTAATGTAAAATAGCGACGAAAATTACCGACGGTCAACGACGTCGTTAAAACGACTGTTGGTAAATTTACCGAAGGATCTAAAAATTTACCGAAAGGATTCTGACGGTAAATATCGATCATTTTACCGACAGAAAATAAATTCCGTCGGTAAATAAAATTAATTTTTTTTTAAAAAAAAGGTCCCCATCATCGTTGACGAGGTGTTCTTCAAGACTCTTCTTTTTATCTTTAGCAAAACTAGTCACAAATTTCTCAACCTCTTTGAGTACAACCAACCATCTTTTCAACAACATCTCTCTCTCGGAGCCTCTACAAGGGAGGAGGCCTCCACTAGTCTGTTCACTGTTTGCTTAACGCTTCTATAGCTCCGATTCCCCTGAAACGTAATTGAAACGAAAGCCACCAAACAAAAAGTACCTAACGATTATACATTTCCCTCAAAACAAATCAGGCAAAATGGCTCATTGGAATATTGCGTTAAGAAATATCTTCTATAGCCTTAATAAACTTACAAGAAATATACAAGAATCAAAATTCTAGATCAAAGAAATGCCTATAAACTAACACAGAGATGAGGAGAGCTGAAAGAAAGATTGAAGAGGCAAACTAACCAGGATTCAGTAAAGTATTTAGAGAGCTTCCCTATATTGGATCTTGTGGGCTTTCTTCAAAAATACTCGTTTCTTCTTCAACAACAAAAAGAATTCAACACATAAATCAATACTATATATGACAATCAAAAACCCACCAAGACAGAGAAGTAAAGAAACCGGAGAAAAAAAAGCACGAAAGAAGAGGAACTCACCAGATGGGAGAGGAAGTCACCGGAGGAGGAAGAAGACCGAAGAGGCCCGAAGAAGAAACGAAAAGGATGAACTATAGGGGGGAAGGGGTGTTCTGGTGTTTTAAACGTGATTTACTGACAGAAATTAGTGATAAAAATTTCTGTCGAAAATTTTAAATTTTATTGTACTGTCTTTAATTCTTGCCTTTAAATTTTATTATACCGCCTTCCCTCCATAATAATTTCAGTATAATTATCAACAGAAACCTTTACTGTCCATAAAGTCCGTCGCTAATTTTGTCGGGATGGTTTCCCTCCATTTTTAGCAACGAAAATTAGAACCGTCGCTAAACAAAATTTTTTCACGACGATTTTAGCGACAGAATAGGTTTTTCGTCAATAATATCAGTGCAATTACCGACGGAAACTTTTACCGTCCTTAAAAGCCATCGCTAATTTTGTCGGGACGGTTTCCCTCCATTTTTAGCGATGGAAATGAAAACCATCGCTAAATGAATTTTTCATGTTAATTTTAGCGACAGAAATGGGCACTTCATTGTGTCTCGTGGCTTTAAGAATAAAAAATTTGTGGTTTAAGGAATATTGTTGGAAACCTTGGCAAGGCTAATACTGGTTTGGTCTTTCACAATCCCAAATGCCTTCCTTAATTTGCTAGGCATGTTTCGATCAATCATTATCCATAAAACTGCAAAATTCCTTAGCTTATTCAAATTGAAATTAATAATGTATGGGAACAAGTGATCATCCTTTAACGTTATATTCTTTTTTATTCAATTTAATGATATTTATATAATTTTATTTTATATATACAATGCTCGATATTTTAAATTGATAATATTTTTCTACAATTTAATTTTATAATAATAAGCAAATAATTCATAATAAAAACATGTTGATGCATTATATACAAAATGTATTGTTAAATATCATGGATGAAAAATGTAACAAATAACATATCGTTAGGTTATTAAAAACATAGTAAATAATATTTCGCTACGTTATAAAAACCGTAACAAATAATATTTCACTACGTTATAAAAAGTGTAGCAAATAACATTTAGCTACGTTATGAAAAATGCAGCTAATACTCTATAGCTACGAAGAGAAAAAATGTAGCTAAAAACTATTGATTATGTTTTATTTTTGTTGCCAATCATTTGGTGCCAAAGTTTTGCCACCAACATCGACTAATATTTAACTTTTAGCTACGTTTTTTTAATGCTTTAGCACTACGACACTAAGTACTTTAGGCAACAGAAAAAAAAGCATAGTTATAAGTACAACTACTGTTGCCTTTTTATTAAGGAAACATAATTTGTATTGTTACAAGAAGTGGCACTACAACAAGTATAATGCAACAAAAGTTGTTGATTAGGCAACAAAATAAAAAATGTTGCTTTAAGTTTTAACTAAGGCAACACATTAGTTTCAAACTATAGCAACAATGTTAAATAGATATTACAACACTTTAAGTCGTTTTACCAACAATGTTAAATAGATAAGGCAACAAAGTGCACTTTTTTAGGCAACTATTTGTAACAATAAAAGTAACAATTTATTCTCCATTACCAATAATATTTAACGTAAAAGCAATATCTTTTTATTATGTAGGCAACATCCATATATACATTAAAAGAAATATATAGATATTAATGTACATATTATCAAAGGTAAAGACCAAAGAAATGCATTTATATATAATATATAGTCTTTAAAGAGTTGAATTTTTTCAACATTTAGCATATTCAAAATAAAAAACAAAAACTCACTAGCTAAAATATTCATCTACAATATCATCCACTACTAAACAAAACCAATATGTATGGGCACTCCAAAATTCTTCAAGAAGTACCTCCTTATCCACTCCTAATCATCACCATCCTACCAAAAAAAAGAAACAAGAAATATATTAGAATTGTAAAACTACTATGCTTACAAATAGATTGATATATCTAAAAAATGAAATCCTAACTACTTTATTGTGGCCCTAACTTAATCAAGAAAAATAATATAGTCCAAAAACTAAAAACATAATAATTCAATTCTTTTTATGAACAAATTCAGAAAGTATTAACATAAGCAATTAATCTAAAAAACGATAAAAAAATCATGTACAACAATAGTCAGTTAAGGAAATGAAATCATTAGGGATCTCATAAGAAGGCTAGAAGTTGAAATGAAATCATTCTCTTGAAATGAAGTTGGAAGCAATTGAATCAGTCAATTGAATAGTGGAACACATCCAAAGATAAAAGAACATCTAACTTATAATCTGTATTATGCAGTCCAATAACCTTAATATCTTAAAGAGCAGGCTGAACTAAAAATAAATTAGACATTGGGCCATTATGGAGACAAAAAAGGAAATCAAGCAAAATTCAGAACGTGAGCGTAACTCATAGCTTACAAATAGGAATTTTGTACTATGTTAAATTCACTCTATATCCACATGAATAAGGAACAAAATTCCACAAACCTACATATGATATAAACTAAAACATATATGCAAATTTGCAAAACTAATGGAATGCTATGACTAATGCTAGCACAATGTACATCCACATGAATTAAGGAAATCAAGAATATTCATTTTATCACACTTAAGGAAATCAAATAGCATACCTATGAGGATTGCCTGAAAAACTATTGAGTAGAACTATGAAAGCTAGGAGTAGGGAAAGGTTGGATACAAATTCAATGACCACCTCTTCTCTCATAAACACTTGGGCTACTTGATGACCAAATAATAAACACACAATAGAAAAGAAAACCCCTAAACTCAATGAAGCACAAAAGTTGATTTTGAGAGAAAATTTTGCAACTTTAGCGTCTCCTCTTCCTAGTTCATTTAAAACTCAAACACTACTCATGAAAGTAACCTAGTCATGTCATTTTTAAGAAATTAATTAGATGGCTCACAACTTCGAGCTTTCAAGACATCTTAAGACAGTACCTAAAGGTAGCTAGAAAGCATAAACATAGCATGAATTCCCTCCCTATGACATTTAGGTTGCAGTTGAAGGCATTATCAAGGGATCAATTTTTATAGATAGATTCCTCAAGCAAGATTACTAAGTTACTTGATGATCTTACCATATGGACAATACCGATATTTTTGTTGTTACAATCTTCATATACTCTGACAGAAGAATTAGGAAAGCAGAGACTGACAGTAACTTATATAGATTGAAAATGCCTATATTTTTATTTATTAGGCATTTTGAAATCTAGAATCAAATGTGACAATTACAATATACTCAGTATTTTCCCAAGCTGTTGGAACTTAGTGGACAATTACAATGATCCTCCTAGTGCCAAAATCCTAGTTCTAGTCAATGGATATAAGATTGGAAGTCCCTAGTGACGGATCAAAAGTTCACCTTAAAGTCATTTATAAAGAGATGAACCTCACTGTGAACATATCTATTATCTATGCAATCAACTACACTTTCCAAAGAACTAGGCTACTTGTAGATTAGATCATAGAAAAGAGCAACTTACAAAGAGAGGGAGGTCCCTGGTATCACCATCCTGAACTATAACTAATATCCACATAATCATCTGTGCCAATAGATGACAGAAACAAGGCATCAAATGTACTATCAGGTATTGTATATGCTTAGCTACTTGGAACAAATCGCAAGAAATGATAATAAACTAAAGACTAACCATCCAGCAAATGCAGAAACATTATATAATCACAATTAAGAATATATATCTAGTCATGCCCACAAATGTGGGAAAATAATAAATCCCAGAAATTAAAACATTGATGCATTGTATTTGGGGACAAGAATAGTATGACTCATATGTTGGGCTTCCCCATTGAGCCAAGCAAATGTCAATTGCCCCATTAATCAAAGATCCCAACTTTATGCCTTATTTCACGTTACAAACAATAGGGTAAGCAAACTTACTCTCTGTTCGCTATAACACCACCGATAAGTGTTGACCCGTTATTGGCATAGCCCTATCAAAAATGCATAAATTAAAAATTTTGAGATTAACTCAGATAGAATAATCATGAAAAACTAATGGGTTATATGAGGATTTAGTGACAAAACTTAGTTTAGGGACATGGATATCAGTTCTCATAAACAACCTCGATGGTCTCTTAGTTGTACACAGATTGAATCTCTCCCTCTGAGTACTTCACATTAAGAGAACATTTTTCTGTAATGATATACAGAGATTGCTTAACCAAAGCAAAGAGAAGAGAGAACATAGAAGAATGAAGCTTCGATGACCTTGTTAATAGCATATCAGTAACCATTCGAAGTATAACCGCTTAACCCAAAGTTTTTCTGATTGTCCTCTTGATACACTATCGTCTGAGCTTTCTATTTGGTTCCTTGCATCGTCTAAGTGTTCTGGCTTTATTCTCTCATTGTGTTGTCATTTTGCACACTTTTGATGTAGAGGAGTAAGCTTACTACATACAAACTTACTGTCCTTCACTAATATTTAATACAATCAATTTTTAATTTTTCAAAAAAAAGGATAGGTTTTGTCTTCAAAAGGGAGAGGAATTAAATAAAAAGATTTTTATATATGTATATATTACAGTACTTTTGTGTATTTTGGAGGAACTGTATCATGTGCTTTAATTTTACTAAATAAAAATTAGTGGGTATTTTAATTTTCTTAGACATATTTTAAATACTCATTAGTAAACAGAGAAATTTTATATTTTATATTTACATTAGTAGTAACTATATAAATAAATATATAATGTTAGTAAATATCCTTTAATAAATAGATAATTGCAACTATGACAACAATTCTAGGTGTTGCATATATAAGACTTTATTGCAATATTTTTAAAATTTTGTTGACTTTTATTATATGTAGCAACAAATTAATATTTTCATTGCTTTTTAATATTATTAAAGGCAACACTTTAAAAATTGTTACCCTATATTAATTTTTAACAACACATTTTTAAATTGTTGTAAACATGTCATTGCCTAAAGCACTTTTTATCATAGTATAACATTAAAAAAAAATTATAGCTAATGCTTTTTTTACTACAATTATGGAAAGCTCGCCTATAATATTCATCTACGGGGAATATGTGATGCTTTATATGAAGAAACCAAAAAGTTACAAATAACTATCAACGTTTTTCGAACAATTGGCGACATTTCTTTATAGCCAATTGTCTTCTTTGTTGTAGTGACCTAACTCTATAAATACATCCACAAATTAATTTTGAATTAGTTGTAGATGTTCACTAATACTTAAACTCACAAGTATCATACTTATTAATCTATACATGAACAAAAATCATAAAAAAATATACACAATTTACATGAGTTCACCCGTAAGGATTAATAAATACAAAAAATTTAACTTTGTCAAATATATATCTTAAGTTAAGGTTTTTCACCAATTCATTCAAAAGCAAAAATTAAAAGTTGTAAACAGTTAATTAACACCCAGTGAGACATTTAATATGCATAATTAATAAAATAATATACCTGGTCGGGTCGGCTGTGCTAGGCCCAGGCCCACCTACACATGTTCACCACGGCCCGTCAGGCTCATCAGGAGTTAGACTCCCATGCAAACACAATGACTTACGTAAAGACCTAAACCTAGCGGAAACTCCAGGTATATAAGGAACTGTTCTATCGTGATTCAGGTACGAGAATTCAACCCTGCCTTTCTCTGTTACAGCAGCCCAAAACCCTACAAAAATACTAACTTGAGCGTCGAAGGGGCCTCCCGGAAAATAATTCCCGGCCCGCCGTTATCTGTTTTGCAGGAGTCTCACAGCCAGAATCGCATTAACTATGGAGCAAGTCAACGACGTTCAATCTCAACAGAATCCGGCTGAACCAATACCTATACAGTCCTAATTAGTACATACTACCATCTTTCATGTGAAAGGTATATTAGAAATTCTTTTGAACATTCTCAAGATATCCTCTAAATGGTTGTAATCTCCCTAAAATCACTTTTCGTTTGTTAAGAATGTTTCTATATTGCTTTTCCTTTTTCATTTTGTGTAAAGTGTCAAATATTATCGTTACAATTTCAAAAAATAAAATTTGAACATATTGACCAATGCGCTTCATGATGCCAAACACTAATCTAATTACGTAGAACATTGTTTGACCAAAAAGTTTATATAGGTACTAAATGCCTTTTAAAAGTTATAGAGAATTATTTTTTCTTTTTATACCCTCTTAAAACATTTCAATATAATATTTCTATTAAAGTTATAATTGAAATAGCAAACAATATTAGCTATTGATAACAAAGTAAACCTACACTCTTCATTAAATGTTCTTATTTGAGTTGATAACAGCTCATGATATCTTCTTATGAAATTAGGACATTTCTATTAGCTTTCCACTATTTCTTAAGTCATTTCAGCCTAACGTTTCTATCAAAATTAAAGCATAAAACACCAAATAACACTCAATTTTGACAATATATTGGATTGACATGCCTCTTTATCATAGTCTTCTATTAGAGTTCAATTTGGCCGTATTTTACATCGTCATAATGATTATACAAACTCAATAATCTAACCAATATCCTAAAACATGATACAACCATCAATTCATGCTAAAATAAACTTTCATAAAAATTAAGAAATATAAAAGTGAAACAAGAAAAATTCAGGGTCTCACAATTACGTTGTTATAACAAGAATAAAAGTATAACATCTAATAATTTATAACTAAGCTACAAATGAATAATTTTAATTAATATTTAAATTTTGAATTAAAGATTACGGTGTGATAGTAAAATAATTACAAAACGATGCAAGTGAGTAATGTAAGTGCAATTATGAATAATTACAATAACAAACCCAAATGCAATCATAATTATGGCTCCCAATTTAGAAAATTGATATACTAATGGCTGAACTTATTCCGCTAACATTTGATTAAGTTATAAATGACTATGTTAAGTAAAGAATACACACCACAAAATTTGTTGAACTATTTATCTTACTCTTTGCAGCATGATTAGTATCTTAATTAGAGTTAAGATGCGGCTCTTATTTTTAGTACTTAATGGTTGAGTAACTCAGGAACAAAAAAGTTTAACTATTTAAAAGTTAATATGGCATGATACTTAAATTTATCTAAGTCACCATGACGTACAATAGTGCCTTGCAAATGTTGTTTCATAGGTAAAACTGAGCTAATATTGGATTCTTCGATTTCAATATTTTACTTATTCCATTCATGCGTAATCTTCAACTCCACGCACAAATCGACTTGTTTAATATCTTTTAGGACAATAATTTGATCATATGCATACTTTTATAACAGTTCCAAATAAATCCAACTTCAGTCTTTTACTTATGATATAATAAAATTGTTACTCTTACATTTGGACTTCAACTTTTAAAAGCATCAACTCCACCAATCTGAACAAGAGGTTGAGAAGACAATAGGGCATGACATGTGGACCATGCAACAAAACGTATGCAATTATTAAGCATGCTTGTTGTTCTCAAATTGTTGCATCCTAAACATTATTCCTTTCACATCACCCCTACATTACGCTGGGTGGCATGGGCAAGTCGGTGGAACACTCGATAGAATCTAGCATATTAGTTAGTTATGAGTTATGTCCAAATGTATGTTATTGTATCAATAAAATCATAGTGGCTAGGAAACTTTTGCTAGCCACCCCAACAACCATCAGGGGCGGCTTCTGCTCTTCAGTCGTTAATTAGAATAAATTAGTAACGAGCTACCACATCATTGATCAATTTCTCATATAGCAGCCTAGTTTACAGATAATCAAAGAACCCTATTCAGTAAATAACCAACAATAACTGTTAAGGGGTTAGATCTTATAGATGCATGAATTTGATCCATATGTATCAGTTTTCATAGATTAAAATTCCATTAAGAAAGCGAATAAATTGATAAATTTTCTAATAATATGATTTCATTAAAAAATCACATATCGATTGTAAAATTGAAACATTATCTTTAGTTTTAATAAACCATATGACATGATATTAAACATCATTTAGGTATTTCAACAACTATAATAAAGTTTTTCGCTTGTTACTTATGGTTTGATGACAATATTTCACACTGATCAAGCTAGCTAGGCATGAATGGATATACGGAGAATAAAAATTATATATATATATATATATTTGCAGTTTCCTTTAGTTTTAGGCTAGGCCTGGAGATAGAGCATGAATTTGTTGCAATTGCATTTATTTTTTCAGTGTAATTACAAGCACTATTATTAGGAAATTAGACGAACATCAAAACAAAAAACAAAAACTGCTCCACATATAGAGGCTATAGCAACTATGAACCTAGGAGAGGCTAGATCAAGTACAAGAAATAACCAAATAGGCCTCGGTGAAAGTTCATCATTGCAGAAAATGTACTAGCCACCAGATCTATCTCAACCCTTAAGTCAAGCAACGACCAAATATTAAAGAAATCAATCAGCTTAGCTTGCACTTTACTTTTCACTTTTGGGATGTGGACCAACAAACACGACCAATAAACAAAAATGAATGCAACCTCAACGAAAAAGTTTAGAATATGCTTGTCTCCTTTGTGGCTGTCCCCCAAGCATTGCCAATCAGGGAATCTGCCCTTTTACACTGTCAATATTCTATCCTCCAGTCCTCCCGTCATTTTTAATCCTTTATGGTCAAGCATGCCTTGCTAACATCTAAATTTTCACGACGCATTGAAGTACTCTTACCTTTATTTTGGACAAAATTTGACAGATACCCGCCTTGGGATTTGCAGACATATTCAAGCTGTGTATCTCATATTAATATCACACACTACGTGACATCGAAACATACTCGACATCTATGCTTAATCAACTTACTTGTTGTGTGTATTAATAATGTCGAAGTCATAGGCCAAAAATATGACTCGTCGAAATTTTTCATCAAATTTTTTATTTTAAAAAATAATATTGGTATAAATATGTAAATATTGCCCCCACTGACCATATTAATTTTCTGGTTTGGTTGAAGGTCTCAGCCCAAGGCCTAGGCAATTGAGCTTATAATGCCTTTATAAATGTTCCCTTACCCTTTCTCATTCTCTTAGATATGAGAAAGAGACTAATTAGCATCCCTTAATTTCTGATAATTTAGACTATATGCTTCCGATGAATGACTGCTAAAGCTACAGCCTACATGTTCTAACTGTAAATTTTAAACGGTTATCAATTTTTTCATTGTGATGGATGTCTCAGATGAAATAAACTATAAGAGATATTTGGAGAAAGTAGTACCCAAAGAAAGACATGTTCAATATGTTGTCCGGTCTTTTCTCGGCTTGCTCAATGTGTTCATTATATATACCTTGTCCGGTCTTTTCTCGGCTTGCTCAATGTGTTCATTATATCAGGGTCAAAGTACATGAAAAAAGTGGTCCCGATGGCATAATAATATAGACTGTGTTGACATGGAACATGAATTAATTGGTTAATGTCTACCCTGTTGTTTAATGTCATGGGCAGTCAGTCCAAAGGAAATTCCGGCTCCGGGAACCGTGGAATTTTGGGGATTGGGTGACCAAACGAGACATGCTAATAATGCTGCCTCATATGCGGCTGTCTTATTTTCACAAGGCAAATGATTGCAGTATTCTTACTTAGTCAGCACGCAACATATTTAATTGCAAACCCTAATTATTCATTCAACATCCATTACAGACGGCATGAATGCGCATGGCTTGCTTGTTTAGGGCTTTGCAATGCAAGAAAAGTTTGCATTCTCTGTTCTGGTGTGAACCTGGTCTGTGCTTCTTTTTCCCATTAGTGATGCATCAGAAAAAGACTTACAAGTTAAGAGGATGGATAGAATCCAGGAGCATAAAACCCTAATGAGAAAGGAAAGGCCATAATGTCAAACTTAGTCAACACCACCAAGCATTCACTTCTTTCCCAAGTTTTCTTTTCTCCTTTTTCCCACTTCAGTTTAGCTAGCTAGTAGATGGATGCATGATGAGTCTGTGAAAGCACGCCCACTCATTTTGTCGAGGGTAGAATTTTCATTGCTTTTAAAGTTATTTTTATGCTTGACTTCAAACCAAGAGACCGCCTCTTACTTGGACTGAAGTCAATTACAGCTGAACTCTTTCCTGTTATTTTTCCTACTAATTATGACAGAAGTAAAGTTGATTCCGTGCTTCACATATTTAAACCCCCATGGTAATACATTGAATGCACACAATGGATCCTGGATTCTTCGTCCTTGGCTAACCCTTGCCTGCTGCCGGACCTGAGGTTTTAATGGTACGCGAGAGAGTGACGCATGCCAAATAGCATATTTATTATTTATACTCTAGAACGGTCTGTTGCTACAGTACGCATATGAAGTTTGCTACGTTAGTACTAACACCATCCTCAAGAACTACTGGAATGTGCTGTTGATTTCTTGAAGAAGAATCAAATGACCTGGCCTCTCCTCCATCAGGCGTCGAATATCTTATGTTTGTAGATAGGCTTCAACCGAACTTTGACTTTATTGTCCTCTCATTCAGGTAAGTATTACAATATCTAGCGCCTAAGCTTTGAGTTTAGGGAGGAAGATGACTAAACAAGCTGCCACTTTTTGAATTAAGTTTTTGTCCATTGATACCAAACAATCTCATCTGTTGAAAGTTGAATTAAAAATAGCTGAAATTAAGCTGATTGGCTACGTATTTTTGTTGCCTGCATCATATTATGCTGCTTAATTAACATCTTCTCAGTTATAAATTTTGGTTTGATGTTATTGACGCATTTATGCACCATTATTAAAAAATCAGTTGTGACGACCAAACCAATTCCTGCTAAAGATGATAAGACTGGATTCCTTGTTTCGAGTAGTATAAGAATCAAAAATTGGAAGATCAAAGAAAAAAACTAAACAGAAGCCTCCAATAGGAAATGAAAAGGTTGATCTACGAAGGGATAGGTCATGTGAAATAAAGCTTAGTTGGATTATTGCAGGCAATTGAAAGATAATTGCATCTGCTCGAGCAGACGTTTTGGTAGCTGGGACACTAACAACAGCTTTACGGAATTAGATTAACGTTTCTTTTTCTTGAACTACATCGGCTTCAACGCTTTTACCATTGTTTGAATTTATATCCATAAAATCTAATATCATGCGCAAACTAATACTACTATTGAAACCTTTCTTGAAGGCTTTGTAGGCAATCACAAAGGTGACCTTCTTAAGCTTCGAGATGTGGAGGCCGTAAATATTAATATACTACAAGTGCTTCTCGTTCAGGCTATTTCTGTTTTCGAGTATCTAAGTACTATCATTATTTGCTCTGCCAATAAGAAGTTACAGCTTCAAAAGAGCTTTTCACATTGCTCTTTATAATCAATATAATTAACCACGTATATATGTCATGCATGCTACTATTTTTTAGTAAGATCGATCGCATTAATTGCTAAGGATTGAAAGTAACATTCTGAATGTGGAATATTATGGGCATTAGGGTTCCATATGAACACAATTACAGTATTTATGATCAATATATCTTTGAATATCTGCGACCATAATTTTAGCCGTAATTATACTAATGAACTGTTATTTAGTGACGACAAAACCATCTGATTACTCATCAATCTTAGAGAACTTGTACGAGTTGCTTCTCAAATGAGTATACAATCATATATTACTACTATATTATTTAGCACCATGTATTTCTCAAATTAGATAGTTTCTAACATAGTCACGGTGTATCCTTGATATGTTTAGCATCAATTATCAGTGATCGTACTTATTTGCGGAGGACAGGCAGATCAGAGAACAAATAAAGATGAGAAAATATCTGCAATGTTAATAAGAACAAAGAAATACTAATGATTTAATATTGTTGCAAAACTTGACTGGGTAAACATACAGACCAAAGCTTTTCTATCTTGAACATTCACATGTTTCTGAAGGAAAAGTTTACAAGTCAATAGCATCCCTAAACTGCTGATTGAGGAGAACAGACAATTCAAGTTTAACTTTAAAATGAAATAGCTAAGTCATCTCCAACAAAGCTCAGCTTTATCGTCCACCTGAAGTAGCAAGTTATTTATGTTTGCATCTCTACCCCAACCAGTACGTGTAAGTAGTATTCATCGACATGATGGACACTTTTTTTTTAGTCTGATATCTAAAACAATATACTTTTAAGTTTAATTATTTACAGCAACTTGGATTAAGGCTTCTTTTCCTTTCTTATAAACTGTCGTTTCTATGATCAGTATGCATCATCTAGAGTAGTTATTATATATGTTATATGCTCTTACTTCCATATATCCATTTGGTAACTAGATGATGATGTTGAGGCATATCCTTGCACCATTTCAGGCCTTCCAGATTTGTTGGCAAGTAAATCTATCTCGTCAGTGACATGAAAAGTAGCTGCATTGCCGTAACTGTGCTCCTCAGAAGCATCCTCATGACTAAGTTGAGAAGCAACAAACTTGTCAAGTACCCGCCAATCAGTGACTTGGTCCACAGCTTGGTTGCCACTGCTGTTGTAAATTGAGTTCATGTTTTGATGATGGCCTTGTTCCAATGGCTCGTCCTGTGTAACTGTAGAGGACTGAAAGTTGCTTCCATTGGCTGTGTTGTAGATTAATCGAGCTAATGAACTGTAATTTGCACTTGCACCTGGCTGTGGAACTTTAGGGCTTTCCAACTGAGGAAGCTGAATAAAAGGCTCATAATGAGGCATAGTATACTGAATTTCAGTCTCTTGCTTGCAGGGATAATTCTGATGATATGATGAGTAAGGTTGGGAGTTAAATTGCTTTGGAGAATCGTTTTCGGCCATGAATATTGAAACTTGATCATCATACCAACATGGTGAGTCATACTCCCCAACTTTTTGCAACGTTGGCACTCGCTTCTTGAACACCCTACACACCACCCATCCTTCTTCCTGTTTCAATTCCAATTTTCCATATTAGAGGTACTAATCTTATCCTCAAAAATTTTGTTCGATCTTTTTGCATATGAGTGGCTTGGATGCTTTTGCATTGTAAAAGTAATGAAGGTTGAGATACTTGTTTTTATTATAACTGCGATGATGAAAAAATTATTAATGAAAAGATAGGAGGATGAGATTAAAAAGTAGAGCATAAAAAATGAGAAGGAAGAAAGAAATATAAGTTTTATTTTACAAAATGTGTTCAAAAAATAAATAAAATATTAGAGAAACAAACGCAATGGCTGTACTAATTGTACAGGAACAATCAAGTGAACATCCATTTAGTGATTTTCATGACCATCATAACTAATATAGACTAAACTACCATGCACATCAACAAACAATCTTTGTCATATATATGTCCATGATAGCTAGGAAGATCACCAAATTAATGGCTACCTCTGTTTTTCCTACTGCAAATTATAATATATTAATTAATGAAACCATCTTACGTAGCTTTTTTTAGAAAATTAATTTAGTAACAAATGAATCGTGTGTTGCATTGATAAGTTACTGTGTGTACTTATACACACATTTACATGTTGTATCCAGCTAGAAGTATGATTTACATGATTGGTACAAATCAGATTTTGTAAAGAAAGGAGGCAGTAGTTACGGGACAATCATGGAGTATGAGTAGATCCTTATCAGTTCAAGATGCAGTAGTTAGGAAATTAATCTACTTATCAGCTTTTAGAATTTTGATAGTTTTCAATCTCTCCCCAACTTCGAGAAACCATCTCATTTGGTGTATACTGAGAATATCGCAACAACCAGACTGCATGTATTGCACTCTAATCACTTGTAGATGATGATGTCTTTTATTTTGTTTTGTATGAAATATAAAAAAAATTAATAATAGAAGGCAGCTAATTTGAAGTGGATACTTTAATAATGATTATATTGATACATGATAAAGGGTTTTAAGTTATTTACAATATATAGAATCTCTTATATACATATACACACATATATATATATATATACATGTCTTTTATAATTAAACTAAATTAAATCTTAGAAGACAATAGGAAGTTTATTGATTTGTTAAATGCTCATTATTATGATGATACGTATTACATAGCTAAATAGTGCATATTGTAAATGATTAAAACAGCAACAATAGAAAAACGGAATAGTCTGGTAATTGTAATCCGCACCCAAATGGTTTAATTAAAGTACTTACCTGAGGAGGTCCATTTTCGTTCGTTTCTAGTCGATATTCATGCATGATCCAATCAGACTTTTGTCCATTTGGAGCTCGTCCTTTGTAAAAGACTAGCGTCTTTCTCATGCCAACCAAGCTATGCCTGCAGTAGATAGCCTTGTCTCTACCTGTAGCTTTCCAAAAGCCAGCTTTTGTTGCTCTATTAGTTCGAGTTCCAGTCGGGTATTTCTTATCTTTATGGCTGAAGAAATACCACTCACTCTGCTCTTCTGTACCTATTTTACATAGCGCTAACGAAGCAATGGAAGAAGATCAATATACAAGAAAGATGGAACCCAACATTTAGATACTGTGATCCGCAGCAAGATATTCTCATAAATTTATTGGAAGATATACCTTGAAGATCCCATGGCTCAATTTTATAAAGATCAACGTCTTTTATGACATTCAGATCAATCCGTTTTGAAGCAACTTTTTTCCTTAGGTAGTAATCCACAAGTTCTTCATCTGTCGGATGGAATCTGAAGCCTGGTGGAACATGCGAAAGGCTACTCATGTCCGTCCTGTAGCTCGAAACCTGCAGTCAAAATGTTGTTGTCAGGACCAGCCTATCTTGCGAGCGTGGATCAACAGAAGGCCAAAAAATTTGGTATATGTCTCAGAAATGCACATGGATAGAACAACGATCGGAAGAACGTTAACATTACCAATCCCTAAATCTTCAATCTTACCAGTTATTAATTTTTACACTTGAACTTTTGATTTCACCTTATGATTAATGGAGAGGCATTGAATCAGAGTTCGTTTGCAAAGAAGTGTGTAATCAGAAGCGACTCCAAATCCTAAATGTTGGAAAAATATATGCAAAGCATCCGTGTAGAGTTTTAATTATGCAAATTTTAAGGTGTAAAACCCCACGGATATGGTTAGCAAAGAAAATCAAACACAATCATATTACATTATTGATTAAAATTATGGAAGGGTGAAGTGTAGTTTAAGTCGTGATCACCTCGTATTACAATCCCAATTAATCCACCTAAGTATGCTTCACAAACAAAACACACATTTAACATAATATTTAAACAAAATAATCCAAATCTCAATTTTTTTATTTTAGTAAAAGACTTGTGGCAAAGCTGTTAATGCCATAGGATTAGTTACCCTTGTTCATGAAAGATATATTTAGTATAACATAGCCGAGACCTACACTTGGCATTTCCAAATCAATATAAGTAAAATGGAAGGTGCTTAACAAAATTAAGTTGACTTAGTTCAAAAGAAAACCATCAAAATGTTCATATATCATAATTTAAATTACAATTGACAACACTATTAATTGTGATAATTCTAAATTGGCCAACATTAAAAGAACGTTAGCCAGATTTTCTTCTCTTTAAGCTAGCTAGGAGATAATAAAGAAATCAGTGCTATGTACTTAAGCTGGCTGTTAAAGGGCATTAGGATTCAAGGCCAAACCTTTAGTTTTATAACACAATAAAAATCAGTCATGGAATCAAGAAAGCCTGTCAGCGTAAGGAGGCCAAAACCTCCATTTTAATTCAAGTTTGCCATTAGGGCTACACGAAGAAAGAATACCATGTCCCTCTTTTGATTGGTAAAACCATTTGTCCTTGAATTACCGCAGCCTATGAACAAGAAACCTCCTCTTAAGATTTCAATGCTCAAATTGGCACCTCTAAGTATTTAAACCCACCATTGAAGTTGCCAATATAGAATAGATATTATGGAAAAGAAGAAATAAAGGGCCTATATATGTAAACTCTACATCTGTTTTGTTAGCCAGAGAATTTGAAATGAGCTGGTCTGTGTGTTGAGAAGAAAGTAGTGTAAGATATTGAGCCAATGCATGAATAGTATATATTCTAAGAACTCCCCATTAATAATAGTCGAGAAATGCAATGTTATTTTATGAGAGACTAAATTATTTATCACTTAAAATGAAAATAAAAGGAATAATATAGAAATGAAGTTTACTTTGCTTTCCCTCTCAAAAAGAAGGAATAAAAGATGGAACATACATAAGAAAGATAGGAAGTATAAATGAATATCGAAATACATAATTTTAGTAAATTGCATTAATGATTGTGGCAGCAATCAAATTAAAAATTCAGCATCACCTTTACATGTATTCACATCTCCATTCATCCAATTATCTTAAACAAAATAAATAACATTTTAGATCAACGTTTCAATGGTAATCAACTACTTAATCCTCGATTTTCTCCGATGAGAAAAAGAAAAGAGAGAAAAAATAGATAACGAATATGCATAAATTGATCTACAAAGATAACTCACACTATACAGCACATATCATGCATTCTTAGAAGTTTAGAGCTCGGAATACAAGCGAAGGATATGGAAGTACAAAAGAAATCGACTATTCAGAATCTCAACCACGGTTCTTTTTTTCTTTTTCCTTTTACTAAGCAAATCAGACAGAATGGCTATCCAGTAAGTGTTAAAGATCTACTACAAGGTAAGATCTATTTAAAGATATGAAGACAATACCAAGTACACTCCAAACTTTGTCGTCACAAAGGTCATCAAACAAATGAAAGAGGATAACATGTGACTTTTGAAAAAAAAAAAAAATGAAACAATGTGTATGAGATGCATAGCATTTTTGCAATACATAAAATGATCTAAATCCATGAGAACAGTTTGGAACTATAGAGAGCAACAGTTGAGTCGATCGCGACTAGTAAGGAGTGATGAAAGGGTAAATAATTGAAGACAAGCAAACCATATATGAAATGAAGAGAAGAACAAGGAAAACAAGTAAAGAGGATGAAGTAGAATAAGAAAGAGTTGATGGTGGTATAAAACCTTGATGACCCTTGAGAGTTTACCCTAAACCGAGTGATAAAGAACCTTCTTAGATCTGGAAGAATATGAATCCCAACTTCGTCCACTAATCAGTTTATAACAAGAGTAAAAGATACACTTTGAGCTAGCCAACTTTTTATCGCCAACCCTCTTTTCAACTTTTGCTACTGAATCAGACAAAAATTCTCAACGCACAGAAAGATAAGGAAAGAAGAGAGAAACAAATCGGAAAGATAAAAGTGATCCTCGGGAATTGAACTCCAAATGCTTCACCCCTTAGCTGCTGTACTATGTCAAGTTCACCAAGGGAATGTTTAGTAATTGTCCAAAGAGAGCAAAAGCGAGAAAGATAGATGAGAGATCAGATCCCGAGGAACGGAAAAAGATGAAAGTTGAATAGAAGGAAGGATTGAGAGAGATAGCGAGGGGGACAAGGAAGGGTTAAGGGAATGGGGAAAAAGAGAAGAGCTACGGCTAAATAAGCAAGAGAATGAAGCGAAACACAACACAACACAACACAAATGCCCTAATAAAGAATATCTTTTCTTTTTTCTCTTTTATGCTTTAAGTGGAAGTTTGATTGCTGCAAAAGCTTTGTATAGCTAAAAGGGACATAGATAATGGCACAAACCTTCTATTATATGGTTTCAGAGAGAGAGAAAGCGAGAGAGAGGTGTCAACCTCCACCAGCAAATGATAAAGACTAGAAAGAGAGTATGTTCAGCTTTAGTTCTTAAGGTTGAGGGAAACAGGAGCTTATGATGTGAGAAGATAAGCCACTGGTGAAGACAGTGTCACTGTTGAGCCTTTTTTTTTTATATATGAAACATAATATTTTTTTTAAAATTTCTTAAGGGATGAAACTTTTAACACTTTCCTCGCCTAAAATAATGCCAATAACTTGATGGGAAATACTTCTGGGTCACAAAAATTGGTGAGAAAGACGACGGGACGGTGCTTTTCTGCAATGTCCTTTTGAAATTAGTAAAAAGTAATCTCTCTTTAAAAGTTAACCTAATCAAATTAGTGATTAAATGTTAAATTTACTTCCTATTTTTAAAGTTGAGTTAATTCGATATTTCTCACCAATTTTTGTGATTCTAGTTAGTAAATAATATTAAATTTATTGAAAAATTTCTAATATATCTTAATTTCTTCCGTTTGTAAGCAATAAAGTTAACACCTGGAGTACCCAATTTAATGTATTTTTATATTCCTTGTTATCAAATTTCAAAAGAAGAATTTAAAAGATTGAATAAAATCAATACAAGTTTCCATCTATATAGATTATTTTATGATTTCAAGTTAAAGAAATTGTGTTAAAGTTTATGAAAAAAGAATAATTTAGTAATAAAAATTTGAAAGAATAATTTATTCTTATTTAAATTACAACATAAGTTCTGATCTTTTGAAAACATCCAAAATTAAAGTACCTTTAAGTTTAAGGTGAAGAGTATAATTATTTATTTCTATTTTACTAGGTTACAAACAGAAAACGGAAAGGGGCAGGAGAGACATTGTCTTGATATAGTTTTTGGGTGCCATGCCATCGATTAGATATGTGATATTTTTACAGGTGACAGTAGAGCACTTCTTCTCGCCCGCTATTGGTTGCCTTACCATTACTCCATTCCAAGAGTGTAATGTATTTGTCCGCTTCATTCTCCCCCGCGTGGTGAAGACGATCGGAATAATGATGATTCTCTCCGTAAACTTGTACTAATTAGTCTTCCAAGATGTTTGCGATTTTTTTTTTTTTTTTGTGATGAAAACGATTAATATTTTATTCAATACCAAACTATTTGGTAACAACTAAAATCTACGTTAGGTGCGTTTTGTTCATAATTGAATGGATAATGGTTCTGCCTGAATTTGTTGGGACTGGATGTTGCTGCCTGGATTTATAGTTCTGACAGATCTAACTCGTAGGATGCCTTCAAAACAAACAAGGCTCGCCGGGGTTAACTACCGACAGGTCCCTCCGACGCTCAAATTAGTTTTTTTGAAGAAGTTTTGGTCTCTGAGAACAAAGAAAACTAGGGTTGTAATGTCGTACCTGTATTATGGCCAAATAGTACCTTATATATGAAATAACTGCTAGGTTTAAGTCTTTACGTTTATATGGGAGACTAACACCTACGAATGAGTCGTGAACCTGGGCCTGAATTTAGCCTAAACTTAGCACAATCAACCCAACCAGATAAGAATTCGCAAGCATCTATAAGGACGGAGAATCGGAATTTTGTTTTTCAATTCCATGATATTTAATTAAAATGCATTGAGAAGGGATCCACCTAATTGGTACCACCCAAGCACAAAGTCGCAACAAATTAATTAAAAACACAATAAGCTACTTATTCATTTGAAAAGTGCAAATATTAATTTGGAGTAATTATGTAAAGACGTGTTTTTACTTTTTAAGGTTTGGTGGCATTTAAGAATTAAGATACTTAAATATTTGCCCCAGCAACTGCACGCGACTTCTGGTTGGTTGGTCTGTTCATTACTCAGTTCTTAGAAAGCCTTCTCTACCATGGACCCCACCAACCGACTCAATGCATCAAGATAGTGACGCTCCAAATTCATAAAAAGATTTATGTTATCCTCCAATACTTAGCTTGGCTCAGCCAAAACAGCCAGCAGAATAAATAACTATTACTTTCCTCAATTTTACGGTGGTGGATTGTGGGACCCACGAGAACGGAATGATGTTTGCGGTTCGTGGCGGCCGACGGTCCGGCGTGTGCTGGCCCGGCGATCATTAAGCTCATAAAAATTAGGTGGAGGCCATGGGGCCTGTCCCGCTATCCAATTTAGACCCCACCTTTCTTTCTTCTTCTTCTCCATCCCATCGCGACACTTGTAGTTTTATGAACAGAAAGCTTCAAATGGATTATTTTTTTATTCATCCAAGTATGGTTTTGGAGGGCAGAGGTGCTTGTGCGTACCGATAAGTCAAGCTATAACTTAAAATTACTCTTTCCGGCCTATCAGCCTGTGACACGACCTTTAAGATAAAGGGATGTTATTTGTGATTAACTAAATTATTATATGAATTGTAGGTTATATGCTCGTAAAAAGAATGAAGCGAATCAAAAGTTTTGTACGTGATCCAAGTGTCATCTTTTGTCCCTATTACATCCTTGTGTGCCACCTTTCCTTCAAGTTTGGATGTTTTTTGTAAAATCTCACAGTTCAGATTTTCAACTTTGGACATTGCACTCCTATTTTACTCTTGATAGTTAACGTGAAGTTTATTTTTGTAGTAAGATGACAACAAATAGGATACACTCTATCAATATATATATATATATACACACACAACTAATGGTTAATATAAACTCAACTTTCTTTTGCTTACGAGGACAACACCAACATTATTGATACAAGATATTGGTGGGATGATACTTAAACATAAAATTTATTTCTTCTTGTCAACATTACCTTCTAATAGGTATTGGAATTACATTTTGTATCTTATTCTTCTCCTCATTTATATAATATAGTCCTAAGAGTTTCTAATGTTCTTATAGTGTAAACATACCACAAGGATAAAGACAATGCTATTAAAGCTAAAACAGGGTAGAACGAGTTCCCAAAGGGAGTTTAATGCAAAAATGCAAAAAAAAGGTGGGGTAATATTTTTTTTTTTTGTTGTAGCTAAAACAAATACATTATACTGTTGTGGTGCTCTACACTCATTACAAGGATGGGTAGTTAGCGAAACATGTCCCATTACAAATTCCCAAGTATAAAAGGTTGTAGTGTCCCTTCTTATCCCTTCTCTTGTGACATGTTCACCGTCTGAAATCCTCTGTTCTAGTTACGGTGTTCCATCTATATTCTATTAAATCTCATTCATATATTTATGTAGACCCTACATAAATATATGGATAAGATTTAATGAAATATGATAGGAATATCATAACCAAAACAAAGGATCTATTCCCCATGTTGACGACCTAAATATTGAATGTCTTGTCTCCTTTTTCTTCTTTATTTCTTTTTTTCCTCTTCAGAAACTATTTATACATGTATTTTCTGTACACAAATTAGAAAAAAGTTGTGTGTTATATAATCAGGTCACCACGTGCATTCTCATTGTTTTTTAAAAAAAGAAAATAATATTAAATTGATGAAGTACTACAACGCATTTCCAAAGCTAAATAAAGCTTGCAACATGACAAAAGAGTTATAAACTTTCTAAGATTTAAGAAATATGACAATGAACTAAAAGAAACTAAGACCAAGAGTTACAGGTCAATTTACATTTCAATATCAGCTAGAATTGAGCTCATATAAGCTTAAAGACCATAAGCAATAATGAATTGTCATATCCATTAAGGTTTGGAGATGTTGAGACTTCCTTTGAAACATAAGCACACTCATTTTCTCTCTAACAAGAGTATGTGCTACAATTCATAATCAATTTAAACATATTCAAAACACCTTAATAAATCAATCTAAGATTCTCAGCCTATTTTAAGAAAATCTGGACTAGGATGAGATATAGAAATTGGTCTATATAAGGAGAACAAATGAAACTAAAGAGATTTAGAAAACTAATAGGAGTATAGTATGTAGATTAATAGACTAAAAACATAGAATACACAAGTTGCTCTAAAACTCTATTCCTTTTAGTATTTCAAAAGTGTTCAACATGCTTTCGATGGCAAGCTAAAAAATGAAAGAAGTTTTAAAGGAGTATTCTTTGAATCATATTAATTTCCACCAAGAAAAATTTTGATCAGCCCTCCTTACTATATTTAGACAAGATTTATTGGTCAGTTATTGAATTTATGCTCTAACCAAATAACTTTATACTTAGTTTCAATATGTAGATTAATTAAAGTTTAGTATATGCTCCATAAAATGATTAAAGCCTCCGAGTATATATCTCCATTGTCCATAAACATTAAATGAGTTAACTTTGGATTAAGAGGAATTAAAAGTCTAAGATTGTTTTGCCCTTATATAGAGAATAAGGGTCCTAACTCATTCTAATTTTCAAATCGAAAATAAATATTATTTCCATTCTCAACTATAGTTTTTACAAACTGGTGTAAAAATTCTCTTAACCTCAACATCTGATTCAATGTCCATGAATTGCTCTTATAAGGCTTGATAAACTAGAAGTTATGCTCCTTGATGATATAAGAATGAACCCGTTTAACCTAAATAGATTTCTTATCTAGTAAGAGTTTCCAAATTTTCTTTCCTATAAGCATCAGGTTGGAGTGTTTAATGTAATATGTCCATAGAATCTCTTCCTTCAAAGTACATATCTTAGCTCATCTTACTTTGGCTCCACAACCATTCTCAAGAGTCCCTGATCATCTGAAGTTCTTTAAAGTCTTTTATACATCCTTGTTGATTTTTGGGGCAAGTATGAAAGGCACATCTCGCGAATATTAAGATTGATCAATACTAACCTAATAAGTTTTAATATACCATTATAAAAGAGTAATATATTATTCCAATGTTATGAAATTGACTCAATTAGAGGCTTGCAATCAAGGTAGTTGATCCTTTTGTCAGTGACAGGAATCTCGAAGTATTTGAAAAAAAAAAGAGCTTAGAGTTTGTGTTAAGTGATGTTGGATAGAAAATTTGTTAATACTTATGCACCAAAGGAAATATAAAGGTTGCTCTTGGATTTATTGATACATCAACATAAGATAAGTTGTAAATGTTCAATCTCTTACATTTATGGTGAAACTTGGAGTCAACCCTTAATTGATTTTGTGAGCAATTAATTTGGTTAATAACTTTATAAAAATGAGGAAAAAGTAAGGTGAGGTAAGGTCACCTTGCCTCAAGCCTTTAGAACTCACAAATGATAGGATGACTCTCCATTAATTAAGAAAGCATAGGAGGCAATGGAGAAGCGTTTCTCTAACAAATTAATAGATTTCTTAGGGAAACCATGAGTTTGTTGCACTTCTATTAGAAAATTCTAACTAACATAATCAAAAATCTTTTGGAAGTTTATTTTGAGAGAGCAAATTTCATGGATTTTTTGCTTGGGTAAGTTTTGAATAGCTTTTGAGCTAGAAGTAAATTGTTACATATACTTAAGTTATGAATAAAAGCTCCTTCATTTTGGTTAATCAAGCATTTTAATATCTCTTTAAGTCTAAAAGCTAAGAGTTTAGATGCAATTTTATAGACTAAATTACAATTTAAAAAAATGGGTTTAAAATTGTCTAAAGAAGTTGGGTTTGGCTTTTTAGGGATAAGGGTAACAAATGTTTTGTTCAACTCCTTGAGCATTATAGTTGAATGAAACAATTCCAGGATTAAATTGGAGCTTAACTCGCTTAATTAAGTGTTAGGTCTTTTAGAAGAAATGGGCATTGAGCCAATTAAGGCCTAGAGACTTGTTAGGGTTCAAACTAAAAAGAGCATTCTTAATATCCCTTACTTTAAAAGGTTTCACTAACATTTCCTTTTGTTTAAGAGACATCATACTAGGAATGAAGTTTCTAATTTTGTGAAAAAGTAAGCTTTGATTATTAGCATGATCTAACAAGTTTTTGAAATGATTGTAAGCCAACATTTTTAACTTATCCTATCCTTAAACAATTTCACGCTTACCATTCACCAGTGAGCATATATTATTTTTATTTCTCTTATAGAGGATAGAATTTTGAAAGAATTTTGACCTTTTGTCCCCTTTCTAAGCCATATGATCTTGGCTCTTTGCTTTAATAAGGAACAATGCTTTTGTAAACAATCAATGTAAGAATTCAAAACCTCTCTTTCTTTTCCTTTTACGAGGGGTCCCTGCGAAAAGTATCAATTTCCACCCAGTCCTTATAAGTATTTTTCCTTTTTTGCTTCGAATAACTTCTTTAGTTCCTTTTTAACTACCCATAATTTTTTCATACATTTAAAAGAATGAAAACCCTCAATCTCAACTTTCAAACCATTAGTCACTGCCTTCTTAAACCCTCTACTTTAGTCAATAAATTATTGAACCTAAAAGGGTAATTAAGTTTTAGAGGTTTGGCATTAATTATGATTTTAGCCAGAAAATGATAAAAATATAAAGGGATATTAAAATAAGCCTTACTTCTTGTGAAAAAAGAAAGTGAAGAGAGATTAAGGCTCTAATATGTGCTTAATTGATTATACATTTATTCCATAACACTTAGTGATTATTGCTACAAAATGCATAAGACATTCACTTTAATTCATATTTGGTTTTAGGTATAATTTGGAAGAGAAAAAACTAAAATGAGTTGAAAGTACATTCTTTGAGCTGTCTTCTTGAGATTCAAACTCACTTGTTTTAAAGGAGAAAGAAAGAGAAGGATTAGAGTAAGAGGGGACAAGAAAATATATATAATGAAGGGTATATGTTGAAAACATCAAGCAAGAGTGTAGAAAATTGCTCACATCCATGACATGTATCTCATGCCCATGAGCCTTCAAATTGGCCATTCATGGCCATGAGTCAACCATGCACGCTCATGACTATTAGACAATTGTCCCGAACCCTAGTTTTTAGTCTAAAAAGAATGTTTTGACGGCAAAATGGATATGAAATGGATATGAAATGTTTATGAAACGTTTGGTGGAGTGAAGTTTAGGTTTTGTAAGGGAAGAAGGGGAAAACCTCTCATCCTCTGGCAACCCATAGAAGGATAACCTTCCTGACACCTGTTCAGAGGTGATATCGATGCCAAAAAACCTAGTTAAGCATTCTCTCTTTATATTTGATGTTCTTTCTCTCTCTAGGAATTGTTTAGGTTATCCTATGCTTATGGATTTAGGTTTTCATGCATGAATGATCTTATTCTCGTTATCAAGAGATTGTCTATATGTGAACCCATTGCTAGAATCTTGAACACAATCTGTAATTGTTGTGTTTGTATATTACTAGAATCTTCAATATGATTCATAATTGTTATTTTGAGATTCATTTATAGCAACTAATGACTTCAAATCATTAGGGATACAATCCGTAATTGTTTTATTTTTGATTGGTGTCGAATCATTAGGGATAACATAACCTAGGTTAAATAACCCGAGCGTATATGGTTGTTATCTTGATTAATCTATTTTCCTAACTCATAATGCGACTATCTAATTAAATCTGGAGAGCTTATTCTAGTTTGTTCGATAGCTACGTTTGGTTAAAGAGCTTGTTTTAATTGAATATGACCTAAGAGAAAACTAGGGTTAATAGAGCTTATCATTAACCTACGATTAATAATTGCTAAGAGAGGTATGAGAACAATAATTCAATGAAGTATGTGTAATTGTGTATAGTTCGAGATTAAATCGATGATCGGGCCACTAATGTATTCATCACTTTCCATCATTTTTAAATGTTTTCTTTACTTTGCTTTCATTAGTTTAGTTTCATTTATTTTCTTATTTAAAAACCACAAAGACCCCATAACCTAAAAAGTGATTATTTTCATTTCAAAAGCTAACCAAATACCCTTATGGGATTGACCTAGAGTTGCCATTAACTATAGTTTTTGATATAGTTATTTTGTGTAGCGTTATGACATACTACCAGGCTCTATCTAACTTTTTCCTTATTAGCTAAATCTCTTCCTGTTTATTGCTCTAAGTATAAAAGAAGCCATCATACCTTAGGTTAGATAATTTATAAGTATTTAGACATTTTAAGAAATCTTGATTTTATAATTTACAATTAAGTCTTTCCACTTCAACTTCTTATGATAAGAGGATACTATTAAGACTGCCAGCATTAGCGAAGTAGATTGAATATAAGAATTAATGAACTCTAAATCTTTCTGTAATTGTGCCCTCTAAAACTTATGATTGGAGGCATAGATAAGAGCGATCTTTAAGGGATAAGGTAAGTGATTTATACTAACACTTAGATAGATGAACTGATCATACATGAAGTGATTATGCATCTTCACTTTCTTAGATTAAATCCCTACTAAAATTTTGTTATTATAATGGTAATTATGATTTGTAATCATGGTCTAACATTCACTTTCTTATATTAAATCCCTACGATAATTATGTTATTATAATGGCAATTATGATTTGTAATCATGATCTAATGTCTATAAATTTCCATTGCCAAGAACAACAGTTATTATTCTTAACTTGAGTCTCTAGGATCCGTTAAGCAAGTTTTATATTTAATAAAACTCTCAATACTTACAAGTATATAAATCGTATCTTGTAGTGTAACAGGTTATCATTCTCACAAGGATTATAAACACTTAAACAATTTGAATCTAACTTTGTCTAAGGTATACAGAAATTGTTTTGAATTAAAATAAAATAACATAAATTAAATAAACAAAACAAGTAATCAAATAAACAGTGAGCTGCTAATAAAAATTAAGGTTTGATCAATATTGAATACTTAGAAACTATTCTTTCCCTATTTTGTTTACTTTAATTTTGTTGATTCAGTTTATGTTTGAACCTAGATTTCCTAAAGTTTTGATTACTCTCTCTCAAGATCTAATCAATTAACCCTAATTAAATTCAAAATTTACAGATTTGTAATCTCTCAATTCACAAAACTATTCCTAACTTATTCAATTAGATATGAAGTAATATATTAGACAATCAATTTCATAACCAAGATCTCTCTTCGATTGATCCCTAATTTGATAATTATAGGTCTATTAAGTTGTTAACTCTCGTTGTACAATCTAGCACTAATTACTTTGACTCACTCTCCCAATTTTTTGTTAAGTTTATCACAAACATCTACATATGTATTGAAATCAATAATAATTAAAATTCACAGAATAATTCCTAATCTAGATTTAGAAATCTATAGATATGTTTAACATCAAAAAAATCCAATTACACATCAAGGATAATGAAGAAAATAAAAGGAAAGAATAAAAACTCTGTTTGACTCCTTGATTTGGAATGCTAGAATTTCCTGAAGCTTTTCTTCATCTGTCCACTTTAATTCACTTTTGATTTGTGATTACTACATTTTTTGTTGTATTTCAAATTCTTACATAGTATTTTAGGGATTTGGGGTGGTGTCTAGGGCTTCTCCACTTTGTTTGGTTTCAAAAATAGCCTTGAACTCTAAAAAACACAAAAACTCACACCTGGAGACCTCTTGTCATGATCTGCTCCATGCTTGAACCTTTCTGACACAATTGTGCTCCTTTGTCATGGTTGTAACAAAGCCATGTAGTGCCCTATACACATCTGTCACAATTGTGTTCCCCATACACAATCGTGACACCCTTTATGCAGCCTCCATCTTCTTCATTCTTCAATGCCCTAATTTCTAGCACTCACAAACATATCAAATACCTCATGAAACATAAAATTGAGATTGAATTCATGCTCTAAAACACATAAACACTTAGAATATAATCAAACAATCACAATAACACAATCCTAAACCTATACATACGATAATCATTTAAGAAACACTTGAAAATACACTAAAACACCTACCAAAACATAGTATGATCTATACCCATCAGGATCCCAATAATATAAGTTTTCTTTAAATTCAGATAGGTATATATTAAGCTACTTCATTTTGGACCAATTCATATCCCTTACGTTCTAAGAGATAATCATTATATAGAAATTGGGGCAATGAACCCTTCTTTGTTTTCGTACCTGGTTTCCTTCTAGTTTTGGTGCCTAATTTATCATCAGATAGGTATAGAATTCCTTTATCAATTCATTGTTTTTATCTTTGCCATCAAGAATAATAAGGGATCCGTTTAGCCAAGAACTTGTTTGAGCTTCCTCATGCTTAAATTTTCTAGATGTTTCTTTAAGCTTAACTTCCTTAGTTTGTTCGTTTAGAGTGGGAACTTTAAATTGGTTTTGAGTTATATCTTGCTTGTGGATTAATCCACACTTAAGAGGATTAGATATCATTTAAAAATTATCCAAATGAATGGTTTCCTTGAGTGCCCTTGTGTCCCTTCTCCTTATGTAGGAGGTTTTTCATTTACAATCAAGCTTTAAGCATTAGAAATTAGCTCATGATTTTCTTTTAAAACTTGCATTTTACTATTGGTCTCCAAATCTTTTTCACCAACTCAGTTGACTTCCATTGATAATAAAGTTTCTTCTTTTCCCCTTAAGACCTCTTTCTTTATCTAGTCTCATAATCTTAATATTATTAGGAATCGTTTTTTAGAGATGCACTTTTAAATAGTTTTAGCATAATTGATTATTCTAAGATTAGTTGTATCTTTATCCAAGTATAAAGTCCTCCCAATAGAGCTTTCAAGATAGCTTAATCTCATGGTAATAAAGTACTCAAGAGAGATAGCGCAAAATTTACCTATAGGGGAATCAACTTCATATTGGATTTAGCAAGTGTAAGAATTGGCGTCCATCTTTGAAACATAAGAGGCTTCCCCAAGATGGGTTATGGACCCAACTCCATTACTTTCTCGATGTCAGCTTCATTCCCAAATTTGAATATAAAGAAGTCACTTTAATTAATTACTATTTATTTTCTCCAAACATAACTTCCCTTAGTTTATTGTAGCCTAAGATTGAACAAGAGGAAAGGCTAATGTCTTATCAATAAAGTATCATATTAAAGAAGTATTCCATCTGTTGGCTCTTGCTTGAAGCATTTCAAGAGGATGATTAACAACTATATCGTCACCATAATAATTAAAAGGGAAAATTTTGAGAGCTCCAGGAGAGGAATGATCCCCCACTACTGAACTCTAAGATTTTTTTTATAAGAATGAAGATATTAGAGTATGCAGGGTAAGAAAAAGGAGAAACAAGAATATAAGTATAGGAAGGAAGCGTAGATTTTGAGTTATGGGGCATAAAGGAGTGGAAAACCCTTCTCCCAAAAGTTTAGAAGGAGAGTTTTGGAAATTTAAAAGGGTTATTTAAGGAAGCAGGGTAGCGGGTGAAACATATAGCCTAGGATTAGAGGGAGAAGGATCAAGGAGAGGAGTTGAAGAATAAGCTAACATTTAAAGAGAAGAGGAGGAACTACAGTTTAAAATTGACGGGAAAGTTGAGATTTAAAGGGAGGAAGAAAGAGGCGTAAGAGTCAAGCTTAGAAGAGATGGAGGTGGTAGTAAAAGGGCCAATTAATGTAGGTCTATGACTAGTTCTTTTCCCTTTTGCATTTCTAAACTAACATGAAAGTTGAGATTTAAGAAGAGGAAGAAAAAGAAGAGTCAAGCCTGGAGGAGATATAGGTGGGAGCAAAAGGGCCGATTATTACAGGTTCTAGGACCAGTTCTTTTCCATGAACCAAAGAAAGGATTTAAGGAGGAAAATCTTGTAAAATAGCATCATTAAAATAATGAAAATGAAAGACAACTAGAGAGAGGGAAAAGGTAGAAAGAGAGCTTCTAATCATATCCATTCATATTAGGTTTATCTATTGAAAAGCAAACTTACCAAAATAGTAAATGGTTGAATGCTAGTTATTATAAAATGTTATATCTCAATTAAAATCAAAACTGCATTCTTGATCAACATTTATATTTAATAACAAACTATTTATGCTTTTATGCATAAATATATGTAAGCTTATCAAATAAGTATCAAAGTGTAAATCTCATTGATCAATGATAAGAAAGGTATATAGTATATATATATATATAATGAACAAAATAAGATTAAAGATATCTTTACAATATATAATAGATAAGAATAGTTGTATGGTGGAGAAGGCAAATTAAAAGCAAAGGTTTTGTTATTTTGGAAGATGAAGAGAGAGAGGAAGTGATGAGCAAGAATTTGGTATAAGAAAAGTTCTTTTTAAGAAAATAGATATAATGAAAGATAAATTTTAGAAGTTCGAGGGGTCAAAGTATTGATATCTTTTATTGAGAAAAACAATTAAGGAAAATACATAGTGTAACTTTTGATGTAATTTTATCATTATACAAATGATACCAAAAAATGGAAATCACGTATAACAAAAAATTTAAAGGTAAGAAAGGATTAGTTTGGTAAGGAAGAGTAATTCATGTGAGCACTAATGATAAAGAACAGAAGTGGGTAACAAATTGATAAGGTAGATAACAGTAGAGAAGGATTTAGACTAAAATAATTTAGGAAAAGAGATATGGATAAGGAGTTTGAGGCCAATTTTAATGATATTTCAGATTTTGCATTTAGAGAGTTCATTTTGCTAAGGAGTATTAGGGTAAGAGAAAGAATAAGTGATACCATAAGTAGTTAGGTACTGAGCAAATGCACCCTTAATAAGTCCAAAATCTCAATCTCATTGAAAAATTTTAATAGTGGTGGAGAAAGAGTTTTAGTAACAATTTTGAAAATTTAAAAATTATAAAGAGCACAAGATTTTTGAACTAAAGGAAATATGTATATGTAGTGATTAAAATCATCAATAAGGATAATAAAGTATCAATAACCAGAAAAAGATATAGATAGGAAAAGTTCCCAGATATAGTGAATAAGTTGTAAAGGTTTTGTAGATATATAAGAAGATAATGGAAATAAAAGCCTAATACTTTTACCTTAAAGACATGAAATACAAGAATTGATGTTATTTGAATTATGAGAATTTTTTTTTTGATAAGACAGAAAGTGTAGACTATAAAAGGTGGCAAAGACATTAATGCTAGAGAATTAACAAAGTAGGATTGGCTCTGAGAATTACATTATTTATGAAATTCAAATGAATCTTTATGTGTTAAAGACTATTATGGATGGAATCCACAAGAAGCAATATCTTATTTTAAGATCTTTTAGAATATAATCAAAAAGGTTAAATTCAATAAGATAAGAGTTGTTAATGAATTTTTTAGTATTGATAAAATATTTGTAGTAAGATATAGGAAAATTAAAATATCAATAAAATGAAGTGGACAAATATTTGTGAAAATTGTGAAATTACTAGTACAAAAAATAGACAGGTATGTCCATTACCAACAACCATTTAGTTTGGATTTTTATATGGAGTCATAGATTCTACAACTTAAAGATCAAGTGTTATAAAAGTAGTTGTACCATTTTCAGTTAACCGTTCAACAATATACTAAAAGTAAATTAAATTTATCAGGATTAGCCTAGATATTTATAGCAAGAAAAAATGTGGTAAAAATATTGACTTTAGGTTTGGGACTAAATTAATGATTTTAGAACTTTGAGTACCTACATCAATAGTGTATAGTAATATGTCCCCATTTTTAATAAATTTGACATTGTAAAGGAGGCTTTGTTGGAGAAGGGATTGTTGAGATGTCGAATTTTGCAGAAAGTGTTTCTCATGTATAACCCAATGATCACGATTAGTGTAATAATCAAGTGTTGTTAATTTCTTTCATTTGATGTGTTCAAGAGATGGAGCATTAGTGTCAGAGATCCTACTAATGGTGGGAGAATCTCATTAATATCGTCAATGATCCAATGGTGAGCAGAATAACTTAAAACTTATTTTCTCCATATAAGTTAACTTATTAGATCCAAAGATGTTATGAAATTGGTAATTTGATTGAATGATAAAGTAAGAGGGTTGTTATCTGCCAATAAATTATTAATTTAGTGTTTATTGAATGATGTTTCTACTATCTGGTGTTTGATGTGTTGATAGTTATAGTGCTTGTGATATTTTGACAATATAAGCTAGAAAAAGTTTGTTAGATGTTTATACCTACTTTGAAGTAGAATAATATAGGCATAAGCTTTGAAACTATGAAGAAGTAGTAAAGTTTAGTTCTTATTGATTCTTGATATGAAAGATTTATAACCTTTACATAAACAGTGTTGTTATATAATGATGATGTACAAGATATTATAAGATAAAAATTATCTTTATACTATATAGTAAATAGGAATAATATTTTTCAATTTATTATTATCCATATTGCAAAACATAAGAAAATATAGTTAGGTTCTAATAATATCATCACGCTTTACTACTTAGTACAACTAACAATCAATTCATGTCATCAAAATTCATATAATACAAATTACATTAGATTAAAAGTAAATTAAATTTAAATCTTATGCACTCAATTTAAAGATATAATTTTAATACTATTCCTTTTGTAAAAGTAAAATGTAATTAATAGGAAATAAGTCTCTGAATTAGAATTTGATTAGGTAAAATCGAACATGAAGATCCAAAACTATTAGAAACAGAGGAACATTTGTACCTAGTTTAAATGTTTATTTGGTCTAATATTTTACAATGTAGTAATATAATATAGAACAATCTGACTTGAAAGAGCTACCCATCATATTTAGGCTACCTAATCGAACTCTTTAATATATGATCTATACTTTTGCATTTCACTGTTTTTGTTTGAGTAGAACTTTAACTTTCTAGGAATAAAATTGATAAGTTATTTTATTTAAAATACAGCTAATTAGATAAGGATTTAACTTTTTATCTTCCTTAATATGCTCCCAAAAGATAGTAGTGTCATCAAGCATTGTTAGCTTCACTCGATTATATTGAAAGAAAGAATTTAAGATGGCCTAAGTAAGAAGATCAACTACTTATCTTTGGAGGAAATATAAGCAACATATAGCTTACTTTAAGCCTCCAATTGATGAAAAAATGCACATCTATTTCAATATGCTTCATTTTAAAGTGATGGACATGATTACAGTAAGTATAAGTGGTACCAATATTGTCATAATATAAAACATTAGTAGAGGTAGGAATTTGCAACTCTTTAAGGAGAGGTTGAACCAATTGCATTTTAAAGCTAGTATGTTGGACCCCACACCCCACCCATAGGTGTTTGGGGGTGATACCCCGGCGTGTGTTTGCGGGTGATACCGCGGCATCCAACCTTAATCAGTATTGTCCTC
>JANZXV010000212.1:27520077-27530517 GCA_027576455.1 Erythroxylum roigii | reverse complement strand
GCGTGGCCTCACCCTTGACCAAAGAGGACAATACTGATTAAGGTTGGATGCCGCGGTATCACCCGCAAACACACGCCGGGGTATCACCCCCAAACACCTACGGGTGGGCTGTGGGGTCCAACATAGTAGTTGTAATAGCTCTATATTTAACCTCTGTAGAAGACCTTGTTACTAATCTTTGTTTATTTAAACTCCATGACACTAAATTTTGTTGATTAAAGACTACATAACCACTTGTTAATGTCCTATCATCTTAATTACTAGCCAAGTTGGCATTTAAAAATACACGTAAAGACGAATCATTGTATGGCTGAAGTACAAGACCATTGATACATGAGATCCTACCCTATATATCTAAAAAATCAAGTACATCTATCAAAATAAAATTTATTTAATCGATTCATGAATTTTTCTATTAGGTTTGACCCTAATATGAAAAATATAGGTTATCATATCTTTAAGATTACATACAATTTCTTTCAATTATGTTATATCTATTTATACAAAACATTTCTCAATATCAACTGAATGAAATCACACATGAACCAATATCTTATATATTTGAATCTAATGAATCAAAAATCAAATTGCATTAAATATAAAGTCAAATAACAAAATCCATCATAAGATTCATCTTACCTGGGCACTAAATAAATTTTTCATAAAAATACAAAACATAATTAAGGATTCAGAATAAGAAATAAAAATAATTAAGGATTCAAAATAAGAATTAAAAACAATATATATCCCTTTTCTCTAATAAAATCCATTGAATCTTTGATGGAAATATGCTCTCTATTTGGATATCTAAGTTAATCTTCACTTCTTTGCCACTAATCTTCACTTCTTTGCCACTCTAAGTTTTAGAACTATGCTTAACTCAAACTCCTTTAATTGCCCTTCTTATTAGCCTTTTATACTTCAAAATTAGGGTTCTTAAACTAGAGATAATCACTCGTATAGTCGTATCTTGTGACAATATCCCTTTATCTCACTTTAAAACTCAATAATCATATGAAAAATACAACTCCAATAACTTACATAGTCTATAGATATGACCATATCCAAGACCACACAATCATGTCCAACTTTAACCCTGGTGAAACATCATCTTTCAACTCATACATGGTTATAGGGACTTACACACAATCACTCACACAATTGTGTACAACACCAACATGAGCAGTACCTTACCAATATAGGTATGTCCTTCAAAAGAAGTTTTAATTCTTCAGTTTTTTGCTCGATTCAACCTAAATTCCACTCCTTTTGATATATAAAGGCAATTAAGAAGAAACATAACAAGAACGAATTAAGTACCAAAAAAATAAAGAAACTCAAATAAATAAGCATAAATATATGATTGAAAACATAGACTGTTATACCTTTTAAATACAAAAGTAGAAAATTTATCATTTGGACCATGCATAAATTGAGAGAGCTTGTTAATTTGAGAAGGTTATATCAGGTCTTATAAAAGAAAATATTAAAGATTCCATATAACCTTTTAGTAAGTAAAGACATTAACTAGCTAGTTAGTAATAGATTTTCGGAGGAATTTAAACAACAAAGGATATGTTATTTTATTTCACATAACTAATTACATAAAAATTTGAGTTTATTTTACTTAATACACTACTGCAAGATAGTAATGTCATCAAGCACTATAAGCTTTGCTCAATTATGATCATATACTATAAAATTAGACAAATGGGGTGCTCTTTTTTGTCTCTTCTTGTCACTACAATCATACTTGATTATCTTTTTATGGTTTGGTTGTTCTGAAGAATGTTGAAAATGTACTACTTAAGTGGTGAATGACTTGGAAAATTTTGATATGCTCCTTAAGGTCAAGAGAGGAAGCAATGAAGAGAAGTTTAAGGTGGAGGTCCATAAGAACAATGAAGGCTCGTTCCATCTCAAGCAGATGGAGTCACAAACCTGACTTGTGAATTTTATTGAACTTACAGAACTCCATTTCCATCTGCTACTACTTTGTCTTAGACCTAAGTTCTTTTCTTGTGACTCTAGTTTATGTATCTTGGTAAAGAAGATAAAGTTTCTAAAAGTTTTATATACTACTATTAGCAATATAATCTTATTGCAAACCAAATGGAATTACCTTAAACTGATTATTGATCCAAAACATAATACATAGAGCTTTCATTCTATTATTCTGTGAGAATTTCAATTTATGTAATATCTCTAGTAATATAATGGTTTTTTTTTTCATATGTCAGTGCTGAAGGTCCAAGATCATTGATAACCATATAGGAAACTTTCAGGAGGAGACCCTTTTTTAGCTCGCCCGATCACATGTTTAATGAAGAATATTACAATAAGCAATTGTTAGAGAAGAAGAAGAAGGAGGAGGAGGAGGAAGAGGTAGGAGTGGGAGACATATAAATAAATTAAATAAAAAGTGGGTCCCACACTTTACATAAAATAAATTATCAATATTTTCTTAAAAAGTGGGTCCCGTCTTACCACTTCAGTAATGACATAGCACAAGGGCCCATAAAAATAATAAAAAAGACTTGACTTTTAATAGAAGGGTTCAAATTTTTTCTTAGGGTGGGGTTAAAATTTAACGTTTTCTAAATGTTAGGATTATAATTGTTCACTCTGGAATGTTAAGGTTAAAATTGTTGATTGGTGTAAAACTTAGAGTTAAAAGTGACCCTTTTGCCTCACATGAAATGAACAATATGTAATAATTTAATAAAGAATCAATTGATCTTATTGATACCAACATTGAAATTTAGGATTAGGTATAATGGTACTATTACGTTTTAGAGTTGCTGGAGGTTTTGGGATGGTTCTTCCAATATATTCCATTGGGCTATAGCCTTGAAAAGGGTTAGAAACCTAAGCACGCGGTGCTATATAATTATTGACAGGACTTAGTTTAAGATCAATATTTTGTGTAAGATTCAAGGAGATTACATTCAGAGTTAGGGAATTTTGAGGGCCTATTTGTGTATTGACTATGTCAGTAGTAGTTATTATAAGAATCGTAGAATTGTTAAAGCACAATTTCGGTCTAATATCTTAAAGAGTATTAAGTTGTAAAAGAAAATATATCATTTATTGTTTACATCTGATATATATAAAAGTATAGTTATTGAAAAGTAGGATTCATTTACAACAAAATGATAACATAAATTGGAATAATAGATGATAAGTTGCTTTATTTCAAATAAAGACTTAGCTTTATCTTTCTTAATACGTCCCCATAAGAAAGTAGTGCCATCAAGCACTAATAGCTTGCCTTGACTATGTTAAAAGGAAGACTTCAAAACAACCTTAATGAGAAGATCAACTAGTTGATCTTTAAAGGAAACATGAGCAACATGCATTTTACCTTGAGCATCCAATTAGTAAACAAAATGCACATATATTTTAATGTACTTCAATTTAAAATGATAGACATGACTAGAGCAAGTATATGTGGTAAATGATAGACATGACTAGAGCAAGTATATGTGGTATCAATATTTTCACAACATAAAATAGGAGTAGAGGTAGGAATTTGCAACTCTTAAAGGAGAGATTGGAATTATTGTTTTGGTGGCAACCAAATAGTTAGTAATTAGGCTATAAAAGTCAGGAAAAAAAACCTAGATATGTATAGACATCTGACAGATCCACTTCATATAAAATATATATCTTTTATAGAGAATTGTGTTATGTTATTATCACATTTTGTATAACTTATTTCTAAACAACATTCTTTTTAGTTAAAGGTAAGATTGTTCACTTATAGCTCCCTAATCCAATTAAGTTGCATTTGATGGTTGATTGATAGACATTAAAGAAGCTATACAAAGTCACCTTTATATGCAAAATGAACATTTACATATTTGGTCAAATTTGTTGCAATGTACATCAGGTGCTTTGAAAAATAATTAAAAGAAGTAAAGGAAAGCGAATTTAGATCTTAAGCAACATTTAAAAAAAAACTTAGTTATTAGTTGTTATCTTATTCCAAGGTATTACATCTGAAAAATTCGAAGGATGTAGTTCTACAATTTATAAGTTCTATAACAGTTGCTTTGACCTGATCCTGATGGTTGCTTAACAGAAAGCAACTGTGTTAATAACTGTCAATTTTTCTAGAATTAAAACGCAAACAAAAAAAAATAAATGATCAATAAATAAATAGACAGTTGAAATTTGGAAATGCAGTTGACACACCTAGCCTATGTCTGCGGGGTCCTCACCTAACTTAAATCACTTTTATCAAAGTACAATAGTTTTACACAAAGTTTTACTGAGCTGACATCACTCACTAATTGACACTATCCACTCATCCTCACACCTCGTGAAAGTATATCACTTCCAATAACACGACTATCTCGTACTGACCTCAACAAGATTTTTTGCAACAATGATTGATAATAAAGATAAGAATAAAAACTCAAGTGAATGAATCAATAATAACATAAACAAGGAAAGCATTTAAGATAAAAAAAACTCCCCTAAGGTTATATTTGGTTGGACGCAAGTTTTTTAATGAAATTGAATGGAATGGTTTATAATGGAATGTAATATTAGAAAATTATTGTTTGAAAGTGATAAAAGAGTTCATAATGTAATATAACAAAATGTTGTTTGCAAGAAGGGTACATAATGTAATATAATTTATCATTTTACATTTCATCCTAAACCTCCCAAATTAGGGGTAACTTATTTTTACTGTTTAGGATGGAATAAGATGTAATGTGAAACCCTCTCCTTCCATCCTCTTCCATTCTATTCCATTATAAACTTTCCTCCCAAACGATGGAATAATATTACATTACATTCCATTATATTAATAATCACCCAACCAAACATAGTCTAAATATACAGCTTCATCAATAAAAGAGTGGGAAGTTGTAGGACAACATCTACTATGAGTCTTTGAGAATAAATCCAGGACAGCCTGCGAACACAGCAGTTTCAAGAAATCATCAATAAAAAATTGAATATTTCACCACCAAAACATCCAGACAAGCACAACTACACACTCACACGATTTCTACATGTTTTCCCTCACAACAACAACAATTCAACTGTCCAAAAATTCACACACACTAGAGACACGCAGTTACCATGGGTAACTAAAATCACCATAAAAGCTACTACCAAAGATAGCTTGAATTATGGAAATTGCAACTACCAAAGATATCTTGGATTATTGAAAATACAACTATCAAATCACCAAAAAATCTAGACCTTATCTTTAATAAGATACGGTGATTTTATTCCAAATAAATCATATCTTGTCTAGGATTTTATCCTTCATGTTATCTTATCTTCCAGAATCTTATTATAATGATATCCAAAATATATCCAATTACAAATAATGTCCAAAATAATTAATAACATATCTTAACAAATATCTTAACGACATCATTTCACTCAAACCTCTATAAGTTGATTAATGTACTATGTGAAACGCGGACTCCATTAATTAACTGGCCATCGATAATCTACCTGATTAAACACTCAAGAGCTCCATGCTTTCTTGTAATTCATCACGAGGACCATTTAACTAAACTTTTAAAATTCAACGATGCATTGCTTAATTTTATCTCCCACTTAAAATTCTTACTTCCTACCCGGGAGTGAACATCAAACCAAACTGTCATTACGGTGAACCAAAAAGAAAGAAAGGAAATACATTTATGCTGTAAGTGTTTATCTGAGGGAGCCAAGCCTAAGACCATGTGCATGCCCTTGCGGCAGACAAGGATTCATCAGATGAATACATTATAAATTCCTATCGCTTTCCCCAATACCATGATTACTACTACATTTTCGGAGTATTTATAATGTTAAGCACGTGAACATTCAACTCCATGTTGTTACCAAAAAGCCGCAGAAAGATGACTGCAGTATTCCCCCTTAAGACCTCCTAAACAACATTTAACAACAGTAATTGCGTCACAATAGATGTATTGCCAAGTTTTTGTTTCTTGCGCTCTTCTTGTATGGGTTTCTGGGTCTTCAACTATGTGTGGTCAAATCAACAAATATGACTTGGAGGTTGGTTAATGAAAAAATCAATTAACATAAGTACTAATGCATCATACCTTTTGTGTGCCTAAGAGCTCTATAATACAATTTATAGCTGATAATCTCCTCGAAGCTGATGGTGGATCATCCCAGAACATGCAAAGTCAATTATCATTTGAAACTTTTTGGAGTTAGCTTGTAAGAAATCCACCTGATTCAATACCTAAACGGTCCTTGATTGAGAAATATATCTTGGTTAGACAACCAAAAATCACCAATTATAGCCAATAACTCGATTAAAATTATTTTTTACATAATTGTGAAGAAAACTACATAAACTAATATCTAAAATGTTTGAATTCAAATTTACTTATTAATAAAAACATTAAAATTTTATTTTATATCATGTGTTAATTGTACAATAAAGGCTCAATAATTTGTAAGTCTAAAGTTTGATTTACTTGTAACAGTGCATATGTGCTGGGAATAAATATAATAATCATTTTATAATTACAATTTATTTCAGTTATTGTATATTGTACACATTATAAAGAAAGAAATAAAATTAAGACTAATTTAACTTCTATTTTTAAATATTATGTCATTTAGAAAATTATAAATGCTTTGGATTTATTCATTATATACAAACATTTAGCAATATTCAATAAATTTTTATACAGAAAAAATTAAATTAAATAAATATAGTATTGAAAAATTGAAGGATATACTTGAATAAATCAATGCAACTATTATCGAAAAATTATCATTTAATAAAACTAAAATTTTCAACTATTTATGAGAAAATTAGAACTAATTACTCTAGTATTTTCTACTTGATATAAGATAAATAAGTAGAACGAAATGTATCATGTATATAATTATGCATCAATTTACAGATGTAATTTGTGTAAAAAAAGAACTTATTTTTATCTGATTTTATTTAAAATAAACTTATTTTGTATCTTGATTTTGTGAAAGAACTTATTTTTATCTTGATTTTATTTAGAATAAACTTACAGCCCAATTGTAAGCAAGAGTATGTAAAATAAGAAGGCACTTTCCTCATTTATATTTTCTATTATTGTTTATGATAAGTTACATATTAAAGAAGATTTATCAGAAGGAATAAAGTTTGTGAGTGCAATTTGAACCTAATTTATCATTTACTTATTAATTTTTTAAATAAATTGTTTAATATACACAATTTATAAATTATTTTTTATATCTAATGATTTGGGTTTCATTAATATAAAAATAATACACCATATGGCCCTCCTTTTCTTTTTTTGATCATAAAAAGATATACACAAAACCTTAATATACTAGTCGGGAAAGAGATGTCCCCGAGATATCTTCAAGCAGGATAGACAGATAACTTATAGGCAGATTTTGAAACAGATAGATGCCAAGTTGCCAAGTTCTGGAGAACTGGTCAGGACAAACTAATTGCAGTTGCCAAATATAATAACCCCATACCAGTCAACTCATGACCAGTTGACTGCTGACTTCAATGTTCAACCATACCTGCACAGAAAAACATGCACACAGTAGCAACATTAATTATTGCTCAAGGCGTGAAGTTTACTGATGACAATTTCGGTGTCATCTTCCACGGTGTGGCGCTTTTGAGGGTGTTGATTGTCGTTGTTAGGAACGAGAAATTAAATCATATAATTATGTCAAAAGCAACAGAGACTATGATGATTGCATTTTGGTTTATATGTCTCCTTCAAGGTAATCATGCCAATTATGGCAACAATAATTATAAGGTTAAGAAATGAGAAGAAACAAAGGGCAGACGAGAGTGGAATGTGGAATGATTATCATCATATGTAATTTCATCTCTTGGCAAATTTTACAATAATGAGGCTGGCATAATTTGAGAGAGGAAAGTGGAAGCCAGAAAAGTTTAACACCAGAAAAGTTTAACATCTTGCTTCTCGGGGAGTCCTATATGATGGTTTAAACTGGGTTATATACAGGACTTGATGTTAAGAAGGTCAAAAGAGCTTGCCATTTTGGAGGATCATTATCTCACGGTGTATAGTCTGATATCAACACAGGAGAGCCACAAGGCTCTAATGATTCTTCTTTCCAAACACACGATTAGATGAAAACTACAGCTTACTCGCCTTTTTAACTAGAATATAAAGAACCTCTCGTTTAATCGTTTAGGTGGTCCAAAGAGGAAAGCATAATTTGCGCAAGTCTGTTAAATATTTCCATGTCCTTTTGCTTTTTCTGATCAACACTCTGAACTTGGAGGAATTGTTGTGGATGGTTTTGAGGCACTAACCTTCAACAACGAGAACACGTGGAATTGTTCTAACAGGACAGTTTTATATAATTGATGTGCCATTGATAAATAAGGTTGGTCTTCCCCTTGGCCCGTGCGGAAGTTATATATGGTTGACGAAGAAAGCAAACCTAGATGAGATTTTTGCTGCTTCCGCGAGATAATGTCAATAATAGGGAATCCTTTTATACGGCTAAGTGGCACTGTTTCTGTTTACATGATCTGAGCCTAGCTAATTAAAGTGCTTTTGATTTCCACTTCTGCTTATATATATATATGATCAACCCCAATTGTGTTAGGCATGTTGGGATGAGTTATTGGAGTGGTTCCGACAATGATGCCGCATTGTGGCAAATTATTGTTTTTAACCCCATATATTTGCAATAGAATTATCCAACTAAACTTGGCTTTTGATGTGTTATGTATTACTCATAATTTCAGACAGCTAAAACATAAAACATGCAACAGACAGTCCTGGAGACGTTGATTCGGGATTCGGAAATGAGAGAGCTATAAACAAAGTCCTTTATCCTTTGCCCGTTAGCAGTATTAATAGTTCATTGATCTTTATTGAAATCGCCAAGAAAATGATATTCGTGAAAAAGGGAAAGGGTAAACCTAAAATATTTTAATGACATATCTAAATAGATAAATTATTTAAAATGCCTTAAAATTAACCTCAAGACTAAAACACCATCAAATGAGCTTAGAATTAAATTACAATAATATATAATTCATGTTTGATGATGTTGATATCTTGTCATATTTAAAGTTTTGCAATCAAAATTGATTGATAAGTGTTGACTCTTATAACTTCGTGATTAGAATACCATCTTCTAGTAATATTCTAAACTTAATAAAGCTTGTAAACTTTTGGTTGAATAGAAAGGTAAATTGAAAAGCTGGTGAAACGAACACTAAAACTTTCCAGTTCTATAACCTAATAAAACCTATGTTATTTATTATTCATTTGCCAATCGTAATTTATAGATAAGTTTCCAAAAACTTATTATTTTTATGGATAACAATATATTATAATTAAAAAATTGATATAATATTTTGTAGACACTAACGGTGATTGTTATGTTAGTAACTATAAACTGTAGTAATAATTGAAAATATCATTTATAATTTTAAATGTATATGTCCATAAAGAATAATTACTTTTGGTTGTGAAATTTTATTTGGTATTTATTTCCACGTATTAGTCAAATATAATGGGAAATTCTGCTAAAACTATATCTTACTGTAGTGAAAACCTCATCTTTCTTAAATGTATTGTTGGGACTTCAAAGAAAAGGTAGAATGATTAAGAAGCCTGTGACATAGGCAATCAAGGCCCATCGAGTTTCCCAATCTTTCCCCCCTTGTTATATAATGGGCTCTAAAAAGCATCTACTCTAGCCTGTAAGTGAGGTTCTTGTAATCCTTCAGCCTGCTCATTTTGGTTGTTGAATCCTTGACTTCCTTCAACTACTGTAGTGGCAATAGGAAGTGACCAAAAACAGGGAGGGTAAGAAAAGGTTGTCTTACTTTTCATGACGAAGACGTATTTCAGACTTAATAATGGAAGCAGCTCATGCTTATCATCATTAGAACTGGTTTTCTATGGTCAAAGTTTACAAACACAAGACATGGAAAGTGAATATATTCTTCGCTCTCATATATGCAACCGTTTAAAATTTGAGGTCAAAATTTTATCTCCTACAAATAACCTACCTGATTCGAGCGAAGATTAGTCTAAATGTAGATGGCTTCAAAGTATTTTTCTATAATTAAGACCCTTCTAAAATATCTCGTGAAACAAAAAGGTGAAATATACTCTTCGATTACGTGGGCACAGGTACTACCTGTTGCAAAATACAAGTGAATGTAGAGGCTACAAAAGAGTAGTTGTCAAAAGCATAAAATATGAAGAGGTCATGGGTTTGAAAAGTTATTATCGAGTAAGGAATGAAAAGCAGGTTAGTTATATATTATTATTATAAGAAGATTATTTTTATATTCGACTTTTGAGGATTATTCCGACACTCTCAAATATGCGAGGAATGAAATAATTAATTAAAATATAATTAACTAATTATATATATAGATATATCTTTTTAGCAATAAATATAATTAATTAAAACATATTAAAATCT
>JANZXV010000212.1:27406233-27416301 GCA_027576455.1 Erythroxylum roigii | reverse complement strand
CATTTTGGACTTATGATTGAGAGATTGTTGGTTTTACTTTGACATCCTATTGTGGCCACATATTGTTATATTAATCTAGGGATTTGTTTATGTTGTTCATTGATGTTGGTTATGCTATCCAAGTGAGAGAATGATAGAATTTTATCATAATTGTGGACGAGCATAATAAACATAATTGTGTACAAACCCCGATTAATTAGATGTCAATGGTAATTCTCTCTTTAACTTGTCATTGGGCCTGTGTTCATGGGTCTGCTATGATGGGTAGGCTTGACCCATGTATTATAAAGCACAGAAGGCCCTACTGCTAGCCAACCTTTAAATACAATCGCTCCATTGAAAACTGTATTTGTTCTTTTGCTGATTAAGGTTCGGAATAGCAGTAGTAAATCCTCTGCATCTCGATCACGTCGTTTCACAGAACATTACAATGGATTCAATGTTTTCCCAATTTCCAGGTATTTATCCATCCAATTATTGAATATGGTATGTTGCAATTCTAGGGCTAATTACTTGTGTTGATTAATTATGCAATTAATCTGTAATTTCGTGTTCAATTTTCTTTCAACAACATGCCAACAAGTTAGGACCACTTGTTACCTATAAATCCCTCGAAGAAGGGGGCACTAGGGGGATTATACGAGACAAGAAGATAGCAAGATGAGACTAGATGAGAGAGTAGTGAAACGAGATCAACAAAGAAGAGAACATGATAAGTTGATAGAGGCACGAAATGAAGAAGAAAAAGAGTAATGCCTCCGATTTACCCCAATTACAACCGTACGTGCAAGGCTTTAGTTTTATCATGTACTATAACTTGCAAGGCGGAAAAGGAGGAGAATGTTATGGAGGATATCTGGAACCGATAATCTAGTGATTATTATCAACTTTTAAAGGAAGTGAATACAATAATATATATTCATAAAGGCCTGCAACTGGATGGTTCTTGAATTAAACGCCAGATTCATGCCTTTTCTTTCGATTGTTACATTAAATCTCATCCACATTTTTACATAAATTTATATAAATATATGTATAAAATTTAATAAAAACTAAAATAGAGAATTTCATGTGCTCAAAACCTGCATTCCGTGCCTAAAATCGCGCAAAAGCATTTTATTTTCTAGCTCTAAAAGTCATTTATCCTAAAAGCATAATTCGATTAAATAGTAATTGCGTGCAACAGAATAACATGGTCATCTTACCTGTCATTCCCAGAGTTAAACAACTTCGATTAAATGGCAGTCGAATTATAAGCCTTTTTCATATAGTTTTGCGTTTAAGCAAAAAGAGTATCCAAGCATTCACCACTTGAAACCTAAAACGTTACAGAATTATTACCCCACTGACAAGGTGATTATCTGCCTGTACATAGACGCAGCAGCAGAGTGATTTTCATCAACTCATATGTATGTGCATACAACCAGTACGTCAAATTGTTCTTAGTCCTACCTTCCGACAAGGCTTCACTCATCCCACAGGATTCTAATATATAAAGTACCTTCACCACGAAGCAGATGTATAATTGAGAGAACTCAGCTACCACTTGAATGTATGACTGCAAAGTCCACTGCAGAATACTGAATGTCTTACAACTCAACATTCTTTTTAAGTACTTTCAAGCCCATTATGTGTCAAGGCATGCAATATGCTGAATATATTATCAATCCTCCAGATAGATTTATATAGCTACCCATTTGCTCTGAGCAAATGAACTTCATCTTTGAGAGATAGTTCTGAAAAGCTTTGATTCCTGGTCAAAAGTCTTGTTTAACTACTCTTTTCAATCTCACGTAAGAAAGTAATTAACACCAGTTAATGCAAGCAAAAAGGCTACAAGCATGAATGCATGATGTCCTGCAGTTATCTGGTCATTGCATATAATCTCTGGATTTACATACTTGATTTAGCAAATGGATGTATTCATGAACCAAGTTACTCAAGAATGCATACATAAGTTCACAGGCTTACTGAGAGCTAAACCGTCATGTACTTCAACATAGCTGCACGAAGTTTTTCCATGAAAGCTGCAGCTTCTTTCTGCAAGTTTCTCAAGCGTTATAGACCATCCTATTAACATTGTAATTATGGCTTTGGTGTGCTCTCCTCCCAATACAAGCATGCACTTTGAGAGAGTGAACAAATGTTTGATACTACTGCAATTACCTGGTTCCTTTGTTGAGCATTTGCAATGTTCTCGTCAAGAAGAGTCAGCAAGGATCTGTTGATTCCATTCTGCTCCACCATCTCCAACAACTAGCAAGGCAAACACAACGCACAAGAGCAAGGCAAATGAGCAACATAGAAAAGGAATGGGTTTAATTGTAGCTTGACGAGTGAGCCAAAACAACAACATACAGTTGCTTTCACATTCTTTGATGACAAAATTTTAGTCAAGTTTTGCTTTGCCTTTACAAGGTCTGTTTGCATTTTATCATAGGCTTCTGAAACAGAACAACCAACGAGGTCCATCAGCTTCTAGTAAACAAGGATAAAAATAAACAATCAAAACTCAAGTTAATGCAATGAACCTGTGCCTTCCTGCAGAGCCTTCTGTAGAGCTTCCAACTCAATCATTCTATCCTCCATATCCTACAAAATCATCCACAATCATTCACTTACAGAAATAGGATTCAACTCTCATATTCAATCCCAAAAGTGTATTAACCTCCGTTTTCGAAACAGCAAAACGAAGCTGACCCAGTTCAAATTTCAGCTGTGAGAAAAATTCCTCATTTAACCTGCATTTATTATTTCAGCATCAGCTCCAGGCAAAGATTTTCCAAAAAGAAGACACCACACATCCACAACAGAAAAACGATGTCCTATATAACCTTGGCCTTAACCTCGCAATTTCGAATTCAATCTCCTGAGCCTCAGTGTCCAGAAAGTATTCTATCAGCTCTGCCGCAGTATCCGGTATAACCCGAGACTACAATTAAACCGTTATATACACGCATTTTCACAAAATGCGAAAACATCAATCACTGAAACAATATAAAAAGCCACGGCTTACTTCGCGAACAGCTCGGCGACGCTCTTTCTCTTCGCGGACATGTTGTTCGAAGGCCTCACGAGCCTCGGCGTCCTTCTCCAACCGCCTCCGGAACTCCAGGCGTGCGAGGTGGCCGGTTTGTGGGGGTCCGAGTACGCCCTCCGGGTCCTTTATCCAAATCAAAACAAATGTAAACCGTTGAATAATGGTTCACAGAGAGCTAGTAATGAGTAGTACGTACCCATCCAACGCAGGAAATTCTCATATGGTGACGTGTCCGTTTAATTGGCGTGGACCGGAAGACGGCTGTGGCTGTGGCCGTGGCCGTCGTGGCGGTTGGGAGATAAATCGCTGCCATTGGTAACAGTCCAAGTTTATCCGTTTCGATTGTTTTTGTTGCATTTAAGTTATGGGTTTTAGTTGAGGTATGGCTCTCCTGTTAGTGGCTGGATTTAATGAGACTGAGACAGGACTGGAGGCCTCATTGTCAGACTGAACTCGAGTCCTACGAGATAAAAAGTTTGATAGGCCTGAGTCACATCATTTTTTGTTCAAAATGCCCCAGGCTCGCTCAATTGTTGTTACAGCCAAGTCCAACTGTTTCGACCTATTTTCATGAAAAATACTTTCTATATATAATGAATCATTTATTTTCAGGTCGATTTTTAATTTTTATTTTCTATTTTTTTAAATTAAAACAAAATATATTTAAACAATATAATTATATTATCATTATTAATAATAATTTATTCTTAATTAAATAAATTTTTTAAATAATTAAGTTTTTCTTTGAAAAGATATAAATTATAAATTATAAAAAACAAAATTGAACCAAACAATCCTTCAAACAGACAATTTTTAACAACAATATAATCATAGAAATTTCCTTCAATCTATCCTTTCGATTCTTTTCTTACATACTTTTTAGTCTTCAACTTCAACTGCTAATTGTCTCAAAATTTTTATAGGCATAGTTATCCGGCCCAATCCTAGTTTGGCCTAAATTCAACTAATCAGACTTGGGTTAATCAACCCAAGGTTGTTTAGTATAGCCTGACCCATGGCCGGATTGAGAATTGTTTTGTCAAAAAGTGATGTTTGTTTTTTAGTTTTTTTCCAAAAGATAAATTAGGCCGGCCTTGCCCAGCTCGCCGAGCCACGAGTCAACCTAGATCCAGCATGTCATGGATCGAGCCGGGCCTAGGTCATCCCATTGCCATTCATAATCTTTAAACTACTCCATTTTTGTCACTGATGACTGACCTCTTCATAATTTTATTGTTTATTTCTAATAACATTTTCCTTTTTCCTACTATTATTCCATTCTCCGTTTCTGACTTTTTCTATGTTCTCACCTTCTTCATTCTTACTTGTGTTTCTTTCTTATTTCCTTCTCGTATTCAGACCGATCACGATTTTCAATCTTGGAGTTCATATTTACCATCTGTACAATAAGTTGGTATAAAGTTAAACGAATTTTTCATTTTTCAACCCATTTAACTTGATTTGGGTCAGTTGGTTAGTAGCTTTTTGGACATTTCATCGGATGTACCCAGCTCTTTGGGTCATTTTGATACAAGTCAACCAGAATTTCCTGAAACTAGCTAAAGCCAGCGACTGATTCAGGTCGATAGAGCATCACAAAGAGGATTCAATGGGTATCCTAAGGAAGGCGAAGGACATAGCAATTCTAAAAAGAAGACGAAATTGCTTACTACCTTAAAGCAGCAAGTCTAAAATACATGGCAAGATTGAAAAAAATATAGCATGTGGTAGTGACGCTAATGTGACAATCCCTTGGGAACTTTCTTTGTTTTGCAGTGGTTTACTTTCTAGCCAAGAAAAGGCAAAATAACAATGAATGAGACTCAGAGAAACGTAGCTCTTACTTTTATTGCCCGACTGACTTTTCACTTTTCACATTCCATTAATCTTCTGTTTAATGTTTTCCATTCTCACCTCTCAACTTTGCGCTTATAAAATTGTGCTGGAGAATGAAAATGATGGGTTGCCTATGCTCCACTAGATCAAAGGCTAGAATGAGGGGGAAAATTTTGGTACTATTAGGTGCGTGGGCGTCTTTGCCTTGTAAACTCGCGGCTTCAATCATGTGTTTGAGGTCACTTAAGAGATTTTCTTAATAACACGCTCGATCAGCTCTCAAGTAAAATATAAATTCCACCTTCAATCAATCCCTTTCTCAAAAGTTTTTTTAAGAAGAATGTTTCTTGACTGGACCATAATTTGGACAGAAGTCATGGGAAACTGTGTTACAGAGCAACGAGGACATCAATATCTGAGTTTGACGACAAGTAGGAGAAGAAAAAGGAATGCAGACCAAATCTATTCTTTTCTTAAGTATATCCAAACACAAAGGACTTACTTGGTATAAATAAAGACAAGAAAAAGGGTGGGTGTGAAAGGATGCTATTTTCTTCCTCAAAACTTACCAATGACAATAAGAATCAACAAAGAAATAGTGCCCACATATTAGTCAACAAGAACTAACGCTACAATTTCCCTCCAGGGTAGGGTACTTAAAGAAAGACCAGTGCATAAGAATCCAAATGTGGAGCATCTTCTTGAATTCACACTTCGATGCATTCATATTTTAAGTTTGTGACAATTAATTTTCTAAAAGTTTGCACGTGTTGAGGTGATATAATTTTCAATGAGTGCGGTGCGGATTGAACACACCTTTACGCACGCCTGCTTAAAGGTGTTTCATCTTTAAATATGGTAACTTCTTCTATATTTTTGTACATGTGATTTTAATTAGATAAGGTTATAACTTCACGATATATTTTTTGATTGCTGTTCAGTTAATTGATATGGATGCTACGTAGAATCTGTCTCATGAAAAGAAAAGAGAGAGAGAGGCCTTTGTCTGGTCAAAGTTTATGAGCAGTCCTAGTCTCCTGTTCCATCTAACAGGCTGGAAGTGTATGCCCAATAAATATCCATCAATGTTTGACCAGTTGCCTTTCGAATTCACCCTTCTGGAAAGCAAAGACTCCTTTTGAATACCGATGGCCTGTTGCCTAGAGAACTAATTAATGTAATGGCTTTATTATATATATTCCTTTCAAATTTCACTTCAATTCGACGACCTTGTCAAACAATTAAACTCGCAAATCAACCACAACTAATCATAATTACACTTCTAGATCAAATGATGTTGTGCTTTTAAATCTTTTCCAATACTCCACTTACAAGAAATGTTGGTGATATACTAACGTATGTGCTTGTTTCAATGTTAATAAGCTTATTATGATTGACAATTGATGACTTGTTTTCACTCTTTGTGTAACATAGCCACTACATTACCCACGGGCAAACTTGTGAAGAAACTTACTTTCCAATCAATTCTCACCCAACTTAGTTATTAACGCTAGAATTGTTTGGGAAGAATTGGGATTGAAATGAGTTTCTCTACTTCTTTTCATTTGCTCTTTTGAATTTACGACCAATAAAATGGTAAACTGGGTGGTCAAAATTACAACTTTTCAACTTCTTTATAATAACAATAATAATCAAAGTTCAATTCACATTTCTCCAACTTTTTGTTGAAAACTTAAATAAAATTTTCTATATCCCATTAAAAAAACTCTACTCTTGCATCAAGCATGCAAATAAATTAAACATATTTTTATGCAAGGAATCATTGGAAGAGCCAATTTTGGCTCTTCATCTTCACTGGACTATTCTTTAATGAAATCGACCTCGTAAACCAACCTAGTTTTGCTCTCCCTCACTCAAGAAACCAATGCCTTTCCTCCTTCCTATCATGGAATATTCTTTATATGCAAAGATCAATGACCACAGTAGTGTCTCTTTCTATCAATCTCTTCAATTAGGATAGCACTCCAGTAATGGCTACTAGCGTCTATCTGTAGAATGCGCCAGCCTTTTCAAATTCCTTTAAAACAGGTGAATTCTGACAAGTTTGCTTTAAATGTTGTATGGCTCTGGTTTGATCTGTACTCCATGATAATGGATTCTTCCTCAGTAATTTTGATAAGGGAGATGTAAAACTAACCACGTGGGGGATGAAATCTCTTATGTAATTAACAATTCTAAGGAATTGTTCAATTTGTTTAGTGTTGAGATTTTCATCTGAGAAGTGTAATAGTTTACTGGCTGTGTAGACCAGGCTGACAAAATCCACCGTGGAAGTTTATACCTAAAAATTATATTTGGGTCGTCCCAACATGACCTTTTTTGGCCGAGAGCATAATCTTATGTTATTTTGTAAGATCCAAAAAGATTAGAGTAGGGCTTTGTATTCTTCATGGGTTTTGGAGTAAAGAAGTATGTCATCAATATAGACCAAGGTATTGGAGAGAATGGGCTCATAGATCTTTGACATGGGCTATTTAAATAGTGAAAGGGCAACCTTAAGTTAAAATGGTATTATTATCCTTTGATATTGGTCATTAGGAATACAAAAGGTTATCTTGTATCTTTCCTAAGGGTCAATTCCTAATTGCCAAAATCCTGCTTTCAAATCAAACTTAGAGAAAATTGTCGCTTCTTTGAGAAAGAGGACTTAAGTACTAATTCTTGGCAGGGAAAACTTGTCATCTTGTAAGAAAGCATTGAGAGGTTTGTAATAAATCACTAATCTCTTTTTTCCGCGCTAATGTTCAGATCTCTTATTCATATCAAAGGCCTGACAAGCCTAGTAAGATTTTGCGGGCTCGACAAATCCTTTTTGGAGGAGAATAACATATTCTTCTTGGGTTAATTTCAGACCATCAAGGTGCATACCTAGATGAGTGGCCTTGGTTAGATTGATATTCTCATTCTTTTTAAATGGTAAATGGATGAAGAAGTGAGGATTTTTTCATAGAGCATGAGGATGTGAGAATTGGGCATGGTTCTCAGGACAGTATTACAAAAATTGATCCCGTTTAGCTTTATATGAAGTTGGCATATGTGTGAGTTCAAACACAATTCTAATATCGATATAAGCACTAAAATTGACATGACATCGAATCCCTGTAGGTAGGATTTGAAAGGGAGATGCCTTATAATAAACAACCATACCTATCAGAATATCTGAGCCATATAGATGGCTTCTAAGAACTTTGGCCTAAACCACACAAGCAGGAAAGAAGCATAGTCCTATTTTCTTTTTTCTGAGAAGCTCAATCTTAAAAGAATTTCCATCAGCAACAGTGAAATATTCGTTATGAGATATCCATGCTTCAGGTGGTAAAATGTTGAGCTTCATAATACTGTGACATGATCCAGTCTCCTTATATCTGATAGCCTTGATCGACTTATCATATTTGTCTTGTTGTAATAGTTGGATATGGACATAAGGTTGAGGAACATTGAAAGGCTTGGAGGCCATGTATAGCTTGTCATCTTCAGTGTTGTAAGAGATTAAGGAATTAGAAGATTCATACTCATCTTTAGAAGAATCAATTGGAAGAGCAAATTTTGTCTCTTTATCCTCACTGGACTGTTCTTCATGGAGATCTTCATTGTTTCCATTATTGTGGATAGGCATAATAGCCATAATGGAATCTAAAAGTTTGACATCCCTTTTCGTCTTATTAGTACATTGACGAGCATAATGTCTTGACTTGTCATAGATAAAGCATCGATCTGCCTTATTTATTTGAGGATTTCTTCGTTTGAAGAATTTGACAAATCGATATTGTTTCTTTCGTCTGAAGGGCTTAGAATTTCCTTCATGAGAAATATGAGATCTGTGGTACTTCTTATAGAACTTTTTGTGATAATGCTTCCTTTTTGTATGACTTTTACAGCCTTTTTTCTCCTTACATTTGATCTTCAAATAAGGCTTTCTATAAGCTTTTTTTAACAAGGGACCGCCTTTAATCATATTTTTTGAAAAACATTTGTTAATCACATAGCTTATCAAGTGAAGCTAAGGTGAGTTGATATATTTCCCCAAGAGATATATCCCTCACATCTCTTCGAAGTGCAGCAATGGTTCATTGTAGTATAGGTTGTAGTTCATCAGGTAAGGAGGAGATGAAAGTATAATGGAGGTTAACATCATTGAAGCCATTAAGAAGATAATAACGTTTCGTCAAACATTGGAAATGCTTTTGTAATTCTTGTCTATCCAGAGAACAACATTTTATCTCAAAATATTCCTACCTGACCTATTTATTAATAAGCTAGAAATCACCAATAAATTCTTTATGAATCACCCCAAGAGGTAGTTCAACAATTGTGACTTGTATGTATTGAAGCCTACAATAGTTGTCTAAACATTAATTGCCACCATTCTCGTAAGGTGCCAGTAAAACGAGAAGTAAACTTAGACAAAATATCTCTTACGGAATTATTTGGTCGAGTCATTGCAAATCATTCAATGCTCCAAATTCATGGAGACATTCACGCCACTGTTTTGGTGGAAGATTATCAAAGGTAAACTATAGACCTGAAGTTAAAAGGATTAGGCATCCAAATTGGATTTGACCTAACCCATTGCTTGGTTTAGAAGTAGCATTAGAGTCAACAATGATGTTCGATGGTTATGTGAAATTTTATACGTCACAAAAATTAGAAAGAATTTATAACAAAAATATTCAGCATCATTTAAGACCAAAATTTTACAAAAAAAGAAGTAATCATTAGAAAAAAATCTATTAAATTAAAATAAAAATATGAAATTTATCATAAAAAACTTAATATTACAAATAATATTAAAAATAATAACTATATTTTCTTCAAATAAAATCCATATTTTAATCTATGTGAATATTATCATTGTAAAAGGTAATTTTCAAATTCTATAATGTTATAATACATTTTAATTTATGTATTATGTTATTGTTTAGATTAAAAAACTTCACAAAGGTAAAGTTGGATATTGGAAACAAATTCGTTAAAAAACACATGTTTGTTTGAGGTTTTGACTTCTTATTTTGGTTTTGGTCCTTCTACTTTTTATTACAAAATTATAAAAAGTTTTTTTTAATTTTCTGCTTCTATTTTATTTTCATAATCTAACATACTATCAACTAAATATAAATTAATTATTAATAGGAATTATAAATTATGTAATATTTAATTTAATAATTAATTTT
>JANZXV010000212.1:27362197-27375131 GCA_027576455.1 Erythroxylum roigii | reverse complement strand
CTAACACATTAATTTCATTTACTCACAACACCTAACTCAATTAATGCTATCTTTTAATTCATGCCATCTAACTCATTCAATGTCATTATACTAAATTAAGGTCAACTAATTTAATAACAACTTAATTAATGCTAACACAATTTTACTCAATTAATCTAATCATGCTTAATTAAAAAAAATTTCGGGGCTAACACGGAGAGTTGGGGTGTTACAACACTAAAATTATAAAGAACGGTTGATAATTTTTAAAATTGAGCGTTTGAATTAAAAAAACAAACAAACTACTGTAGGTCCTATAAATTTAACTCAAACACCATTGGTACTTATTGAAACCCCCCTTCACGAATGCAATTTCCGCTCAAATTTCTTCTCGTTTTGGATTGCCTATCTTATGAATTATGTAATACTCTTTGCATTGTGACTTGTATGTTCTTTTCCTAGAAAGAACAAAACTAGTAGCTTGAAATGTTGGACGGATATGAAAGAAAACACAATGGGAAGATTAAAAATATAATTAGAGGGTGCTAGCCCTGGTTTTTATTTTATGAAAGAACCACAGTAGATGCAGCTATCACAAATGAATAAACTTGAAACCGAAATTGTTTTACAATAATTTTTGCTACTTTTTCTATACCAAATTGTGTAGTTTGAAAGACACTATTTTATCTTTGTATCATCTATTTACCGTTTAGGTTTTCTTATTTTAAAATTTTACTTTAATCGTTCACTAGACGCTCTAATATAATTCAAATAAGTTTTTAAAAACAAAATGAATAAAAAGAAGAATTCATCTAAAAATATCTTTCATACTCATTTAAAGACTCATAAATTATAGTTAAAATTTTAAAAAGCTCCATTTAATCTTTTGATTTTATTTGTTTAGAAATTTAAATTTTATTTTTAACAATTAATCTAATTAATTATAATTAGATAATACTCTTAATGTACAACATGCCTTTCATCGTAATTAAAAAATCAAAAGATATATAAAAAGCAATTTATAAAATTAAATTGATAAAAATTTTAAATGTTAATATTTTATTAAAAGTTGAAGCTTTACGTAGTTTTATAGAAGAGTCTATTCACCGCGGACCTGTCACCACACCCCGATCAAATGCTAGTAATTTCCAACCAAAGGCAAAGTCGAGCAAATACTAATATTCGCGTCAAAAAGTCGACTCCTCTAATCCCATTACCTAATATTCGCGTCAGCTCCCTCCAGCTCTTACAAGTTGCAATGGGTTATCGTAATAAATACGTCAGGTTGCCCTCCTCACCAACCCTGTGGGACGCGCCATTCACGAATCACTATATCAATCTGCTACGTGGCGCGTCCCAACAACAACCCACCAAACTTCATCCTGTTAATTGTAATGGGGGAGGGGACACCATCATCTTGTCACGGTTGGTGATCAGTTGAATTTGCATTAGGACACGGCCACGTCCCCATCTCACCAACCGCCCACCACTTGGTGTTCTCACTACTCACCCTTTATGTGTACTTTTATTGTATGAGAACTGTTTTGTACTCAACTTCCGCTCTTGTGTTTTCTTCATTAGTAAAAGAAAATATGTCTCATACGTTATAATAGAATTGGCCTTACTCTTGTAATTATCGGTATGTAATTCTGAAAATTAAAGCTGAAGTAATTACGTAGGTGGAGATGAAGAGATTGATAAATAGGGCTGAGATTTAATAATTTCGATTAGTTAAGAAAGCTATAAGCAGGTACGGATTCAAAAAAAATTTTGAGTGGGGCAAAATTTCATTGGAAGCTAAAAAAAAATTTAAATAGAAGGAAAATTTTGATATTTTTATGAGTTAAAATTTTAAATTAATATTTTTTTTATATAAAAGTTTTGTAGTCAGTGGGGGCAAGTGCCCCACTTCCCCCACTGTGGCTCCGTGCATGGCTATAAGACTTTAAGGGCATTCCTTAGGTTACTCTATCGGCTTAGTTTGTTCAAATTTTGTCTTTTAGGGGATACCCAAGGTGTTTTTGCTTCAATCTATTCATTTAGTATTTTATATCAACTGTGCCTCCATATACATAAACAAAGTTATTGAAACCCTTAAGTGGAGGCATTATAAAATACTAAAAGGTTAGGTTGAAATAGAAAAAAGAAGACAGCTTCCCATTAGAAAAGAAAACTCTTTGTCATCCTTTGCTATAGTCAATAGTGGTGGTCTAGTTTTACCAACAAAGAAAAAAAAAACAAAATAATTAGAAGACAAACCGACTACGAATCTATTGACCAAAAATGTAAGTGTAGAATTATTTGATTTGGTCAACTTCACTTCCCAGGTTTGTCATGAAAAGGTGAAAGCGATGAGACCCTAAACTAAAATTGAATAACATTCAAATAGTATATATATTCAGCCATAAACTAAAAATGGATAACATTCAAATAGTATAATCATCTCTATATTTGTGAATGATTATATATATAGTCATGGGAGATTACTTGCGAATAAAACTTGATTTAACAAACGAGTCTATTAATTCGTTTTATTTAAAAGAAGAAGTTAGGATGAATTTTATTTTAAAAAAACGTAAGTTTGAGTTTAAGCTTCTCCAAATTTTGAGGGAACTAAAACTTTTGACACCATTTCATTTTTCTGGACAAACATAACGGAACATTATAACTCTATTTGATAATAGCAATATTGGTAGTCAAGCAAATTTGTCGCAAACAATATCATTTGCATGCTTCTTTCTAGACGTTATGCTGGTTGGGAAAAAGGATAAAATATGTGAATATGAATTGTTCTAAATCACATAATATACATGTCCTGAATTGGAGTCCAGATCTCCTGTCTAATATTATGGTGTCTTATTGTGTCCAATAAATCTCAGCTATTTATTTATGTATGACCCGTATGGAGCCCGCGTGGGTCCCGCTAAATAAATAGCTGAGATTCCATAAGACAGAGTAAAACTGGACAGAGGATCTGGTTTCCCTGAATTGATACCTCCGTCTTTCTGCTACTTAATTATGGCCACTAGTAGTCCTCGTGGTATAAAAGAAAAACAACTCAATCAATAAAATTTTGAAGTTTTCAGTTTTAGATATCTAACACTATAGGTAAAGGAAAGTAATTACTTTATTATTCTTTAGGCGATCCAAATAATTAAAAAGCAAGTTTAAACTTTTCTTTATTTTCCTTAAAGTTATATATTGCTTCAAATACTATGTTCAATTTTTCATAATTTTTATTTATAAAAAAGTATTTCATATATAAAAAAATTTATATGTTCACTCAGAACTTTAAGATATTAATTTATATACCCAGTATTTGTTTATAAATAGTCTTCAACCTTTGTTGTTTGTCAATGTGAATAAAGTTGAATGGTTTTTGTTGGCTTTTTCCTTTATGCAACTCTTGATTAAGTTATTGCCTTTTCCCCTGACTACACCCTTTTCTCTCCTATCTATCTAAAATTATTACTCTTCTACCCGTTTTAAATTTGCTTCTTTGAACCCAAACTAGTTTCCCACCTTGCCCTGGTTTGAGTATCCCACGTTCTCTAAATATCTCCTTTTCTGAAGCCCTTTCCACACCAGCCAGGCCGTGCCAGGGCTTTGGAGAGTTTGGATGGAAGTAGGCGAGACTTCCCAACCGCCGAAGAGTTCTCGCCGCTCTCTCGTGAGATTGTCAACTTGAAATCTCGGAGAGAATACAAAACCCATCCTAAAGGAGCAACCAACAAAAGGTTATCTGAAGAGGGAGTGGCACTTACCGATGCCTGAAAAAAAAGACTACTTAGTTATCACAACAAAGGAGTCTTAAAAAATTATCAAGATGTCTCGAGGGATGGAGTAATTTGCCCTCTGAGGGAGATTTTCGATGCTGGAACACAAAAGTGGTAGACAACACTGATTGGTTTTTTCTAGAATAAGAGGCCATCATTTCCAACAGTGGACGCTTGGGCAAAAGCCAGATGGAATAACATGGGACTGGAATGGGTGTTGCTTCGGGAAGATGGAACTTTTTTGTTTAAATTTGGGCAGGATAATGCAGTGTAGGAAATGGTGATGCTGTCGCATGCAATCAAATATAAAAGAAATCACTTCCGTTAAAATAAATTAATGTAAGTGGATATCGTTCACACGAGAAATTTTTAACGGTAAAAGTTAGCGAGTTTAACCGACACAAATAACAAAAATAAAAAGGGGGATTTGTCCAAACACGTCAATATTAGAAAATCAGTAGAAAAAACACAAATCAAAAGCAATAATTAAATTTGAAAAATTAATGAGAAAATACCTTAGTTTCGGGTCACCGATATTATCATGCTATTATGGATCCTCAACATAAAATTGCAATCATTAATAAACATTCATTGGGGGAAGTTTCTCTTAAGTGTAATGACTAGAAACATGTATCATAGTATTCTTATTAAACAAAAACCTATCGATCATAGGTATAATTGAATAATAGCATTAAAAATCAAGAACCAATGAGAAAGTGAAATACATGTACGACATGCAATCAATCAAGCGATCGAATACCTTCTTAGAATTTTACAACTCTAACGTAGAGAAGTTAATCCTAATTGCTACTTATGATTACCAAAACTGAACGTCATATTCGGTTAATCTAGCGATTGAACCAATTAATCTCTAATTGCGCAGCTAGAAACCAATAAATCCAATTAGAAAGAATAGATCTGAAGATATCCAATGTTTATTAACAACATAAAAAGTATCCGAAATATCTCACAATAATAACGTGTAACATGGATCTCTTAAACCAAGATAAGAAAATTAGCTACTCATAATTGAATTGAAAACAAAGGAAATAACAAAGCAATAAGTCTCCATCCCTGGTTCTTTAATGAAAGAAACCAAAATCCTAATTGAAATATGCAGAAACGTAAAAACAAGAAAACCAGAAAAGCGCAGAAACGAAAATCCTATTCTAAACCTAAGCTAGCTTGCGTCAATCACCAACTCTCCCCCTTTTATGCTTATCTCTTCATTATCTTCTCTTGATTCTGTCCAGATTAGGTGCTCTTCTAATTTCGGTAGGTAACTTCTTAAAAAGATGGCAAGAGAATCTTTAAAGATTGTGTTTTGCTTGAAATCAACTTTTAGAATTTTATCTGCAGATTCTAGATTCCGTCCTTAGGCGTGTCCACGCTTAGTCTCTGAATTTTGGTTAATTTGGGGATTTCATATTTTCTTCTTTTTTTGCATCTTTTTTTACCCTATTTCGTCCCTACGGTATTGAAAACCATCTGTAAACAATTATAAGATAATTCCATTAATTTCGGATAATAATTTTCACACCTTAACAATAATTACGTCCAAAATAAGTGCAATTTAATGACTTAACAAATTCCCCCAAACCAAACCTTTGCTCGCTCTCGAGCAAACATGTCAAACCACTACACTCAGTCAATTCATCCTTCACAAGATCAAGTGCACACAATCCATTAACTTGGGCTAGTAGGATTTAAGTTGCAACACATATCATAATTGCTTTTCACCAATGCAAATAAACGAAGTCAAAATAAGACATCTTTGTTTAAAAGCAAATATGAAATCAAAATGAATTCTTCTCACAGATTTCGCTCTTACACTCAAGTGTTTGCGGGTAAAGTGTTTCTCTCAAATCTGTCTCTAATGTATTGCACTACCATAGGTTTGCAATTTCGCCAATTATCATTTATTCAGATCACATGGGCTTATAGATCATAAGGACTTTATTCAGGGTTGTAATGGGGCTAGGTTCAAAGATAAGGTAAAAACATGACAAGGGTTTCATCACAAGCATTCATAAAGCATCAAGTAAAAGGGATACTTAAATTAAAATTCTGAGATAAACACATGACACAAAGGGTTACAACTACTTATACTAACTCATGCTACTATGCTTTATTCTTTCTTTTTCTTTTTCTTTTTCTGATTTTTTTCTTTTCTTTTCTTTTTTTTCTTCTTCTCTCTTTTTTCTTTTTTTTCTTTTTTTTCTTTTTCTTTACACGAGTAGAAGTACTTATAAAAATATCTCAGAACACAATACAAAACAAAATTCCCAAATTACTTAATGCTTCATTTAACTTGTGATAGGGTAAGGCTAATGGGGTTTTTTGGGTTTTAATGTGAGGTTATTGATTGAAAAACAAGGATAAAGGCTCAAAAATGTTTGCAAAGGGAAAATAATTTGGTGGGTCAATTTCAAGCTAAGGGTGTAAAAACAAGGAAGGCCTTAATCATATCTATATCCCATGTGATCAAACAAATTCAAACCAGTTTCATGCAAGTTCTGAAGGCAACATGAATAGAGGAGCATCACATAATTCAAACAAATAGTATGGCATAAAGATGATGTTATTTAGGCTCAAACTTCGCTAACAGGTTTTATTCAATAATTCACCTTAAAACTCACTTAGCCCAATTTAATGTCATGCATATACCCAATATGATCATCCAAACTAATATGACCAAGCTTCATGGCTTAACATGTATAACCACATGCAAAATTCATTAAAAATCACACAAAAATAAAAAATTTGCATACCAAAATCTCAATTCTTTCCCCCACACCTAAACTAACATTGTCCTCAATGTTAAAGAATTATAAAAATAAAGAAAAAAAATTCAAAGAAAGCTTCTCTATTATGGAAGTGCCGAAATCAAGGTATTGGCAGAGATGGCAGTCGATGGTTCGGTGGTGTGTGAAGGCGATTGTGGTGGAAAAACATCAGCAGCAAAATGTATGGGCGTGGCAAGTCTACGAGATTCACTTTTTTTCGTGGCATTGTACTAATTTCTTGGAAGACAACCTGCAGGAGCACACAATAATGTAACACCAAAATCACAAATGAGGTTTGATGGGTGAGTGGGCAATAAAATATGAGAGTTGCGTGTATTCGTAATGATAGGATGAAATTGATTTATTAAGGTGAAATTGGGTAAAGTATCGACAGTTGAAGAGTGAGGATGAGAGAAGAAATTTGGGATAAACAAAGAGGAAAAATAGAGAGGGAAAACAAGGGAGGGGCGGTACACCTAAAAATTTCGGTTTTTTTTTCATTATTTGTTAATTAAAATGAAAAGATCAAAATTAAAATTGCAAAATAGAAAATATTAAATTAAATTCCTAATTAAACTGAATTAAACCTAAAAATAAAAGAAAATTGCTTAAAAAACACATAAAAGAAAGGATACGGATGGGGTGCCTCCCATTAAGCGCTTATCAAAGGTTATAAGCTGGACCCTTGGCATATGTACATCATCCATTATCGAATGGATGCTTGAGTCCAACAGGAAACATGTTCAACCATTATTGTAAGATGTAAAGGATGCTTGAAGTAGAGTTGAAAGGTATAGTACTTTGATGAACTATAGAATGACAATAGTTATTGTTAAAAGAAATGATTGCATGACTTTTCTTACCAATGCGAAATATGATAGAGATCGTATATATCTCTAGTTTATGCTTATGTGTATTTGATACTAAATTTAGATTCAACATTATTATAATGTTTAAGACATAGCAAGAAATATATTGCTAAGTAAAATTAGTTGATCAAATAGGTTGTATATGTTAGACCAAAGGAGATTTATGCTTAAAATTGGATAACTAAGACAATCCTTTTATGCCATATTAGGTGAATTAACATAATAAAAATCATAAAGTTGCATATATATATATATATATATAAACTTTTGGTGAAAGGGAGATGATGGTGTTGAATTGTTAGATCTTTTATATGTGATGTATTAGATGGAATAACAATTCATGAAGGAAGATTCTTATATTTTGTTAAAAATACTAATGACTTTATATGTTATAGTTACATGTATCAAAAGAAATATTGATTTAAAATTTTGAAAAGTTCAAGATGTTTAAATCTAAGTAGAAATTAAGCATTGAGAATGCTAAAGCATTTTGATGATATCGATATGGTTACATTTAATTTTTTGATTATTTATAAGGGATGAGATTATCAAATGAATACCTTTACAAAAAAATTCTATAAGATTATGGATTTATATATGGAGGAAAATACAATATGAGATATTATATGATGCAATAAATATATTTCTTTTATAGCTATGCCTTGTACGACATATTACCTTAGAACGTTTCAATTAAATCAATTAGCAATCTTTCATATTAGATATGAAGCGTTAAGACTTTGAAAAAGTCAAAGATAATGATTTAAGGATGTGATGCTTAGTTAAAACATATATTATCCATTAAGTTTGGAACTAAATTAGATAATAAAAGGTTTTGAAATATCCAAAAGGATGGATATAATCTTACAGAACCATTAAATAAAGTTTTTATTTCAATGAACATTTATAGAAGAATGGTTCTTATGATAAGTAGTGAGAGTAAAATGAAGTTTGAAAAGTTCAAATCTTATGATAATACACCTAATTAGAACTAACGCCTTTGTTGATAATTTTGATGTATAGTTGAAAGGCTACGAGACGTTAAAAGATTCACTTTCATTATAAATTCAAAGAGTTTTTTAAAAGATGATTGTGAATTTATCATCTCTATAAAAAGGTTAATAGGAGTATAGTTATCCTCTTCAGTAGGAATATGCAGAGACATATTGCTCATAGAGAGAACAATATTTCAAATTTTTAATTTTTGGAAATATAGTTGTCCAAGAACAATTCATATTAGATATGAAAAGGTAATAACTCAATACTGGAAAGTAGATTTATAGAGATAGATGCGAAAGTTATTTACCTATTCTACTTCAAGTACATAGATAATGTATTAAAGGTGTTTAATATTTGAGATATCTGATATTTATGAAGTATTGAAGATTTCCATTATTTTATTTATGAGTTGATATTTGAATTCAAGGTTAAATGGATACTAAATTTAGAAGTAAATCCTAATTAAGGTATATTTTATATGACACAATATTATTTTAAGCATATAAAAGTTCCAATGTGGCATTAATTGCTAATAAAGCTAAAAATTCATTTATCATTTAGTGGAAATGACAATTTAGACAATAAGTTATTTAATGAATTTGGTATTCCTTGCATATTTTAGACAGTAATGTACTGTACAACATTAGAGTCTTTAGGCATGCAAAAGGAGCTAAGGTCTCATCAAATAACCAAGTATGCATTTAGGCAATTTCTCTTAATTATGATAATAACTAAGATGAAAGTTGTAAGATTTAAGTAAAAGCCCACTGTAAAGAATCTTGTAGAATTATGTCACTAATCCACTTTCCCAATATTGGCATGATCATCATATGGAGATATGATATGAGATACCTAAACGATTGACTTAGTGTAAGTGGCAGATTATTGGTTTATGTCCTATAACCAATCGATTAGTTATAATTTAATGACAATTATTTAAAAACATTCTTTATCTTAATATATATTTTGATGTATATGATAAAGTCTATGAGATAAATTGATATTGCAAATGAAATTGTGTTGAGATCATAGTTATAAAATTCATATTGCATTTATATATGATCTTTAAATTATTCATAGATATTATTCTATTAAGAATGAATATTAATTGAGTAACATACGTTATGTTTCTCCTTATGAAAGAAATAGTCAATCTCATAGAGAAAATTAGGGAGATCCTAAGCAAATGTGTAAGTACTTGTTAGAGAACAAGTTAACTAAATTGACCCCTTTACGAGAAATCCATTCGAAAATTTACTTGTATATCTATGAAAATTCTTATTGTGATGATTGTATAAGTGATGAATTAAGATCTCCAAATTTATCTCATATAACGATTGGTATGTTTTGATGCCACTTATGACATTATAATCAAAAGTAGCTCAGTCGGTAGTTAATGGATATAATATGAACTATTTGGATGTAGTTGAGTGAATAATATAAGATTCATCACCTTATAATAATTAAGGAGAATGTTCCACTGTTTTCCATTAGTATTTATTCGAAATATCCTTGAAAAAGGTGGAACGACAATTTGAAAATAATTTTCAAATGTCATTAATTAAATCAATTACTAATGGCAAAGAACTAATATGATTTGACTCAAATATAGTAAACATTAATTCTATAATTTATATTTAATCGGAACATTATATGATAAAATGATTGAATTATATGAAAAAAAACAATGCATATAAAGGTTAGATAAAATCACTTTGATATTCTTAAATATTTGAATGGCCATGATGCACTGTTAGATGCCAACCTTGATCTAGGACAAAATTTGTTTAATTAGAGAATTGAAAATAAAGTAAATGAATTTAATTTTTCTAATCCTAAATATGATTAATATTATAATCTATATCTATTGTCAACATATTTGAGAACCTAATGGGTCACACACAAAGAATGAGTTAAAGAGAGAAAAGTTATTTTAATCAAGTTGAACTTGATTGTAAAATTTGAAAAATTTTATGATTAACTATGAGGTATTTAATAAATAAGGATCAATATGAGATACTAAATTTTATTTGGACATAATTTGCATTGAATTATAATTGCGTTAAAATTATAATTTAATTTCAATTAAGTTACTAAAATACGCAAAGCTTATTATAAATATGCTTAGGCTCTAAGAGAACTAGCATTCATTGCTTAACTCTCTTTGTAATAATTCTAGAGTTCTCTAAACTTATTTTGTGGATACTATTACAAGTATAATATTTGTGACGAAAACGGTTTGAGACAAATGACAAAAAAGGATCAAGCTTTGAATTAAGATACAAAATATGTTTTGCTTTGTTATGGTTTTTATGTTAGTTATTTTGTATAATTTAAGTAGTCTTGACTTTCAACAAAAAAAAAAAAGTACTGTAACTATTCTGTTGTGTGTAGGATTAAATCTTGCCATGATTTCCTAACAAGTAAGTTGTAAGATATTTTTATCAAAGTTTATAATTGGGTTATTTGCAAATTCTAAGGAAAAAAGTCATTGGTATATCTTTAAAGGGTAATTCGGATGGTTGTGGAAGATCTTTAAATGTCTCTAACTGATAAGTAAAAAATATAGCATATTTTAGACCCCTACTGTATATTGTTTTAAATTATTTACATAACACATTAAGGCAAAATAATTGCAACATTTTACTATTATTAACATAAGTCATTTAGTTCCATATTTTATTTCTAAAAAGGGTTTAAATTGTACTATATATTTTCTTGTAGGCTTAGTGGATTTAACGAAAGTAAACTAGAAGAAAATACGGCCATTAGCTTATAAGGAAGGCCAAAAGCAAGTAAACATCCTACAATAACAAGCAAACAACCAAGCAAAAAATTCATCAACAAAAAAAGAAGCAACCCAGCAAAAAGCCAGTAGCTTAAGACTCAGCCCATCGCTAAAAGGAACCAAAATGTAGCAACAAAAGGAAGCAAAACGCATCAATAAAAGGATGCAAAACCCCATCATCAAAAGGAAACAAAACGCAACGTAGCAATCAAGACATAAAATAAAACATAACGCAACAACCAAGAAGAAAACAAAACGTAGCGAAATAAGTTGGAGAAAACGCAGTAGCCAAAAGTAAGCAAAACGTAGCAGCCAAGATAGTGCAAAATGCAATAGAACAAGACATTAGGGTGGAGAAGGAGATGCACCCACCAGACGTCTTTAGCTCCAAATCTCTTCAAAGTGGAAGAGATAAGAGGGAAATCGGGAAAATCCAGTAATATGTGAGGTTAGGAGTCGTTTATGAGGCTATAAAAATGGCGGAGCAATGGAGGAGAAAGCAACAAGCAGTTCATGCAAAGGTGAGATTTCATAGAGGATTTTTCATATGTAAAAGTTGATTGAAGCAAGGAGCTAGAACGTGGAAGTGTGAGCGTGTTCAGAAAGTCAAAAACCACTGAGATCGAGTTGATACATGACTAGTGGAGGCAGAAATTCTTAACCTTTAAAGCTAGTCCGAGGTCTGTGAAGCCAAAAAAAATTGAATGAACTTTGTAAAACTTCTCCCGTCTTCATTTATGATTTCCTATGCTTAGTTGATTCTAACAACCAACTTTAGTTTAGAGATGCACTTTGAATATTTGGATTGTTAATTTTCTGAATTCATTGACTTATTATCGATTTAATTTAATACTTATACAATGTATGAATTCTCTAATTTCTAATTCATGTTCTTTATATGATTGGAATCGTCCTTGATTTTATGAATATGAATTTAAATCATTAACTCATCACACGTTGTAAGACCTAGAATTGATTTGTTCTTCAAATAGATTAGCAGAGGTTAGATGTATCTCTTAGTTCATAATGTGCTTTTAGTTGAGATTGAGTTAGTTCGATTCTAGAACTTGAACGGAGACAAGTATGGGCTAGTTGGTTAGTTTGTTAAGCTTAACCTGCTAAATAACTCGGATGATCCAAGTATATCAAATTACATGGGTAAACTAAAATTTAAACATTGTTTGTCCACTTGTACATATTAGATTAAGTTGGAATAAATTTAGAAGTTGTTTATTTATTTTGAATATATTTAATTTAAAATTCTAAACCACCCTTTTTTATATACACACATTTATATTGGATTAATTCATAGGCTTTGAACTTGTCACAAATTGCTTGCATTGAAGTTTAAAATGGAACAAAATGATTTATTCACAACAAAATGAAGAATTTAGGTGTAAAACGATAACTTTTTCAAATGTTATCCAAGTTGCGAAAATATTCCAAAATTTTTTCAAGATGTGATTTAAGTTTAGGAAAGCAAGTTAAATGTTTAAGTACCTACTTCATGTTTTACCTATGATTTGACTTGTCCTATAAATTACTTAAGTTGTAAACTATCTAACCAAATTGAATTGAGTTTGGAAGTAATTTAGAAACTATACTTTTTTTAGTTTTCATGTTTTTCTTTATTCTAAATTTTAAGATAGTTTTTACTGTGGTAATGAAAGATTCTTAATGACATACTGAGTGATGTAAGACTTGACAATATAATACGCCTACATCTTTTGAAGAAAA
>JANZXV010000212.1:27350626-27362097 GCA_027576455.1 Erythroxylum roigii | reverse complement strand
CACCAAGTGTGCAGCATGAGGTGCCTCCCCAGCCTCCTCCTATGCCCCAAATGGGCCCAGTAGACCCACAGTTCTTTTAGGCATTCGCCCAGGCTTTCACATATGCCATGGGTCAAGGGATGCAGGCTCAGGTGCCAACTCCAGCAGATCGGAGTGGGCAGTATGACAAGGTCCGGAAGTATGGGGCTGTCGATTTCAGCGGGACTACGAATCCCGAGGAAGCTGAAGCGTGGCTGAAGCGGACCGAGAGGGTCCTGAATCAGATGAAGTGCTCAGATAAGGAGAGGCTAGAATATGCAGTCAGTCTGCTGCAAGGAGATGCACTGCATTGGTGGGAGACAGTGCCCCGTAGTCAGGCAGTACCTCCAGTGCTGATATGGAGGGAATTTCTGGAAGTGTTCAGGAGAAAGTACTTCTCGAGAGTATACATCCAAGAGAAGGCTAGAAAATTTCTGAGTCTCACACAGAGGGAGCTGAGTGTGAGTGAATACGAGCTGAAGTTCACCAGCTGTCACGGTATGCAGCTAACATAGTGGCAACTGAAGAGGATAAGTGCCGCAAGTTTGAGGGCGGACTGCACCTAGGGATCCGGGAGAAAGTCCTGATCCATAACTTCCATAACTACCAGCAGTTGGTAGATGCAACACTCCAGGCTGAGAAGCTGGAGAATATCAAGGCTGAGGTGAGTAGGAAGAGGAAGAACAGAGAACAGTCTTCCAGGAAGGGAGTGAGTGCTACAGTGCTTGAGAAGAGCACAAGGACCTTTCATTCTCAGAGTGGTATGGGTAGCAGTGGCCCTACCAAGAGCCAGCAGTCAAGGGCAATGTCTGAGCAGGTCTCAAGTGTGGGAGGCCCAGGAAGGACATGGAAGGGTAAACATAACAACCCTCAGTGTGATTAGTGTGGGAAATTCCATCCAGGGAAGTGCCTCAGGGGGTTTGGTGGTTGTTTCCAATGTGGAGAGAAGGGGCACATGATGAGAGATTGTCCTCAGAGGTCAAGACAGGAGGGCTCTCAGTTTCAAGCCCAAAGGCAGACGGAAACAGTGGGGACCAGGCCAGTCACAGAAGTAGGCAGTTTTGGAGCTATTAGGAAGGCTAATCCTGCAGGGAGGCCAAGGGCACAGGATCAGGCACCAGCCAGGGTGTTTGCAATGACCAGAGAGGAAGCCGCAGCTGCTCCTGAAGTTGTGACTGGTATGGCTCAATTATTCAATTCAGCAGTTTATGTTTTGATTGATACTGGCTCTACACATTCATTTGTGTCCTCAAGTCTGAATATGCATGCTGTGAATCCTGAGATTATGGATAATTTTCTGGTTGTTAGTACTCCTCTAGGGAGTAAAGTGGTGATCAGTCAGGTTTACAAGAATTGTGAGCTCAGTGTCGGTGGTGCTAGACTGGTAGTAGACCTACTACCACTAGACCTAAAAGGGTTAGATGTTATCCTAGGCATGGATGCTATGGAAAAGTACCGAACAAAGCTAGATTGTAGCCTTAAGGAAGTAGAGTTTGATATGGGGAACGGAGAGAAAGTGGTCTTCAAGGGGGATAGGAAATTGCCAGCACCGAGGATCATTTCAGCTTTGCTAGCAGATAGTATGATGAGCCAGGGGTGCGAAGCCTTTCTGGCGCATGTGGTGGATTCAGAAGCAAATGTAGGAAGGTTGGAGGATTACCCTATAGTGAGGGAGTTCCCAGATGTATTCCCAGAAGAATTACCAGGGTTGCCGCCGGTGAGGGAAATTGAGTTTGCAATTGACTTGATTCCCGGAACCGCGCCAATTTCAATACCACCATACAGGATGGCTCCAGTTGAACTGAGGGAGCTTAAGGAACAATTGCAGGAATTGTTAGAGAAGCAGTTCATAAGACGAAGTTCATCACCTTGGGGAGCGCCGGTTCTATTCGTTAAAAAGAAGGATGGAACCTGGCGGATGTGTACAGATTACAGGAGGCTCAATAAGGTGACCATTAAGAACAAGTACCCTCTACCAAGAATTGATGATTTGTTTGATCAGTTCCAGGGAGAAAGGGTCTTTTCGAAGATAGATCTCAGGTCAGGTTACCATCAACTCATAATCAAGGAGTCTGATGTTAATAAGACAGCTTTCAGGACCCATTACGGGCATTATGAGTTCAGGGTCATGCCCTTCGGACTGACCAATGCTCCAGCTACATTCATGGACTTTATGAACAGGGTATTTCAGGAGTTTTTAGATCAGTTTGTCATAGTATTTATCGATGACATTCTGGTCTATTCCAAGGATGAAGAGGAACATGCAGAGCATCTCAGAATAGTGTTGCAGAGATTAAGGGAAAGAGAACTTTATGCCAAATTCAGCAAGTGTGAATTCTGGCTACAGGAAGTGGTTTTCCTTGGATATGTGATTTCTAGATGAGGAATTCATGTTGATCCGAGGAAAGTTGAAGCAGTGGTAAATTGGCATATGCCTAAGACAGTAAAAGATGTAAGGAGTTTTCTAGGCCTGACAGGTTACTACAGGAGGTTTGTGGAAGGATTTTCCATGATAGCTGCTCCGATGACTAAGTTACTGAGGAAGAATCAGCAGTTTATCTGGAGTGACGAATGTCAGAAGAGTTTTGAGGAACTCAAACATAGGTTGACCAGTGTTCCAATATTAATCTTGCCAAATGGGGATGAAGGGTATACAGTGTACAGTGACGCTTCGAGGAAGGATCTTGGTTGTGTATTGATGCAGGGAGATAGAGTGATAGCTTATGCTTCACAGCAGTTGAAGCCATATGAGTTAAATTATCCGACTCATGATCTGGAATTGGCAGCAGTAATCTTTGCTCTGAAAATTTGGAGACACTATTTGTATGGGGTTCAGACTAGGATCTTCACGGATCATAAGAGCCTTAAGTATTTGCTGAGCCAGAAGGAGCTGAATCTGAGACAGAGAAGATGGTTAGAGTTGCTTAAGGACTATGATCTGATGATTGAGTACCATCCAGGGAAAGCGAATGTAGTGGCAGACGCATTGAGTAGGAAGTCATCCCTAGCTCATGTTCAAGCAGTTTACTTGCCCTTGCTGGAACAGATGGCTAAGCTTAAGATAGGCTTGAAGCAGGATGAGTCAGATTGTGTTCTAGCTCATTTCAGGGTAAGACCGATACTTAGGGAGAAAGTCAAAGAGTTACAAATTCAGGATGCATAATTGAGTAAGCTTCGTGAGGAAATCCAGAATGGAAAGCAGTCGGAAGTGGTAGTGAGAGATGATGGACTCATGGTAGTCGGAAGCAGATTATGTATTCCGAATGTCAAGGAAGTTAAGGATGAGATTTTGGATGAGGCACACAATGCGCCTTATTCCATGCACCCAGGTAGCACCAGAATGTATAGAGATCTGAAAGAACATTTCTGGTGGAAAGGTATGAAGAGAGATGTAGCAGAGTATGTGAGCAGGTGTTTAGTGTGTCAGCAAGTTAAGGCTGAACATCAGGCACCTTCAGGCATGTTGAGGCCATTGTCTATTCCTGAATGGAAGTGGCAAAGGATCACTATGGATTTTCTGTTGGGTTTGCCCAGGATTGTTTAGAAGCATGATGCCATATGGGTTATTGTAGATCGATTGACGAAGTCAGCCTATTTTCTGGCAAATAAACAGACTGATTCTTTGCATGTGTTAGCAAAGAGATACATTGATGAGATAGTGAGGTTGCATGGAGTTCCAGATTCTACAGTTTCTGACAGAGATCCTCGATTTACGTCAAAATTTTGGAGTAGTTTGTAGGAAGCTCTCGGAACTAAGTTGAATTTCATCACAGCGTTTCATCCCCAAACGGATGGTCAATCTGAGAGGACCATTCAGAAACTTGAAGAAATGCTCAGGGCATGTGTTATGGACTTCAAAGGAGTATGGGATGAACATTTGCCATTGGTCGAATTTGCTTATAACAATTTGTACCAATCGAGCATTCAGATGGCTCCGTATGAAGCGTTGTATGAGAGGAGATGCAGGACTCCAATATGCTGGGATGAAGAAGGAGACAGAAAGCTTATAGGGCCAGAGTTGCTTCAGTTGACAGTGAACAAGGTTGATTTGATCAAGCAGCGGCTTAAGACAACTCAGGATAGAATAAAGAGTTATGTTGATGCACACAGGAAGGAGATGGAGTACGAAATCGGTGACAAGGTATTTTTTAAGACGTCTCCACGGAAAGGAGTCATGAGGTTTTGCAAGAAGGGAAAGTTAAGTCCGCGATATATGGGTCCATATGAGATTCTAGAGAGAATTGGGCCGTTAGCCTATAGATTGGTATTGCCTCCAGAGTTGTCTCAGATACATGATGTTTTTCATGTTTCTATGTTGAGAAGGTACAAATCAGATCCTTCTCACATCATTCAGAGCTCAGAGGTTCAGTTGAGTGATGATCTGAGCTATGAGGAGATGCCAGTAGAGATTCTAGATAGCAAGGACAAGATCCTCAGGAAAAAGACGATCAAGCTAGTGAAAGTCCTTTGGAGGAATCATGCAGTTGAAGAGGAGACATGGGAACCCTTGGATGCAATGAAGGAGAAGCATCCACACCTCTTCAACGAATTAAGTAAGAATTTCGAGGACGAAATTTCTTAAGGGGGGAGAAATGTGAGACCCTGAAATTTTTTTTATTAAGCATGATTTGATTAATGTTAGAGGTTTAGCATGAATTAAATTGGCTCAAAGAGTTAAGTGGGCAAGGCCCTTCTTATTTTTGTTAGAGACCAAATGGGCCTTGGGCTTAAGTGCAAATGGGCTTATGGGCTTTAGGATTTTTAAAAGAGTAGTATAAATAGTAAGAGAAAGGAGTGGCTTAGGGAAGAGAAGAAGTAGTGAACGAAAATTAGAGAGAAAGAAAGAGAGAGAGGGTCGTGAAAGAGAAGGAAAGAAGGAAGAAGAGAAAAAGATAAGAGCTTTGCTAGGGTTTTGGTTTCCAAGAGTTTAAGAGGGTGTTTGAAGAAAGTCCAAGAAGGAAAAAGGTGGAGGAGAGTCTAAGCTACATTTTGAACCAAGAAATCCCTTGTTTGAGCCAAGAATCAAGGTAACTCATATTTTCAAGGTTGAGTTTTTGATGGGGTTTAAGGTTAGAAAGCTTAGAAATAGGATGGGTTTAGTGATTCTAGGGTTAATATCATGACTAAGGTTTATTAGGTTTTTAAATTTTGAAACCCTATATTGATATGGGGTTTTCTTGTTGTTGAAGAAGCTCAAGGAAGAGGGCAAGAGGAGCAAGTAGGGGAACTCCATTGATCAAGGATTAAGCAAGATATAAAGTGGGTTTCATTTTTATCTTTATGTTAGTAAGTAATAAATGCTATTTCAACTAATGAAATTAATGGTTTTTAACTACCTTGAAAGTGAGCATTGATTGTACATTGAATGTTTGTAAAATGATCCATGATTTGTCATTATGTGGGAATTATAGCAATACATGTCATTTACTTGAACTTTTTATGAATTGAATGAACATGGATGATAGTGTAAGTATGAAATCAGCATGATTATTGTATGGAAATCCAGATTTCAAGAATCAGCCAGTTGGACAAGAAAAGTCCAGTTTTTATGCATCAAATCCATGTTATATGGGTTAGGTCAAGTCCACCAAGTTTATGTCACGACGACGTTGACCAGTATAGGCTTCTCCCGCCTGCCCTCTAGTGGCAAGGATGTTCCTTTTAGGACTACTCAGTTTACGACTACACAAGGCCATTATATGGTATTGTGTAGTTCGTCAGATATTGTGGACTTACCGAACCAATAGCTATGTGTTATGTGTTTACATGTATTTACAAGAATGAAGAATGTTTGAATCATGAAAGTTGTGTTTTCTAGGTGGATGCAGTTATGTGATGCATGTTGCTGAAGTTATGAAATTGTATACTTTATGATTGTTTGAGATATTGCTAAAAGTATAGATAAAGTAACTATTCAGCTTATTTCCATAAATATAAATGTGTTACCCACGGGCGTAAGCTCACCCCCTCCAGTCCCATCCTCAGGTGAAGAGCTCAGTCACGAGGAATGAGCATTAAAGGCATTACTCCAAGATTGTTTTGTATTTGCATTTCAATTTAATTTTTGTAAACAATGCTTTAGGATGCATTTTAAGAAGATCAATGTTTTTGTAGCTATATTTTGACTCATGTTGTAACAGGCTTAAAATGCCCTTTAAAGCATTGTAAAACAGTGATTTCGATGTAAATGATACACATATATATATATATATATGCATTATGGATGTTTATGCCCAATTCAGTTTTTACATGTTTACTTTAAGTTTTCATGAGGGTTTGAATGTGTTCAGAAATTTTAGGAAAGTTCAGGATAGATTTGGGTAATAGATGTTAAATGTGCGTCTTTTGGAACTTTAAGAAGGTTGCATGACCATTCCAATAGTATGAAGATTGTAATGATTGGAAATTGAGATGGTTAATTATGTTCATGAAGATTGGTTGGGAATTGTAGTTTTGATGAATAAGTTAAGTACGAATTGAGGATTGGATTTGAGTTCTTGATATGTGGAAGTTAGTGTTTGAGTGGTTATGAAGTGCCTAGGCATTAAAGGATATCAAATTGGGAAGTGTTCATGTTTTTAGGATAAATTGGTTATGAAGTGCCTAGGCATTAAAGGATATCAAATTGGGAAGTGCTCATGTTTTTAGGATAAATCGGCCGAGAAGAACACGGGCAGACCATGTGAATTTCACACGGCCCGTGTAAAATTTTACACAAACCGTGTAACATTTATGCGAGATGCGTTTTTTAACAGGTTGGTACACGGCCAGACCGTGTTTATTTACACGGGCCGTGTACAATTTTTATTATTTAATCATTTATTTATTTATTTACTTATTCATTTATTTATTTAATTATTTAATTATTTATCTATTTATTTATTTTATTTTTTGGGACTTAAGAACTTAAGTACTGGGCTCTGGAAACGGGGTCCAACTTATGAAGTGGTAGTAGATGACCCTCCAGAAAAATCAAGTTCAAGGATATTTTCAAGAAGCGTCGGGCTTCGGTAACAGGACCCAACAGTTATGGTCTCAGAGAAAGTTAAGATTTGGGTTCCGGTATCGGGGTCCGATAGATATAGTATCAGAGCGAACTAGGTTTATGATTTCCTAAGAACCTGAGTGGGTGTTATGCGGGTAGAGTCCACATGCATTATTTTACATAAATCACATGCATTGTTTTAAAAAGAATTACATGTACTATTTAGTTTTAAATGAACAACTTGAATTGTTTTTAATTGCTCTACATGGTTTGAACTTGTTTCACATGAACTAAAAGTTTTAATGATTTTAACATGAAGGAGTAAACAATGCCGCCTCGAAAAAGGACTCGAGGAGCTCAATCTCGACCAAGCTCTCAATGTGGAAGTACGGATGAGTCGTATGTTCCGCAGGATGCAGGGACGGTCCCTGTTTCCGATTCTGAGGCACCAAGTTTGCAGCATGAGGTGCCTCCACAGCCTCCTCCTATGCCCCAAGTAAACCCCATGGACCCTCAATTCTTTCAGGCCTTTGCCCAGGCTTTTACCTACACCATGGGTCAAGGAATGCAAGCTCAGGTGCCAGCTCCAGCAGAGAGGAGTGGGCAGTATGACAAGCTCCGGAAGTATGGGGCTGTCGATTTTAGCGGGACTACCAATCTTGAGGAGACTGAAGCATGGCTGAAGCGGACCGAGAGGGTCCTGAATCAGATGAAGTGTTCTGATGCAGAGAAGCTGGATTATGCAGTCAGTTTGCTGCAGGGGGATGCACTCCACTGGTGGGAGTCCGTGCCCAACAGTCAGGCTATGCCTCCATTACTATCATGGAAGGAATTCTTGGAAGCCTTCCGTAGGAAGTATTTCTCAATGGTCTATGTTCAAGAAAAGGCCAGAGAATTTCTAAACCTCACACAGAGGGATTTGACTGTGAGTGAGTACGAATTGAAGTTTACTTAGCTATCGAGATATGCAGCAAACATTGTGGCAAATGAAGTGGATAAGTGCCGCAAGTTTGAAGGGAGATTGCACCTAGGGATTAGGGAGAAGGTGCTGATCCACAATTTTTGTAATTACCAGCAGTTGGTGGATGCAGCACTCCAGGCTGAGAAGCTGGAGAATATCAAGACTTAAGTGAGCAGGAAGAGGAAGAACAGGGAATAGTCTTCCAGGAAGGGAGTGAGTGCTTCAGTGCCTGGAAAGAGCACAAGAACTTTCCATACTCAGAGTGGAATGGGTAGTATTGGTCCTGCCAAGAGCCAGCAGTCAAGAGCCATGTCTGAACAGGCCTTAAGTGTGAGAAGCCCAGGATGGACAGGGAGAAATCAATTCACATACCCCCTATGCGAGCTCTGTGGAAAGCATCATAAGAGGAAGTGTCTCAGTGGGCTTGGAGTTTCTTTTAGATGCGGTGAAAAGGGGCATATGCTTAGAAATTGTCCGCAAACAGTCAGACAGGAGGGGTTGCAATCGCAAGCCCCAATAAGAGCTGAAATAGTGGGAACCAGGCCAGTCACAGAGGTAGGCAGTTCTGGAGCTGTGAGGAAGTCAAATCCTCCAGGGAGGCCAAGGGCCCAGGGTTAGGCACAAGCCAGAGTATTTTCCATGACCAGGGAAGAAGCAGCAGCTGCTCCTGAAGTTGTGACTGGTATGGCTCAATTATTTCATTCAGCAGTTTATGTTTTGATTAATACTAGCTCTACACATTCATTTGTTTCTGCAAGTATGAATTTGCATGCTGTGAGTCCTGAAATTATGGATAATTTTTTGGTAGTTAGTACTCCTCTCGGGAGTAAAGTGGTGATCAGCCTAGTTTATAAGGATTGTGAGCTCAGTATCGATGGTGCTAGACTGGTAGTAGACTTGCTACCTCTAGATCTAAAGGGGTTAGATGTCATACTAGGTATGGATGCCATGGAGAAGTACCGAGCAAAGTTGGATTGTAGTCTTAAGGAGGTTGAGTTTGATCTGGGGAATGGAGAGAAGGTGATTTTCAAGGGGGACAGGAAAATACCAGCACCGAGGATCATTTCAGCTTTGCTAGCTGACAGTATGATGAGCAAGGGGTGTGAAGCCTTGTTGGCGCATGTTGTGAATCCGGAAGTGAATGTAGGGAGGTTAGAGGATTGCCCGATAGTAAGAGAGTTTCCAGATGTGTTCCCAGAGGATTTACCTGGTTTGCCGCCACTAAGGGAAGTCGAGTTTACAATAGACTTGATTCCAGGAACTGCATCTATTTCAATACCCCCATACAGGATGGCTCCAGCTGAGTGGAGAGAGCTTAAGGAACAATTGCAGGAATTGTTAGAGAAGGAGTTTATCAAACTGAGTTCATCACCATGGGGAACGCCGGTTCTAATCGTTAAGAAGAATGATGGAACATGGCAGATGTGTATAGATTACAGGAGACTCAATAAGGTGACCATTAAGAACAAGTATCCTCTGCCACGAATAGATGATCTGTTTGATCAGTTGTAGGGAGCAAGAGTCTTTTCGAAGATTGATCTCAGGTCAGGTTATCATCAACTCCGAATCAGGGAGTCTGATGTTAATAAGACGGCTTTTAGGACTCGCTATGGACATTACGAGTTCCTAGTCATGCCATTCGGATTGACCAATGCTCCTGCTGCATTCATGGATCTAATGAATAGAGTTTTCAAGGAGTTTTTAGATCAGTTTTTCATAGTGTTTATCGATGACATTCTGGTCTATTCAAAGGATTAAGGGGAACATGCTGAGCATCTCAGGATAGTGTTGCAGAGATTAAGGGAGAGAGAGCTTTATGCCAAATTCAATAAGTGTGAATTTTGGCTGTATGAGGTGGTTTTCCTTGGACATGTGATTTCTAGAAAGGGAATTCATGTTGATCTGAGAAAGGTTGAAGCAGTGGTAAATTGGCATGTGCCTAAGACAGTAAAAGATGTAAGAAGTTTTCTAGGCCTAGCAGGTTCTTACAGGAGGTTTGTGGAAGGATTTTCAATGATAGCGGCTCCGATGACTAAATTGTTAAGGAAGAACCAGCAGTTTATCTGGAGTGACGAATGTCAGAAGAGTTTTGAGGAACTCAAGCATCGGTTAACAAGTGCTCCAATTTTGATTCTGCCTACGGGAGATCAGGGGTATACAGTGTATAGTGATGCTTCAAGGAAGGGTTTAGGGTGTGTATTGATGCAGGACGACAGAGTGATAGCATACGCCTCACGGCAGCTAAAGCCTTATGAGGTGAATTATCCTACTCATGATTTAGAGTTAGCAGCTGTGATTTTTGCCTTGAAGATTTGGAGGCATTATCTTTATGGGGTTCAAACTAGGATCTTCACGGATCATAAGAGTCTCAAGTACCTTCTGAGTCAGAAAGAACTGAATTTGAGACAGAGAAGATTGAATTGCTTAAGGATTATGATTTACTGATTGAGTACCATCCAGGCAAGGCGAATGTAGTGGCAGACGCATTGAGTAGGAAGTCATCCATAGCTCATGTTCAAGCAGTTTATTTGCCTTTGTTGGAACAGATGGCTGAGCTTAAGATAAGCTTGAAGCAGGATGAATCTAATGGCATTCTTGCTAACTTCAGAGTAAGGCCGATACTTCGGGAGAAAGTCAAAGAGTTGCAAGTTCAGGATGCAGAATTGAGTAAGCTTCGTGAGGAAATTCAGAATGGCAAGCAGTCAGAAGTGGTAGTGAGAGATGATGGGCTTATGGTAGTCGGAAATAGATTGTGTATTCCGAATGTTAAGGAGGTTAAGGATGAGATATTAGATGAGGCACACAATGCGCCTTATTCTATGCACCCAGGTAGGACCAGGATGTATAGAGACTTGAAAGAGCATTTCTGGTGGAAGGGTAAGAAGCGAGATATAGCAGAGTATGCGAGCAGGAGTTTAGTGTGTCAGCAAGTCAAGGCTGAACACCAGGCACCTTCAGGCATGTTGAGGCTATTTTCCATTCCTGAATAGAAGTGGCAAAGGATTACTATGGATTTTCTGATGGGTTTACCCAGGACTGTTAAGAAGCATGATGCCATATGGGTCATTATTGATCGGTTGACGAAGTCAGCCCATTTTTTGGCAATCAAGCAGACTGATTCATTGCATGTGTTAGCAAAGAAGTATATTGATGAGATAGTAATGTTAAGTCAAAATTGACTTTACGTATTAATTGATTTTGATGACAAACAAATAGAAGTCTAAATGAAAAGTAGACGATATACACTAAAGAAAAGTAGACGGAAGCTATGCGAAGCAAAAAGCAGACGGAAGCTATACGAAGCAAAAAGCAGACGGAAGCTATGCGAAGCAAAAGCAGACGGAAGCTATGCGAAGCAAAAAGCAGACGGAAGCTATGCGAAGAAAAAAAAACAGACGGAAGCTAATTACAAAAGCAGACGATACGAAAAGTAGACGAAGGAAGTCAGAAGTATCAGTCTGAGGACGTTACAGAACACAACTTCCTAAACCGTTTCTTTAAAGATTC
>JANZXV010000212.1:27289165-27302377 GCA_027576455.1 Erythroxylum roigii | reverse complement strand
GACTATGTTCAACGAAGGATCGTCAGTCTACAGTTCGTAGAGACAAAGTATCAGTGGGCGGATATATTCACCAAACCATTGAGTGAAGATCGATTTAAGGAAATCAGACGGAACCTCAACATGGTGATGCTGAGTAATCAATCGTCTGATATTTCTTGAGACAAGACAGAAGGACGGAGAAGTTAACGGCGTTAAGTAAGTTACAGACGATAACTTCTTTCGCAAGAATGTTTTGGAGGGAAAAAGCTGTCACAACCTTGATAAGCACACCCAGTCTAGAATTCTCTTCAAAATCCCTAACACCGACTTTTGGAGTTTCTACCGTATTCAGAAACTGTTCATCTCACAAAGTTCTCTGAAATTTCCTCAACCAACCGTTACTCCATCAAAATCAGAAAAATGTTCATTCAGCCTCTTAACCGGATGGAGCCTTTGATGAATTTCGGAAGGCATGTGAACTTCGAGTCGTTAAGAGAAGACAACATGGACATTGAGCCGGAAATAATTGCGGCAGGCTGGAGAAATTTCTTTCAGATTCGGGAAGAAGTCTACTACCAGGAGATACACGAATTCTGGAAGAATACCAACCTTGTAGAAGATGCTATCGTCTCTTCTGTAGACAGAATCTCTGTCATAGTGACGAAAGTTTTACTGGAGAAGGTAACAGAATGTCCTATGGATGGAGTACAGCTGTCTAACAAAGCAAAATGGATGACGAAGCTGAATATGAATGGAGATGAAGTAAATCTTCAATTGTATGGACAAGGATACTAACATCGAACTTCATCTCTTCCTTATAAGTCAATTCTCTTGGAGAACGATGATGACTCTGCAAAACTCGCAACATCGATATAACATGGCTAGGATCCGATTAGTACCGTCTCAACATTGACACATGGAACACATTATGAATCTATGATAACTCTAGTGGTAAGGCTAATATGTAAGCTAATGGTGGTAAGGTTAATATGTAAGCTAATGGCCCCACATGTTGTACAATTTTATATAGGTCGATGTATCTCAAACTCAACTTCCCTCTCCTACCAAACCTCAGAATTCCCCTCCAAGGTGATATTTATAGAAATACCATGTCTCTCATATTGTACTCCATTTTTTATCAACATAATTCTTTTGTCGATCTTGAGCTGTCATCAAGCATTGCCTTACTACTCTTATTTTCTCCACCATCTCCTGAACCAACTATGGTCCCTTTAACAATTTAGCACCTTCTATATCCCAACATGTCAAATCTTTACACCACTTGCCATATAATGCCTCAAATGGTGTCATATTGATGCTAGAGTGATAACTATTATCATACGTAAACTCCATCAAAGGTAGATATCTATCCCAATCACCTTAGAAGTTTAGCACACATGCTCTCATCATATCCTCCAATGTCTGAATCGTACGCTCAGATTGTCCATCCAACTAAGGCAGTACTCAAATTCAACCTAGTCTCCAAAGTTGTTTTGTAAACTCATTTAGAAATGGGAAGTAAATAGGGGATCTCGATCTGATACAATAGATTGTGGAACACTATGTAACCTTATAATCTCATCAACATACAACTTGGAAAGCTTGTCCAAGAAGCCTATCTGTTGTATAGGTAAGAAATGGGTTGATTTAGTCAACCTATCCATAATCACCCGAACTAAATCATGCTTACATCTTATCCTCGGTAACGCTACCATGAAATCCATCGAAAATTTCTCCCACTTCCATGATGGAATAGCTAAGGTTCTTAATTTTCCTACTGGTACCTAATGCTTTGCCTTGAGCTGCTGACAGTTTAAACATCTCGACATAAGCTCTACTACATCTTTCTTTATTGTTGGCCACCAGTAATAAGGTCTCAGGTTTCGATACATTTTTGTAATATCAGAATGCATAACATATGGTGCACTATGAGCTTCCTTCAAAATCTCCTCTCGTAGTCCATCATCTTGCACACAAACTCAACTCCCAATCACCAACACTCCATCTACTCTTACTGAAAAGTTAGTCTCCCTATTCCCCTACTCTGGTGCACTCTTTCCCTCTTATGCTCATTAGATAAGAATCCTGAGCTTTTTCCTCTCTGATCTTATCTCCTAAATCTAGTTGAACCTATAATTTTACCAATAAACTATTCACATAATCAATCTCCAATCTCATGTCCAATGCTTTTAAGTCCACTAATGATGTCATATTGTGTCTGGTCAAACTAACCATTACGCTTGGGCTTTTCTTACTCAAAGTATCCGCCACTATATTAGCCTTCCACAGATGGTAATCAATAATATAATCATAATCCTTTAGCAGCTCGATCCATCTTCTTTACTTTAAGTTCAACTCCCTATGAGTTAAGAAATACTTAAGGCTTTTGTGATTTGTAAGGATTCAGAATGTCTCCCTATACAAATAATGTCTCTATATCCTAAAAGTATGCACAAACACTGCTAACTCTACATCATAATCGGGATAATTCAACTCATGCGATCTCAACTAACGATAGGCATAAGTTATCGCTTTTCCATGTTGCATCAATACACACCCAAAACCTACCTTTAAAGCGTCTGCATATACCTCAAAATGTCTGCCACTTGACGGTAGCACCTAAAATTGGACTAGAAATCAATCTCCACTTAAGCTCCTCAATACTTTACTGACATTGATTGTTCCACTCAAACTAAACTCCTTTCTTTAACATCTTGGTCATGGGCTAGTAATCATTGAAAATCCTTATACAAATCTCCAATAATACTCAATAAGTCCTAAAAAATTCCTTACCTCTAATGTATTTTTAGGAAACTCCTACTCCATAATTACCTTTACCTTAGCAAGATTAGGTATCACTCCCACTCTGGATATCACATATCTAAGGAAAACTATCTATTCCATCCAGAACTCACACTTACTTAACTTATCATATAATTGTCTTTCCTTCAAAATACGTAACACAATTCTTAAATATTGCTTTTACTATTCTTTATTTTATGAATACACCAATATATCATCAATGAATACTACCACAAAATGATCCAGATACTTCTAAAAAGTTTTGTTCATCGATGCCATAAATGTGGTTGGTTCATTAGTCAACTCAAAAGGCATCACTAAAAACTTATAGTGGCCATACCTAGTACAAAAAGTTGTCTTGAGAATACTTAGCTCAGCTATCCTCAACTATCACTATCCCAATCTCAAGTCAATCTTGGAAAATATGACTACTCCCCTTAGTTGATCTAAAAGATCATCTATCCTTGGTAATGAGTACTTATTCTTCATGGTCATCTTATTTAGTTGTTAGTAATCCACGCAAAGTCTTATATATTAAAGTTGAGAAAACTTTTCTATAAGGATATCAAATGCAAAATTGGAAATAAAGAGAAAGCATTCCTATGGTTTGACAACTGGAGCAAGTTAGGCCCTTTAAATAAAACCAACTTGATGTCAAGATTAATGAATCTCTTCCTTGAGAGCACTAAGATCAATGTGATCATCATTAACAATAACTGGCCTAGTAGCTTTACTAATCTCTCCTCTATTATGCACATTGTTCCATATTATAGCCCAAACCTTGGAATGAAATACTCTTATATTTAGTTGAAGCACTCATCTAGTAAGTTTATTAATCACTTTTTAAAGGAGATGTTTAGGTCTTAAAGATAGAAACAATCCTAGTGTGACACTATTTGAAGCAAGAAGGAACTTCTAATTCTTCTTCTTCATATGGCTAATAGCCAAACAAAGACGTGCCACAATGGATAAATTTAGATTCATTGACATCCCTTTAGTATGCAGGCTTTGAGAAACCTTACTAAAAACTTTACATCATCTCTTCTTTAATTGTGAATTCTCAACCACTATTTGGTGTATCATCCAATCTATTCGTGAGCTTAATGTTACCAAGCATAACCGTATATAAACCTTTTTGTAGTTAATTAAGATGGGAGGATAAATCAGGGAGTAAAATTATCTATCAAATAGCTTTTAGTAGCTTAATATGCCATTTTGAGAGAAAGGAATATTATAGTATTTCAAGGTGTAGAAAGTTCTAAGGAGCAAGTTACTATTGAGCTGATATCCTAAATTAGAGAAAAACTTATAATAAATCAAGTTTGTAAGGGTTGTAGCAATTTAATAGCTTCTTTTTAGAGAATGTTGGACCAAATTCAAAGAGATTAAGAAGTTCATAACAAATGAAGCTATAGGTTTTGTAGCTTTCAGTGTTTAATGGGCTAATTAATATATGTAGTTTCTCTTGGAATCAATGTTATAAATATTGTATCAGTACCAATACCTAATTTGGTTTTGGTATGGTACTATATCAGTATCGGTCAATAATGGGTACCATTTTTGGTAAAATTTTAAAATTGTCCCAAAATTTTTAAAATTGCAAAATTGTCCCTCAATATATTGTATTGTATATTTTATAGTTTTACATCAACCATATCTCCAAAAATCATAATAATAGAAAATTGAAATAAAATTAATCTATTTTTTATCAATATTACTTTTCACGTATTTCACATATAAATAATAACCACAATTAATATGTAAAAGATCATTTAATCATTATACAATTATAGAATTAAAGACAATACAAAGTATTTAAAATGTTGCAATTTCATCATATAATAAATAATAATTACATCAAAACATCAATCAAGTAAAGAGAATAATAAATATCCATGACTCTCTAAGTATTACAATTTACAATAAGAGTTCGTGCCAAGGAAATAACCAACTAGAAGTGAAGCCTAAAACAAAAACATTTACAATTATATTTATATTGCATATATAGAATTTAGCACACACACACACACATATATAAGGAGAAATGAAAACTTGGAACTTCATTCAATCAAATATTTGCTTAAATCATATTTACCTCAATTCTCATTCAGTATAAATTTCTCATCATTAAAAGAAGTCTCATCATCACCATCATTATAATTCATTGCACTAAATGACATGTCATCTATTCAAGATTATCTTCCAAGTCACTCTCATATATTAAACTTGGTTTCTCAAAAAACTTAATCAGCCAAAAGATCGATATGGTCAAAGTAAATTGGTTTTACAAAACTATTAGTTCTAATAAGAGTCTTAATAACATTAAATTATTAATAAATATCAAGAAATTATATCTAACTTAATAATGATAACGACATGCCTTTCCTAAAGCTTTAAATTATATCAAACAATGACCAAGTCATCAAATTTGTATATTCCAATCTATTCCTTTTCTTGGAATGAATAAATTCAAATGTGTTCCAATTCTTTTTACACCTTGTTGCACTCACACATTAACTTAGAATTTAAATTACAGATTTTTTCAATTTTAGAATACCACTTCTAAATTGGTCCTACCAAGCAATTGTAAGATAACAAAATATTATAAACAAAATAAAGTAATGATTAATTTCCAACAAGTAACAAAAGTGAAAAAAATATTTGGAATAAGTTTGTTCCTTTGAGGAATAACAATAGGCATCCTAAAATCACCAAAAACATCCTTAAAAATCTCCATTTATGAGCTTAAGAGATCTTGCATCATCTCATGGGCAATAATAGTTATAATAGTTAATAACATTCCCTATTAACTTGAACTTTCTTTATAAAACTTTTTCTGAAATAGAAACTAGGATTCAAAAATGCCCCAGCTACAAACAACAGGGAGTAAAGTTGTCTTTCCCATATCTTATTAATAACTACAAGATAAGATGTGTACAAATAATTCATATTTTTCAAATTGGCATTGATTGCTTCCTTCACCCTCTCCATGGTACTACAAGAATAAACCACTGTTGCTTTCTCATCACTATAAACCAAATAAAGTACCCTCGCCAAAAGCTCACAAACTTGAATGAAAAATTGATATTGGAACTAAAATTCATTACCTTTAAGTATAATTCTAAGAACCTCCAATCTAGCATTAGACCTAGTATGCTAAGATGTAACCCAATTATTACTTGTAAATATTCTCTTTAAATCCTTCATCAGAATAAAGCATTGAAGTGATAAGAAATTAGTTGCAAATCTTGTAATAGCACAAAGACACAAATTTATACCATTTGTGAAATCCTTTCTCATTAAATTCAAGATCTATGTATGATTGTTGATGAACTTGGTCAACTTTTATTTTTTTTCTTTCTAAACAGTCTCATCAATAATAGGAAAATATCTAGCATCTCCTATATTTTCCAACATTAGGTCAATGCAATGTGTAGCACAAAGAGTCCAATAAAAAAATTTGCAATCTTCTTTTAGCTGCTTTATTAGCAAAATTATTGTTAGTAATGAACTGAACATTATTTTATGGCCCAACTTCATTCACAACTTCATCAAATATTTGAAGTAGAGTATTTGCATTCCTAACAAGATCAGATGCATTAATAGGCTTCAAAAATATTGTCCCTTTTACAGAATAAACCAAAAAATTAATAATAGGTTCTTCTTTTCTATTTGTCCAACCACCACATATGATTGAAACCTAAAAGTAGCCCAAGTCATTCTTCTTTTATCCAACTAACTTTTTAGTGCATCAACAAAGTTACTCAAAAGTTTTCCTCTATAGTCATCAATTGAAGGAGTTTGTATCATGAATAGTAGTAAGAGGCAATAATATCTACCATAGGTTGATAACAATAAGATAGGGCAACATTGAATGTTTATACTTGAATTATACCACTTATCCAAATAAATTTTTATTTCATAAATAGAGTTACTAAAAAGTTTGCTTCTGTAGTCATCAATTGAAGGAACTTTGTATTTTGAACAGTAAAAGGCAATAGCATCTATCACAGGTTGGTAATAATAAGATAGGGCAATATTGAATGCTATAACTGAATCATACTATCATCTAGCCATTGTTATATCCACATTATGAGTAACTTCTTTAGATTACAAGGAATTAAGGATTGAAAGCTAAGCTCTAGGAGTTGTTCACGATGCAAAGAAAAAATTAAACACTTTTCTTCTTCTTTTCTTAACATTAGATGCAACATTCTCTTTTTGTTAGGCAAGAATACTACCTCTTTTACCATCCCCACTATCATCCTATCCACCAACAAATGAACTTCCAACAATCTAGCATAAGCCTAAGCTAGATTACTGAATCTTCCTGAAGTGGATGAATTATTAACAGTACTTGAATATCCTTCCATTTATCTATAAAAATAAATGACGACATGTATCAAAAATTAATTTAATAACTTCATATGTCAATATATTAGAGAAATTTGGATAGAGCGTCTTAACAGATGCATGTTAGCTGCTGATTTAGAAATCTTGGAAAGCAACCAGATATGGAAGTTGAACTACAAAAACAACACTGCTAGCAAATGCTTTTAGATAGCATTATCGTTGACAATCACGGTAGCATGGGATGAGAGAAACCTCATAACTTTTCAAGATAAAAGCACTCATATAGAGCAATTTTGTAAAAAATTGGTATAACAAATCTGGCTACATGTCAGCTTACAAAAGCAAAAATTTTAGCACAAGCAATACCTCCTCTCCTATTGGAATGTGCAGATTCCTATTACTCAGAACAATTTCCCAGCCTCAACAATCAAACGCTTACAATACCCCAAACAATAATGCAAACTCGCAAATAAAAGGCAATGCGTTTTTCACGACAGTCTTACTTTGGGTATTTAATTATGAACTTTTTCATATTTCATTAAACTGAGTTTCATAAACTAGTTCTAAGGGTTCAAAGTGTACACATATTGAATTTTTAGAACCAAAAGCAAATAACAGGTACAAAAATAAGGCTTAAAGCGAATTTCCAAAAACGCAATACCTAGAATAAAGGACATGAACAAATTTCCAAAATTCTAGAACAATTATAGGATTTATGAAGAATCATTTTATTTGAATTCTTTCAATTCCAAATTTTTGATTAATAACAATGACATATGTTTTAATCAAATTATAGAAATAAAGATTGCACCCATACCATTGTTGGAAAACCGGGGCGGGATCCTATCTCGATCGCATAGAATAATTACGAAACTTTTTTCATATTTTCAATTTTTCAAAAATCAAGATCTCTTTACTTATATAAAATGATTAACACATAAATCATAATAAAGTGAAAACTTAATTCGTACCTTATTCCGAAGCTTGATCTTTTCTTGTCATATCCCTCGACCCATTTCCAAAACCAATCTGTCTCAAGCACCGTAGCAGCACAAATGTCCGGCCTCTAACGATATCCACAGAATATGTTGAGAGAACTCTGTAACTCTTACAAAGAGGGTTAAGCAAGAAGTGCTAGCTTCATAGAACTTAAGCCTATTTATACTACGTTTTGGACATTTTAGTAATTTAATTCAAAATAAAATATAATTTTAAATATAATTTTATTAAAATTACAAATAATTCTAATTAAATACCAATTATGCGTAAATTAGATTCAATATCTCATATTGATCCTTATATTTAATTATAAAGTTTCTAAAACTTTACAATCAAGTGTAACTTGATTAAAATAACTTTGCTCTTTTCAACCTATTCTTTATATGAAACCTATTAGGTTCCCAAATATGTTTGCAATAATTATAAATTCTAATTCTAATTTATAATTAGAATTAGAATTAGAATTAGAATTAGGTAAATTAAAACTCCTTTTAATTTATCTTTAATTCTCCATTGAAATAACTTATAATCATAGATCAAAATTGGCATTTAGTAATGAATCATGAGTATCTAAATATTTAAGAATGTCAAAGTGGTTTTGACTAACCTTTCTGTACATGATTTTTCATATAATTCAATCCTTTCATCATATAATGTTCTGATTAGACAGAGCAAGGAATTAATGTTTACTCTTTTTAAGTCCAATCATATTATTTCTCCGCCATTAGTCATCGATTCAATTAAAGATATTTGTAAATTATTTACAAATTGTCATTCCACCTTGGTCAAGGATTTCCTAAATTAATACTAATTTAGAACAACGAAATATTCTCCCTAATTACTTTTGGGTGATGAATCATATCTTGATCACATAACTACCTCCATATAATTTATGCTACATCCACTTACTACTGATTGACCGACTCTTGATTAAATAGGTCATAAGTAGAATCAAAACATAGCAATCCATATACAAGATAACTTTGGTGACCTCAAGTCAAATGATCACTTATACAATCATCTCAATGAGAATTCTATTGTCATATAAGTAATGTTTCAAATGGATTTCTCATATCGGGTCTGTCTAGTAAACTTGTTCTCTAACAAGTACTCACACGTTTCTTTAAGAATCTTCATACTTTAGCCTATAAGATCGACTACTTCCTTCATAAGGAAAAAGATAACGTGTGCTAGTCTTCTTGCGTTCTATCAATGTCTAATCTCTTAGTTGACTAGGAATAATTTAGGAATAATAGATAAATGTAGTATGAATCTCGTAATTATAATCTCATTATAATTTCATTTGCAATGTACAATTAATCCATAAACTTTATCATATACATCTAAATATGAATAAGATAAAGAATGCCTTTAAATAATTGTCACTAAACTACAACCAAAGCGATTGGCTGTAGAGCATAAACTAGCATCTATGACGTTGCCATTATTATTGCGTAAACATTTAATAGTATATCTATATACTAATATATGTCTAAAATTATCTAGCAAAAAAATCTATTCCACCAAGAATTTCCAAAAGAAAGAGAATTGTGGGATTACACAGTTGCATGAGTATTTGGTCTCTCTCTTAGCTTGGATTAGTGATGGTGTCCTCTTATGGTCGAAGCCACCTAACACAAGATCTTTAAAAGTGGTTGTGGTCATGTCAACTATACATCTAATAGTTTATGCAAAACGTACTCTTTCCTTTTATTAGGTGAACCATCTATGTTTCTTGGATTTTCTTAATCATCTCCTATAAGCTACCTTTTAACTAAATTGTTACCACAATTGACCGAACTTTTTTCAATTCTAAGGTTCTTTTATATATTTTTTGAACAATATTGTGTGCATAGAGCATATTTTAAGAGCTTATTAATGACACAATTTCTAAAATATTATGGTTTTTAGTTTTTTGTGTGTTTGAATGTCTTTTTGGTGGAGATGGTATGATTATGAAGAAATAAGAGACAAGAAGTGGTAAAAATTTTGCATTATATAATCCTACTTATATATATATATTCTCTTACGTCACTATTAGTGTTCATATAGTTTTATGATATGTGCCTATATATGTATATATTCCTAAATCCATATTTTCTTATGTACTTGTCATTTTCAGGGCTTTATTGAGTCAAAACAGAAGGTTGAAAATATATTATAGTAACCACTTCAAGTTACATCATGAGCTGACTTATAAGGCAGGGGCATCATGTTATTATGATAAGGTTGACTTTGTTATTATTTAAAGGCAAATTTGTAATATAGGAAATGAATTTGGGTACCAACAAATTGAAAATGGCTATTTCAAGGATCTAGGTTTTAGATTCAATGAGCCTTTAGGACTCATTGAATCTAATGGCAATTACATTAGGTTAATAAAATTTTTGAAAAATAAATGGGAAATTTGATTTATATGCAACACACAAACTTAGCAGTCCAATTTTGGCTATAACAGAAGTTTTTCATGATGGGAATGTTCAACTCAATGTTGATGGGGGCTTGATAGGAATGCTCAACCTGACGGGGATGTTTAACTTTATGATGAGGTTGTTTACCCTGATCTACATGTTTAACTCTATGATGGGGATGTTGACTTTGATGTTGATGTGGGTTCTGATAGGAATATAGGGTTTGAGTGTGATGTCAATAATGATAATTTAGTTAGTAGAGTTTCTTTATTTTATGTACTAATTCTAAATGGCCATCAACCATTAGAGATTAAATCTAACTATGAGAGTTTCCTTTGTAGTGATAAGTACCCTAGTGGAGAGGAGCTTAGGGAGGCACTTAGAAGGCATAATAGAAGTGTTAGATATTAAGCAAGCAATGGAACATCATAATGGATATTGAGTATGAAACAATAGTTATATGATTTAATTTGAGACAAAAAAAAGTCAGTTTAAATAGATTAGAGTGTGATGCATTGAAGAATGCAAGTATGAGCTATTTGTAGCATATGATAATAATGATAAATATTTCAAAATCAAGACATATATACTCGAGCATACATGTTTCACAACAAACAAGCTTAAAATTGAATCAACTAAGTCAATCTTGGTTCAATTATGGAATTGCAATTGTCAAGAAATAAAGATACCTCATTGTTGTAATTTAGGAGGTTATATATTTGCTTTGCGATAATGAAAACTCGATGGAAACACTTGAGGTCCTTACTTGAAGCTAATAGTTGCTTCTTGAAGACTAAATTCTAAGGACAATTAGTTAGTGCAATTGGCAGGGATGGAGATAAGGCTATGTGTCCTATTGCATGGGTTGTTATGGGAGTGAAAAATACTTATTCATAGAGCTAGTTCATATCACTGTTATAGTTGATTTAGAGTTAGATAATAGAGATGGAGTCACTATAATATCTGACATGTAACAAGTACAAGCTTTTTTTATTATTTGATATAATATTGTCTTATTATATGTTTCCTATACATCTAACGTAGACTTCTTTTGACTAACTTATGTATCCAAAGATTAATAAAAGATGCTGAGACCATACTGTTGGGACCCGATTTCGGAACCGGATCCTAACATTTATGGTATCAGAGCCCAGTAATAGGATCTTACATGGGCACTTATGTTTGTGAAGTGTTTAAATAGATAGAATTGAATTTTGTGAGAATGTGATGAATTTATTTGAAGAACCAAGATGATTGTTCGATTGTTCGATTTAGGTGATAAGAATTTTGATTTACTTTTTTTAGAATGTGTATGAAATTGAGATTAGAATGTTTTTGATGAATTGGGGACAAATGGACTTGACTATGCTTTTGTGAGATGAAAAGAGTAAGTATTTGCAAGATAAGATGAATGATAGAGATATAAGAATAGCAATTCAAAAGATTGAATGAAATGATGTTGATACATATTAAGGTACATTAAGATTAAGAAATTGTGATTTGATATGAAGTATGTGCATTTGTTCAGTGTTTAAAAAAAAAGAGAGAAGAAGTCAGAGCCATTTCGCGATTGCGAGATAGCCTTTTCTTCCGAGGCTCACACTCGCGAGCCGTCGCGAGTGCAAGGCTTCAACTTTCTTCGGCTCGCGATCGCGAACGGCCATTTTTGTTTCGGCTCGCGACCGCGAGCCGTTTGCTACAGTGCGAGGTTGTTTTTAATTATTTGATTCTTCCTCCACTCTTTTGCTTATATCTTTTTCGTCCGACATCCCATTGACTCAGTTTTCGAAGCATTAGATTCCTAAGACACTTAATTTCATTTCCATGGAGAATTATGAATTTTAGAGATTAAATTGAGGATGATTATTTTAATCAAAGTGAGTTGGGAAAAATTTCTGATCATGGTTCAATATTTTGAGAAATTCGGGAGCTGTGGAGCTCCAATTGAGTTGATTCTTGAGGCAAAATAAAATTGAGACATGGGGCTACAAAGCATGTGAAGGGATCGCATTTCAATTTAGTCCCTAAGATTGTCAATTTCTAGATTGAAGTTTGAATTAATGTTCAGTCCCGGTTTTGTAAAGGTCCGAAAGTATTTTGGGCATAACTCCTTCGTTTCTAATCCAATTTGAGTGTTCTTGGTGTCATTTTAAAGATGAGACATAGAGGAACATTTTTCGAGAAGAATGTTTTATCAAGTTATGTCATCTACCTGATCAATTTCTGGACGCAAAATGTCAGTTTTTAGAGGTTAAATGAAGGGCATTTTTGGAACATCACTTAAAGAGGCAAGTTAGAAGACTTATGTAAAAGGGCAATTGGGTCATTAACAGTCATTAAATAACATTTAAGCTTCTTTTCTCTTCCTCTAGCAAAAACCGACGGCAACCATCATCCACTAAGCCCTCTTATAGTTATTTTTAACAATTAAAAATACTTACCATAAGATGAGGCCAAGTGTATGGTTAATGGCCATTCATTAATTAATGCCTTAAAGTAATAAACTTTGACTTTTCAACCATCTTATCTCTTCCTCTCTTCTTCCAACGATAACAACATATATATATATATATAATTAATTAATTAATTACTTAATTAATCAATTAATATATAATTGCTAAGGTCCAGTCCAACTGGGGTCGGTCCTACCGGCCTACCGGGCCCCGGT
>JANZXV010000212.1:27211065-27227075 GCA_027576455.1 Erythroxylum roigii | reverse complement strand
AATATTTTTTGGATATAAAAAGATAAACATACATAAAATTTTAATGTTAATAAGATCAAAACATCATAAATTTAAGTTGACTACTATTCTTAATCATTAATATTTATTAACAATAAAATAATAATACATGTAAATATTGAAATATGGTCAGAAATATAATATAATGATATATGGTAAGTAATACAAGATTTTAATTAGAAGTTTAACAATTATTACAGACAAAACGATACATAAAGTTTCACGCCTATTCCTTCGAAAATAAAAAGAAATAATTATATTTTTGGATTTCAAGTAACATAAGACTCAGTAGATAAGGTAAAGGAGTTCCCTATGTCTAGATTCCTAGGAAGGCTTCTTATACATTTGAAGCATCAAGTGAAACAATGACAGATCTTCTCTCAGGTGTTGGTTTTCTGACACTCTCTTCCAACAACTTCTTGGCTTTAACTAAACTAGTAAAAGATACAATTAACGATTCCACAAATGTAATATGGATCACTTAATTAAATGAACCGCACGTATGATGTGTTTCACCTAAGAAACAAATAGTATATAGCTTGAATAGCTAATTAAGTCAAATGGTATAAGGAGCTCAAATTCGAACACATACATACTTGATTGAACAACTATAGTTTTGGGAATCGATGACTATTCTAAAACAACCGATTTTGCTAATCCTATACTAACCATCGGAACATTGCTACCGCCTCCATTTTCATCTATGTTCTCTTAAAGATTTAAGGAAGCTTTACACAACACATATTATATACAATCAAACGTTCATCTCTGATAGCTTCCGAATAGAAAATAAGATATATATAACAAAGAAAGAGAGGTAATTTGAATGATATTGAAAACCTTGAAGAAAAAGATCGGCCATGGAAGGAAGGGCTGATTAGTATTTGATGAGAAGATTTGTTGTGCATCGATTTGTTTTTGATTAAGGAGAAATTTGCCATATTTCTCATAGCGTAGCTCAATTTTGTCATTGGAAACTAATCGCCACATAGACATTTCGGGATGAATTAATGTTAACAGTTTTATTCTGAAAAGACAATTTAGCATTAAATTCATTACGTTTAATTAAATTCTTTTGGTAATCAAATCCCATAAATTCTCAGGCCAGGAATGAATTGATCCAAAATTGAATGGAACTTTACCATACAAATCCTAGCAACAAAAAGAAAAGGTCATTCCTTTTAACTGACACTAAATCCAACATTGTCCTTAGCAATAATAATGAATTTAACCTTAAAAACAATATTGATTTTGTTTTTTAAATTTCAGAATAAGATGCAAGAGTTATTGCAAACATCAATGTCTGATAGAAATGAGCCAAATGTAGATAACATTTGCAACAAGATGCTAGGTGCATGATGCAGTGGCTAGACTCCCGTTTGTCTAATGGGATAACTCTTTTGAGCCTAAAAAATAATGTTGCAATTTTGAGGTGAGCCAATTGCTCTATCCTTATCAACACTAGCATACATTCAACGTCTTGAAATGGTAAACAAGCTTTAAAAAGTTATCCAAGCATAGAAAGTACCTAAGAAAATTACTTGGCCTGGATTATGTAAGCATTGAGGCTGAAAGGGAGTTTCAGTGTATATAAGTATTTTTGCAGTTGTAATTAAAATCTTGTACATAATCAAATTTAATGATATTTTATTTTTTATATACAATGCTTCAAATTTTCAATATTTTTGTATAATAAATTAACAACAAAAAATATAAATATTATATACAATAAAATGGATTAAAAATGTCATGAATAATTATAATTAACACGGTATAACATTTAGGTAAAATGTATATTAAAAATTTAACTACATTTTAGAAAACGTAGTTAAAAACTTTGGTTACATTTTTGAAAATGTAGCTAAAATCCCATAAAAGTAGCTAAAAATAATTTGCTACGTTTTTGGAAATGTAGCTAAAAACTTCTATATTATTAGTTACGAAAAGTAAGCATAGCAAAAGCGTACTGGTGACAATTAGGGAAAAGCGTCGCTTATAGTTTTCTGCTACAAGGAGTTGGTAACGTTTTCAGTGACGAGTACAAATCATCGCTAATGACTATTAACGACGATTGTGTTACTTTTAGCAACAAAATAAATTGTTGCTAATTTTGTTGTAGTGGTAGATAAAGCTGCATTATCTCCCTTTAAAGCTTGACTGAAAAGGCTATTAATTTTCATTCCTGAGTTGGTATTGTACTAACACCATAATTAAAAGCTTCATATTCAATAATGAAGTTTTAATGAATTTAGGTTAAACAAATATCGATTATTTGGTAGGTGGCAGATGTGCCAATGACTAAGGAGTCTTTAAGGAAACCACATTCAGAGGAGTGCCCATGGATTATTTCGATAAGGGTATCAAGTTCATCTAGCGGGGTGGTTTGTTAACCCCTTAGCACATGAACAGACTTTATAATTAGTTGGAAATAGGCATTAGGTTAAAGGTTAGTTGGATTACACGCATGATGGTGACATGCAAAAGTTTCAAGGTAACTTAGCAAGTCAGATCAAGCTGATGTGAGTTTTGGTAGAGTTTCAGACGTTGTACGAAATGATTTGTCCAATGCTGGGTTGTTAATGGACTAAAAACTTAGTGTATACTCAAATGAATAGATCGTGGCTAATGAACTTGACATGGTAAGCATCGGATCGAACTAGTATGCTATGACATGCTTTGGGCTTGGATGACACATCATCGACTGATAGAGATCATTGGGAGATCTTGGATGATGTGGTGAATGAGATCATAAGGGACAAATATCAGCTTTAAAAGATAAAGACCATGTGGGAGGATAATCTGAAGATAGTGAAGATCTTTATAGATATGGATGGATCATTCCCAGATAGATGTTATTTTTCATCCTATTTGAATGGAGATGTCATCTAATTGGATAAGGTAATGTAATCTGATAAGGATAAGATGTGAACAAGGTAGTTTAGTTATGTTAGGATTCTAACTTGGCCATCAAGCCAGAGATGCCTATAAATAGCTCATTTAAGCCCTTCTCCTCAGACACAGAGATTGAGAGAGCATTCAGTTATATACTTTGAGGGAAGTAATAAAGGTTAGCATTTTTGTATTTGTTTCGTGCTTTTATTATTGAAATTAATAGTCCAATGCTTTTGTAGTTTTCTTGCAAGAGTGTGAGAGTTAAACACTGCAAGGGTCGTGAGGCATTCAAAAACAACGTTTTGTTAATAGACTATCACGTGGAAAGGCTGCATCTTACTTGAATGGACCTAAGTGAGATTGTCGAGTAAAGGAGTAAACGCAACTTGTGGTATAAGTTTGCTACTTAGAAAGCCTTTGTAGCAATAGGCACATTACACAAACACATACATGCAACCCACACATAACTCTAAGGTTTTGTTTGGTAACTAGAAATAAAGAGGCAGAAATGAGAATGTTATTTTTATTCTGTAACTTTAAGTTGTTTGATTATTGGTAATAGATAAAACAAGGAATGACAAAATTAGAATAAATTTTAAACAATTCTGGATTTTATTCTTAAGGAGAGTATGAGTATAAGTTGAAATGGAATAAAAGATAAGAGACATTATTAGAATATTATCAAAATATTATGAACATATTATCAAGTTATTGTCAAGATATTGATTCTTATCATAATATTATCATCAAAATCATATATTACTATCTTTTATATCAATTTCTTCAACAATTATTTTATTTCGTTTCTTTGATACTTTTATTCTTATCATAAAAATTATTCATAATTATTTAAAAATTAATAATTTTATAAATCATTGAATTTTTATTAATTATTTATAAAAATAAAATATTTTAATTAATTATTTACAAAATAAATCATATAATAACAATAAAAATGTTCTCATTTTTAATATTTAATATTTAATATTGGTATAACTATTAACTATGTTTAATACCATATCAAACACGTATAATCAATAATTTCATTCCTATTTCAATTCTTACTTTTAATTTCAGTTCTTAATTTTTTATTCCGTTTCTTTCATTACTAGTTACCAAACGAGACCTAAGCTCTCATCAAAATAGGAATGACATTATTAATTATGCGTATTTGGTATGAGATTAAACAAATTAATAGTTATGTAGTATTTGATATCAAATATTAGGAATGATAATGATAATTTTTTACTCATATTTAGTTATTATTATTTTGTAAATAAGTAATTAAATATTTCCTATTTTATAAATTATTAACTAAAATTTTTTAATAATTTATAAAATTATTAAATGTAAATAATTATGAATAATTTTGTGATAAGAATAAATATCAACAGAACAAAATAAAATAATAAAATAATAAATTAATATAAAAGATCGTAATCTGTGATTTTAATAACATATTAAGATAAAAATCAACATTTTGTCAATATTCTAATAATATCTCTTATTCTTAAAATTTGATTCTAGCTTATACCTACACTTCATTAAAATTTTAATGAAGTGTAGCTTATACCTACACTTCATTAAAATAGATTATTCTTATAGTTTTTTGTTTTTTGATTTTTCAAGTTAATAAAAGAACAAAAAATTAGCAATTTTCTCGAAGAGTACTTCATAAAAATGTCCCATATAAAGTATATGCGAGGGGTTAGATTGCAATAGCCTTTGCAAGTAAGGGTTCTTATTCCTATCTCAACAAGGACAAGGAATTTTATACACTAAAGATATTTAATTGGGTTCCAATGAGCTTAATTTTCTATTTGAGTTTGCTCGATTCCTTAGCCTCTAGTTATATATCTTTGTTTTGTTTTCTCTCTAATTTACTTCTTTAAGAGTTCTTTGACAAATGGGAAAGATTTCAACAAGCTTTTTGATTTAGATTATCTAGTTTGTATATAACCTTTAACCAAAAGTTTAGGTTATAAGTATAGTGAATTTTTGGAGAAATATATCAAGGAGTGCTTTTACTAACATTTTTTTTAAGGTTCATCAAAATAGAAACAAGTAAATGAGGAAGAAATAGTAGGAACGGACCATAAGTTTATTATGAATTCTAATCAAGGTCAATATGAGTAACTCACTTGACAATTTAGTGAAGTTCGAAACAAGTTAGATAAATATGAAGCTTTTATAGATAATTTACAGCACAACTCACTTGTACCTACTAGGTTGGATGACTTTGAGGTTTTTTTTTGTGTGTGATGAGATTGATAGTACTGCCAAATACTTTGGAGATTTAAAATTAATGAGTAATAGAGGAGAAACAGATAAAAGAGGAGGTAGAATAGAGAAATAATTAAGGAGGTGATAAATTTGGTTTAGGTTATGATAGAGGGTATTAATAAAGAGTGGATAACAATATAGGTAGTATTAAGATGATGATACCACCACCTTTTAGAGGAAAGATAGACTCTGATGTCTATTTGTAGTTGAGGAGGAAAAGGTTAAACTAGTAGCCACGGAGTTTAGTGATTATACTATGGATTGTTTGGATCAATAAATTAAATTCTCATTAGGAGAATGAACCGAGAGAAGTCTATTAGGACATGGGAGTAGATAAAAATGGTGACGAGGAAGCGTTTTGCACCAAGCTCGATCCTATAAGAAAGATCTCTATCAAAGGCTTTGGAACCTCTTTAAAGTAGAATCAAAACCCTATAACAAACAAGCACTATAAAAAGTTTCTTCTCCTTCGTCAATAATTCCAAAGCAAAATTAAAATAGACGAGAATAATAAAAATTGATAGAGAGAATAACAGAAATGGATGAATAATTTCTAAGCAAAATGGATGATAGCAAAAATTATGAAATAAAAAGAATGCTAATTATGAAACGACCTAGGTAGCAAATATAGTAATCATATACTACACCAATTAATGAAACTTAGAGTAACGTTACATAGAAGATATATGAGGAGTTGAAATTAACAATTAACAGACTTTAAATCAGAGCTTTAATTACAAACGTTTCATCTCCTGTAGCTTTTAGAACAAAAATTTTGCATAAATTAAGTAACCAAATAGTAGTCCCTCTTTAAATTTATAATTCCAGTTTCTAGAAAACAAAAGAAGAATTGTCGTATAGGCAAAAGCATGATTCAAATTTAGGACTAAGACTTGAATAATACTAAAGCATATCAAGTGTTCAGAAAATACCAAATTATGAAAAAAAAAACATGGATCAACAGTTCCTAAGTGAAATGGAGGCAGAGCCGTTCCTATAGTTTTATAGGCCCGGGGCGAAATGAAAAAAAAGGGCCCCAATAAATTGACAATATACTTAAATTTACATATTTGTATGAAACATAGATGACTCAATTTATAAATTTACGTAACCAACTAAATATTAAATGATCATAACACTAACAAATACACAGAGGATCGTGATTTATAAAAAGGCTTTATGTTTTAAATTTAATATAATAACTAATAATTAATCATATAACGTGGTAAATACACAAATTTGACGTGGCTATCACATTACTGACTTTAATAAAAATCTTCACGTTAGACTATTTTAATTTTATAATAAATTACAAATTTAGAATAATATTATAAAATAGAAATAAATTGAAGATTTTTTTTATAATTTACCAAAAAATTATGAGTCCCATTATCTTATTATAAAAAAGAAACCATGTGATCCTTGCATGGCGCTATTTTTTTCAGTCAATAAATTATCAAATAAATGATTATTTATTTTTAAATTTAAATAAAATATTCTATTTTTAATTATTTAATAAATATATTTTTAAATTTAAATATTTTGAAATAAAATTTTAAATTAGTTATTGACAAAACTTCAAAGTAATTGTTGCGGTCTTGGCGTAGTTTTGTTGGTATGTCTGCATATCAATGGCGTGCTTTATTTTGAATCGTATCTCCTGTCTTTTGTATCAACTTTGGACTTACCAAATCAAATATGATTACATATCCCAGAGGAGTGGTTTCAAATACTTGGACTTGAGCAAATGAGACTATACATACACACACACACACGTTGAGACCCAACCCAAACTTACATTCAATTTCTAGCCATATCCATGAAATGCTAATGTGAGAGGGGTTGAGGGGGGCTGAGGGGCCCCCTTCTTATAGGGGCCCTGGGCAGGTGCCCCGCTGGCCCCTGCCTAGGGCCGACCCTGAATGGAGGAGAACCTATATCTTAACAAAAGAATTAAAAACAAGTATCACAAAAAAGGCCATACCACTAGAGTGAGAAGAAAAGAAGCAAGGAAACATAGTGTAGAGAGACACCAAAGGTGTTTGGTTTAAGAGAGAAAACAAAATGTAGAGAGATACTAAAGGTGGTTAGTTTGAGAGAGAAAACATACTATACAGAGATATCAAAAGTGGTTAGTTTGAGATAGAAAACATAATGCAACCAATATGAGATAGAAACCAAGACAAAAACCAAGTGCATGAGAGAGATATAAATGCTAAAGCACCTATGAATGAGGTAAAAGCTGAGGAGATAAATGATGTTATGGCATCTGAGAAATAAAATCCAAAGAGAAGAAAATGCGAGAGCGAAGCTTGAGGGAGAAAGATAAGATAATTTGGGGTTTTCTTCAATTTAGGGTTTGTTTTAGATAATTAGGAGTTAATATTAATTATTTCATTAATATTTTTTAAATTCTATTAGTAGGCCTCACTTAGCCACGAGGTAGTATTAATATTAAACATAATAAACATTGTCACGTCAATTTTAATGTCGTATTTAACTGACATACAATTAACCCCATCAAAATATCATTCATTTAGAGTTTGTTTTGAACATTTTTCAAATGTTATTATTTAAATTGAATACGTTGAAACTTTAGTATTCAAAATATACTCTAATGAAAACGTTGAGGTTTAAAATGCACTTTTGGTCATCAAAACCTTTAAAAAGAATCTTCTTCAATCTTTTATATTAAATCTTACTTTAGGTTCTCTAAAAATTTATGATCTTATATAACTTGCTAGTGGCAATTAAACCTTAGAAAATGATCACTCTAAATCCTTTCTCTTTTGGGGTATGGCAATTTATATCCTTCTCATATTTGGTGTTCAATTTCTTAAGTTAAACTTGATCTTGATATAATGCTCCTTGGTCTTGTCATATTAATATCAAAACAAATTCCCACGAATCCTATTCGTGAGGGTTGTATTAACCAATGTTACTACAAACTCTCGATATATCAATTTTGACAACTTTAACTTATGTTGGTCAACTACTACCCTATATAGGTCAATCAATCCTCCCAAAATCATGAATATAATAATTTCAAATTCTCAAACTTCATTTTTAATGCAAATACATTTCAAATTTTTCTCAAAAGTGTTTTAAAGTGTAAGAGGATTTTCTTTGAAATCAAAATTTTAGTCCCTCTTGATAAATGAAAATATTCATTTAATTTATTAAAAAGTTATGTGCTTATGTATGGTGAGCCTTTAAGATTATCAAGGGGACTAAGTGAAAGTCTAATAAACATTACAGATTGTTATAACATTGATATGCCTTCATCTTCTTCTCCCTACTTTTTGATCTTCACTTTGAATGATGCAAAATTCAACTTTTTTTAGCAATTTTGTGAAATATTTCTTAATTTATACATGGTCAATTTTTTTTCTTATATTTCTTTCAATAAATTAAAACTCATTAATAATGCTTATATTTTGTTATCATCAAAATATTGATTAGAAACACCCTTAGATTAGCAGTTCTTAACAAGGAGAATCTTATCTCCAATCCTTCTTCCTTTAGAAAATCAATATATTGATGGTTAATAATAAATTGGAGGCAACCTTCATTCTATTAGCAATCATATTTAAAATGACTATAAATCATATTATAACATATAATGTGTATAAAACCATATAAGAAAGAAGGGTAAACACATTTAAGGACCAAACTAATAAATGTGGAATTTAGATTTCTAGGTAATTTTTTATTTTAAATAAGATTAAGATGCTTTCAGTTAATGATAGGCTTTAGAAAAATGAGACACTAAATCCATTTGGTTTTAAGACTCTTAAGCTATTAAAATAAAAGAATGTGTTTTTCAACTTCTTTAGGGGTGAAATATTTTCATATGATTTAAAATTTTAATGTCAATAGTTAAAGTTAAAACTTGTGTACTAGAATAATGAAAAAGGATACGATTTTATTGTTTTGCATTGCGTTGATATAGTCGTAAAAAGAAAGGTGTTATGATCTCCTTCTCTTATCTAGTTTACTCTAACTTTCCTTGGAAATGACACAAAATTTTTGAGACGGGTTTTGTTGGGCCAATAAACGGTCTTTCAGTTGTCATGGATTATACTCATTGGATCATACGAGCCAGTGAGATGAAAAATTGGGTTTTTCAATTTTAGGGGCTGCCTTTGGGGACTTTAGTCCGATGGACTAAACCCCTGGAAAGATGGGTCAAGATTAATACAGATAGTGCTATGAAACTGGGCTCTAATATTGCTTTTGCTGGAGGGATTTTAAGGAACTGTTAGGGGCACTGGTGTGGTGGCTTCTTACAGCATATAGGAGTTGGTGATCCTTTCATGGCTGAACTCTGTGGTGTGTACTCCGGAATGTTGCTGGCGTGGAATCGGGGCTATCGATGCGTGATAGTGAAAGTGGACTCATTAGAGGTCATTAATATTCTTTCCTCCTGCCGGAATGAACTAATTGAACATTCTTTTTTGGTGATAGGTATTCATGACTTGATACGTCGAGATTGAGAAGTGCGACTGGAGCATACGCCTCGCGAAGGGAATCAGTGTGCGGATCATTTGACGTATCTAGCTTCTTTCGCAACGTCGGGCTTACATACACTTCAGGAGCCTCCCCAGAGCTTCTTGGATGCACTCTACCACGACATGCAAGGCACCCTTTACAATAGACCACTTTATAAGGGACTCACCTCGCTGAACTAGCTAGTTTCTTTTGTTTTCTTTCCCTTGTGTCCAAAAAGAAAAGCGTTCTGTCATAGAAGCTGACATTTGTAGGGTCAGTCCTAGTGGACAAATAACATTCTATAGCATACTTGAGCAAGCCATTATCTCCAAAATATCACCTATCCTCCACTTGCTAAAAAAGAATTTCCCATAGTAGTCAAGACTATCAAACACTGAAGACATTAATTCATTAGAATGCATTCCTTTAACACTCTCCCAGTAATTATGACTACCAAAACTAGTTGACTATGATTTTGAGATTCTTCAGAGAAGTGACAAAGAAAACATAGATACGAATTTCCTTTCTAGAGTTCATTAAAACTGAACTATTTTTTGGTGGTCTATGATGTGCAGACTGATCTTTTACTAGATCTTAAGGCGAGCTAGGAGAGTAATTCCGTACTATAAAATTTGATCACCAAACTCAATGAGGAAGCGATCAAATCTCACTCTAATGAATGTAAGGATGGTCTCCTGAGGTGGAAAAGGAGGAAAACAGTCGGTCATTCACCTCAATTAAAGAACACGTTAATATCACTACTGCATGACAACCTTTAAAGTGAACGCTCAAGAACATAGGGCACTACTAAAAGGCTTCTAGCATTGTTTCGTTGGAAGCACATTTAAAGCGCAATTACGTTAAGCGGAACAAATATAAGAAGTTCCTTTGGCATTGATGGATAGACACCAGCATGAACATAAAAGGCGTTCCCAAATCTAATGGCTCCTCATCACTTTTAACAAATACGACCACTTCATCACTTTAAGGCGCCCTTATTGGACTCAATACGTGACTCAAATTTTCAAATTGCAAGACATACTTCAGCAAAAATTCTTCAATCTTTTTTGGACTTATATCTTCAGCCTATTACCTTCAGACGAAAGATCAAATAGAAATACATAATCAGACATTAGAAACTTATTTATGATCATAACCAGAGATTGTCCTACCACAAGGTCTTAAGACATTGGTGGAGTGGTATATAACACCACAAAACACTAAACAACTCAACTCCTTTCAGAGGTATTATATGGCTATTTGCTCCCATATGTGTACCTTATTTAGCAAGCGACTCCCAAGTGCTGGCTAATAAAGGAAGCAGCTATAGAGGTTTGGATATGGACTACGTATATTTAAAGTTTCAACTTTATAAGCAACATTCCATCTACTTTTAGAAGTAATCAAAAGTTAATTCCTCGATTCTGTGATCCTACAGAATAATTGACAATGTGGAAATGGCCTACAAGTTGGAAGTTCCTCTGATGGTACTGATTCGCAATGTTTTCCATGTCTAGTAATATCACAAGCTTTGCAACCTTATCTAGCACTTACCTACAACTTTAGAATCTATGACGAAATTCCTCGTGGCTATTACTATCTTGGATGGAGGTATCATCAAAAGATACAAGGCTGCAACGCAATGGTCTAATGCATCCTCTAAATAGGTTAAATGGGAGCTTCTCTTTGAAATTCGCGGACATTTCAGACGATCAACCTTGCGGAGAAAGATGGGAGGAATAATACAAATATTTTTTCATTACGATGTCCTTTTTTCTATCCTTACGGTTCACGTTATGCCAATTAACCAAGCGGTGAGTTCAGAGTCAATTGTTATGGACTTGACACTTCGCACTTTGCTTTAGAATCGTTGGAACTCCATCGATGAGATCAAATATCGATGCAACAGACTTCTCAAAAACAGAAATGAACATTGTCTCTTCTTCCGGCGTTCTCTTTCCTTTGTCCTCTTATACTCTTCATAAACTTTTGTATCAGCTGCGCAGCTACGCAGCTGATTCTAATAAAACTTATAAACCTCTAAGTCTTTGTTTGGACGGAAGGAAACCACCAGAAAAGAAAGGAAGAGAAATACAATTTCCCTTCCTTTTTACTATTTGGACAAAAATAAGCAAAGAAAAGGGAGAAAATGGAAAAATATAGGAGAGAAATTTATACCAAATATATTTCCCACCAAATTGGTGGGAAAGGAAGGGAAATTCAAGAAAGTAAATTACTATTGTATCCTTATTTAACAAAAGATAAACAAGTTGTATAATCAGGACATAAAGGTTTATAATTTTCAATTCTCTCATTTGATAAATTAAGAAAACAAACAAGGGAAAAGAAATCTAATTTCTCTTTCATTCTTTTCTCCTCTTTTCCCCTCAATATTTTCTTTCATTTCCCTTGTGCAAATAAGGATTCAAATAAAGGCTAACTGAACCTAGTGTGCTTGCAGTTTAAATTGGGACGGTCCTTTTCTCCTCTTTTTCCCTCAATATTTTCTTTCATTTCCCTTGTGCAAATAAGGATTCAGCAAATAAGGATTCAAATAAAGGCTAACTGAACCTAGTGTGCTTGCAGTTTAAATTGGGACGGTCCTATGGGCAGAGGGAAAGAAGGTAGACGAAGAGAAGCCCTGCACTTCTTACTACCGCCATTTGTTGTTTTTCAGCCTCGGTTAAATTTAACAATGTGCTTTGCATGAACAACTGACCTGGTTGTCGGAGATTTATGTTTAACTTGTTTCCTCAAACCATGAGGTGGAGCATCTAGGTGGGGGCTGGCAAAAATTTTAGACCGAAACGCATATGGCACGACAAACAGGTACATGTTATATCGTTCATACAAGGGCCATCGAGTGTTCAGTAGATTACATCATGCTGGTTTTAGATTTCTCTTGAAGAAGGAAAAGGAAAAGCATAAAATAGACCGCATAGATTCAACCACTGGCTCTATATGACTAACATAAAATTGCGAGTAAGTTGTACACATTCGTGGTTTTATATGCCCTCATCATATCAATGATGTTGACAAAGCAATCCTCCTAAATATGGTATCATATACCGGAGGAAGTAGTACCAATAGAAGAAAGATGCCAGACCCACCAAAGTCTAGAAATCACATTTTGACAAATAAACTGATGCACGATAGCCAGCTAGCGACAACTAATATTTCCTATTTTCGGACTACTATCAACCCGAAAAAGAGAGAGATACTTAGCCTCTTGGCCCCCATCCATTAGAATAACCACCCTTGTCTCTGGCATTTGAATCCTTCAACCCCCCATAGTGCCGTGGATAAGAAGATCCTGCCCCATCCATAGCATTAGGTGCCGTCCTCGGCTGCTCTGAGGATGGAAGTGCCCATCCTCCCCTGCTTGCCTGTGCATTGCTACCAAGCCCTAAAACTCATTGTAGGAAGCGTGGTAAGTACATAAAATGCTGGAAAGAATCTTCCCTGTCCTAGTGACGGCAGAAGAACTAAGCATTCTTATCTCAAGAAAATTGAGAAATCCAAGAACCGCATTTTGAGGAGTAAGACTCTCTCAAACATGCAAAGCCTAAATAAGCATTACAAAGTTGCAAGTAGCATTAATACCTATATTATCATGACCAGTGAGATTTTGTGCCCACCCAGGTAAATGCTGTCTGGCATTTACCTTCCAAGCTTCTTCAAAACCAGCAACCTCACCTGAGGATAAAAACCCACAACTCTCAATTGTAAGGAGGAAGAGGTGTAAAATGCATAAAATGGTAGTAATAAAATGAAAAGTGCACACCTTCATGAAGATTATGCAAGGTTTGGACGGAATCCACCCTACCATCTGAATTAAGGTTCCTTGTAAGAGTATGTCCCTGTAGATGACAATTCATTGTTTGAGCAACTTCAACCTAAACATTCAATGACATATATCTTGAATCCAAAAACTAGCGAACATTAACCTTGTTCTTAAGTCCCCTTGAAAGCCTGTGAGATGCTTTTCCTGTTGAAGTATCTGCTTCTTTGCTCTCCTCAACTGTCACCTATTTCGCAAAGGCCAACTTAGGAGCTGGAAAGAGAACTATGATTATCTTTAAAAAAAAAATCAAAACAAGAATACTTACTCCATCACTGCCACTCCTCCTTGTCTTGGACGAACTATAATAAGCTCCATTAGCACCACCATAAGTAACAGTAGAGCTTTGAAAAGTGAAGCTGTGACCTTGAGGCTGTGACCTCGATTCACCAAACCTGTTATAATCATTTCGGTACTGCAAAAGCTTGCTCTTTCTCTCTACAAGGAAGGGAAAATGTGAGCAGACTAACCAACAAATAAACATGAAAAAACACTGTGATTTTGCAACCAGAAAGTAGTATAACTTACCTTCAGCTTCATCATCCGGATCCTCCACATACGGTTCCTTGCTTGACCTACCATGTTTTCTAGGATTTTCTTTCTTATCATCATGAGCATCTTTATTTTCATCATCAGAGTCTATCTCTTCAATAATTGGTCCCCTTGATTTTTTGGGCTGTGGAGCTTCATTTTCCAAGTATGCAGGTGGATGCATGTTCACAAAGGGATTGGGATTGGAGCCAAAGAAACCAGACTCAAACATGCCTCCGAATGGGCGGGTGAAAAAAGGATCATCAAATGGATCCCTTCCCCCAAAAAATCCAGATAGTAAACTCCTATGCTGTTGCCCAAATCCACCAAAGCCCCCGAAATCGTCAAAAGGATCACCAAAGTTAAAAAAGGGATCACCATTACCCCTTCTCCCTTGCATTTTACAAAACCCTGGAAAGCAGCAAATAATTCCAAAATCACAAGTAATTATTAGTTTGTAGCAAGTCTTGTCGTCATAAGCATTCATAAAATGAAAAATAACAGCACTATGCCACCCAAAAGTCGCACCCATCCAGAAAGAATAAAATCCAGAAAACCGAAAACATGCCTCTGATCAACCAATCTCGGAAAATCCAGAAATAGAAACTTTTACAGATAAAATTGTACCAGAAAGCATCTAAAAAAACAAAATACAATCATAACTTTCCAATAATAAATTCAAATTTTGAGAGTAAATCAGAAACTTGATCGGAAACCCCCAGGAAATATGTTTGAATTTCAAGAGGCAAATCTGAAATCTTTAAGAAAAGATCAAATTCGCGGTTTAATTTTAGGTTGTTTAATATTAAGATCATAAAGAAACAATAAACTCAAATGAAAAGATCAACCATATCCATCTTCAACAAAAAGCAGTACATGACCCAAGACAAGCAGAATCAAACTTTAGGTTCCCATCTAATAAACCAAATAAAACGAGAGAGAGATACCTTCAAGAGTCGATTCAAAGAAACGCGAAAATGGCGAAGAATTGAAGACAAATCGATAAGAATCAGAAGATGTAGAATGAACTTTGGGTTAATAAAAGCTAAATATGTGAGAGAAACAACCACTCCTACGTCGTCTTGCTTTTTCAGAGGTCGTTTAGGGGAAGGTTAGGAAACTTCTGGATTGTATAATTTAACTGGGTTGTAAGAGAAAATTAAAAGAAATTTATGGGCTGTTCATAAGTTGATTGATCCAATCGTCTTTCTATTTCTCCTTTGGGCTTCTTACGTGAATATACGATGCAATGGCCCATATGGAATATCTGAGTAAGTTTTATTTGGGAAAATAATGGAGTAAGTAGGGTTTACAAATGTGTGATAAATTTTAATCTTTATAATAAAGTTAAGGGTAAATTATATAAAAAATAAAATTTACTCAATTTTATAATATTAGTCTATTTGAAAAGACACTAAGATGTTCCAAAATTTAACTTTTTAGAAAAATAACCCTACTCCTACTTAATAGTATTAACATGACTCAACAAAATTATCTGTCACGTGTATAAGACATCTGAACTAGATCTTACACATTAGATATAATTTTCAATAATTAAAAATATTCAAAATATCATAAACCCTAAAATCCCTAACACACTTTGTTTGGAAAGCAAGGAATTGAATTCAATTCACTTGTTTGAAACACTCTTTGTAGCATGAATTCAACTCATAACTCATGTGTGATTTGAATTCCATCTGCTTATATAAATTGAATTCTTTCGAAAAACCACGAGAATTGAAATCTGAGAGGTGAGAGTAGTGGGTTTCGTTCTCAACCCTAGTCTTCTTCCAGCAACAGCCGACCTCTTATCCTCTTCTTCCACCAACGGCCGACCTTCTTCTCCTCTTCTCCGACGCACCAGCAGAGCAGACCGTCATCGCCGACGCACCAGCAGACGAGCTTCGTGGTCACGAAGACGACGTACGATCTCTGTCCCTTACTCCTCTCTATT
>JANZXV010000212.1:27196132-27210965 GCA_027576455.1 Erythroxylum roigii | reverse complement strand
TAACACATGGTCCAATGATATCAAGACGATTGGATTAATCAACTTATGGGTTGTTCATAAGTTGATTGATCCAATCGTCTTTTTATTTCTTGTTTCGGCTTCTTACGTGGATATACGATGCAATGGCCCATATGGAATATCTAGTAAGTTTTATTTGGGAAAAATAATGGAGTAAGTAGGATTTACAAATGTGTGATAAATTTTAATCTTTATAATAAAGTTAAGGATAAATTATATAAAAAATAAAATTTACTCAATTTTATAATATTAGTCTATTCGAAAAGAGACTAAGATGTTCCAAAATTTAACTTTTTAGAAAATAACCCTACTCCTACTTAACAGTATTAACATGACTCAACAAAACTATCTGTCACGTGTCTAAGACATCTGAACTAGATCTTACACGTGAGATATAATTTTCAATAATTAAAAATATTCAAAATACCATAAACCCTAAAATCCCTAAGTTAAGGTAAATTCTTAAAAACATTATCGTTTCTCACCATTGCACTATTAGTTGCACAATCATTATACCACCTCTTTGTTACCGCTGCACTACTAGCGCACCATCATCGCAACATCTAAAACATTGTTGCATTTCACTCTAACTCTCATTTCCACCATCACACCATCAACTTTGACACTTCTAGTTGTACACCATAGGATGCTATAAAGGGAGTGGCACACGTGATACTGAGATTTTCAAAATTTTATTATCATTAGAACAAGAGGTTAAGATTCCAACTTAAATAAGATTTGTTCTTAATCGAGTCTTATTTCCACTTTCTCTTTCTTTATTCTTGTTGTCTATTTGGCCCTTAATTTTCCATTGATACTACGATATACTAATATTAGCAAATGTAATTTGATCATAATCTTGCTTAAAGCTTTTATTGGTCCAATATGATTAGAAACTTTATGCAAACAACTTTGCGTTCTTACTTATGTTGACGTAGAAAATCAAGCTATTAATTTATGTTTGATAAAATTTGTCATGCTAGTTCATTATATGATAGATAGACTTTACTTTTAGTATGAATTTTGGTAAAACATTATGCTTGTGTCTTAGATATTCTTATAGGATTTAATACTTAAAATAAGTAATATTTGTTATCAGTTTTTGACTCAACCTCTTTAAAGAAAAGGAGTGAATTTAGAGAACAATTGAGACAATTTGGAATAACTTTATAAGATGTGAAGAAAGGACCGCCGTTTTAACTCTTAGACCTTTAAGTTGAAGTCGTATAGTCTTATAAGTGTTGGTGAGCCTTGGCTGATGCTTCTTATAAGTGTTGGCGAGCCTTGGTTGATACTTAGCGCTTAGGTTAATAAAACAATGTAAAGATCTGCGAGAAAACAAGTTAAAATAGGCATTATTGATGAAAGCTCAAGAATAGGCAAGTGTTAGTATGCAATGGTTACATATTGGCAAAAATCTTCGAAGAAAGCCAAGATTTAGATGCAAGACTAAAGACGATGGTACAACCAAGTCCTATTGAAGTATGAGGGTCCACAAAGACACTTAACTTCAATAAGGAGGTTAAAAGGTATATAAACGTACAAGGTTGATTATATGCTTAGGATGACTAAATCCGAAGGCTTATTAAGGAACTTGACTTTAAGATATGATGAGGTGGCTTAAAATGGGAGCATTACATAACAAAATGGGAGAATTTCTTCAAGTAGTGGGAAAGTAGATTGGATGACATGACAATGGATTAACATATTCCAAACACTAATATTATGTTCAAAAGAGAAATTAATGACCTAAAGTGGATAAATCTCCACTAACTTGGTGAAGATAGTGGAAGAAGTGACAACACCCTACTAACTTGGTGGGTTTGTAAAGAAAATGGGTAGTTTTACTTTACTTGGTCCCTAAGTTCTTATTAACCTATATAAAGGCATTCTTTGTAGTTCACTTGGATGAAGTAATGTACATTCAATCTTCTATAAGAGAGTTGAGAACTTAAATTTAAGTGGGGAGTTCTTGGATTGGTGTTCTTGTAAAGTGTTTTAAGTAAGAAGTCACTTGTGTTCCTTTATGTTATATATTCTTGATTTGATCAATAAATGGTTGGCCTGTCGTATCTCTCTTGTTTTTCCATTTAATTGTTTGTACAAAACACTTAAGTGATTATAAGTATGAGGGAAACATTGAAAAATGAGAAGCATGAAGCATTCAAAAGTTAGTGAAATTGTTGGTCGATCATAAGGGAAGGTTGAGTAGGGATTTAAGACTTAATCTTAGTTGTCATACAAAGACATAGGCTCATTGACAAGTTCATACATTATTGGTGAACAATGGTCGGTGAAAGCAATCTTATAAAAAACGTTGCTTAAATATAGACAGTCATTAGTCCTTTAGCCTTAACATAAGAGCTTGTGGTTCCTTTCTTTGAATGAGACAAAACTTTAGTGATTGAGCTTCAAAAAATGAAAAGAGCACTTGAGGAATAGATGAAAGCTTATACGAAGATGAGCTGACTTGTTTGTGCTAAAATATGCTATGTCTAGGCATGAACTAGAAGTCTAATCGAAAATCACTTTAGTGAAAGAATGCTAGCCCTAATTTTCAATGGCAAATGGAGTACTAAAGAGCCCAAAAATTTCTTATTATATGTGGAACAATACTTTACAATAATAAACATGTTTGATTTGAAAAAGATGTAAATCACAATTATATACATAGTGGATGATGCAAAGTTGTGATAGAGAACGAGAACTTATATCGATATCAATGTAGGTAGGCCTCCTTTTGACACTTAGGAGAAAATGAAAAAGGAGATAATGAGCCAATTCCTCTTCAACAACACTTCATAGTTCAAAAGAGAAGTTCTGAAGTGGTTAAAGAAAGACAACTCAATGTAGGAGTATGGGAAAATTTTCATTTATTTGATGTTATATGTATATACATATAAGTGGAAGATAAGTTGCTCAACTTCGTAAGTAACTTGCAAGGTTGGGCATAAATGGATTCTAGAGGCAAAACATAAAAGACCTTCTTAATACAACAAAATTTTCATATGCCTTAGTGGATCATCACTCATTCAAACTAGCAATAAAAGAAAGAAAAATGGTGGGAAACAAAATGGTTGGGAGAAATGTAAGGAAAATGTTTACAAAACTTCACACTGTAAGTCAAAGAAATAAACAAAACAAGACATTAATTATTTCATTTGTGAAGGGCCACATTTTGCTTATGAATGCCCAAAACAAAAGGTAGATGAGTACAAAATGAATTCTATGGTTATAAGGGACCAAGGAAAATGAGAAAAAGATTAGACAAAGGAAGTTTACCTCAATAATTATGCTATATTAGGTGTAGTGGGCCTAGTAAAGGAGCATCCAAACAAAAGCAAAGGCAAAATTGATAGAAAAGGAAGATGGTATTAGTGGGAACTTTGGATAAAGAGTCTTCGAGGGAATCACTTTCAGAGAAGTGTCTATAGATTATCTCGATAAGGGCATCGAGTTTTTCTTTTAAGGGCAGTTTGTTAGATCCTTAAGTCCAAGTTGCGAAATGATGCAACTTAAAGCGAATTAAATACCGAATATACTATAAAACTAGTAAATAACAAGCAAAACACATTAAATATGGGTATATAATTATAGTCAAATAAGCATTTATCAAATATCCCTACACTTAAGCTTTTGCTTGTCCTAAAGCAAATCATAATCTGAATCATTAATCTTACAAACAACGATCCCTTATTTCCTCAACCTTGGTTAATGCTTAGCACTTAGATTGACAGAACAAGGATAATTAATCTAATTTCTATGCTTATAAGAAATTTATGAATGTTAAAATCACAAATGCATGATGTAGCAGTAGTTAGCACAAACAAATACGGGTCAACTCCACGAGGAGGGTAAATACTAGTAATTACCCTTTTCTTATTATCTAACTGTCGATTTAGATTGTGGATTTAATTAAAAATTAATCCAAATAATTGAACTACGATTGAAACAATAATGAAATTAAGGTAGAGGAAAATACTTAGAAAAGTCTATATTAAATAAATAGTAACTAAGTGATGAATCAACTTAATCTGAAAACAAACCTAAGTACTCTTAGGAAGTAAATTTCATAGCAAAGAAAGTTGTCTTGTGAAGGGTAAAGATCTTTGGGTAAAGTCTTACTCTTTACCAAAGCTACCCATATCTCGTGTCGGTGGGTCTAACTTAGGAGAAAGATCATACTACCAGATCTTACGCTGCTTCCTTATCAGCTCAGATCTCGCTCACACTACCTAGATCTATCCACGGTGGTTGGCTTGATCAATGGGTTGCTACCCAGATCTCCTCTTCAGATTTGGGTTGTGTCGCCTAGCTCTCGCTTGCTCGGTAGGTCACTTGGGTAAACAGAACTAGGTCGTGTTTGGGGTAACCATTATGGGAAAGGCGTGAGATGGAGGAGCTACAATGTGGGGATAATGGTGTAAGGCGACTCGGCGAGAGGCAGGAGGATAACGACGTGAATTTCATAGAAGGGGATAGGGCACCTTCACCCCTATCCATGGAAGATTTCCCTGCGCTCAATCGAGAGGTTTGTCAAAAGTATGCATCTGGAAAGGGGGAAAGCTCACTAACTTCAGATACCCAAAACCCTTCCCCTAACACTAGTGCTTGGACAAAGAAAATTCATGTGCAGCAGCCTAAGATACATCTGAAATACTACCCGGACACTATGAAGGATGGTGTTGTCAGTCCACCAATTGAATTGCTGGCTTTGAAGCAAGAGGCCCGCATTTCCAATCATCAATGCCTACGCCACTGCAGGATGGGGTAAGAATGGTTTGGAAAGCACTTTACTCATAGATGATGGCACTATTTTGTTTAAATTTGTTGTTGATAGTAATTTGAATGAAATAATGGAAATGGGACCTTAGCATATAGGGGGCCAACCCATGTTTATTCAGAAGTGGAAACCTAAGATAGCTTTTGATAGGGAATGTGCGGAATTTTTTCCTATATGGGTGCAGTTTCATAATTTACCACTAGAATTTTGGATAATTAAAGGATTGATTTTTTCAGCAAGCTCTTTAGGAAAGTCTCTTTGTGTGGATGCTCAAACATCTAGAATGAAGCGAATTGGGTATGCAAAAATCTGTGTGGAGGTCAAAAGGAAACTATATTACTTGATCATTTGCCAATTCTCAAATTGAGTGAAACAGGGGAGATTGAAAAATCTGAAATTAAGGTGACATATCCCTAAAAGCCTCATAATTCAACGAAGAAATAGATTCCTACAAGAAATTTTTTTCAAACTAGATGTTAGGATGAATTATTGGGGTTTGATTCTTCTCTAACGGATAATGATGAGGTTGTGGGAGTACAAATTATTGCTAATGAGATTTTGGATAACTCAGCAATTGAAACCCTAGAAACTGAAGATGGGAAGCCCAATATAGCACCTAAACACACTTCTCCCAATGGTCTGAAAAATGAAGTGCACCACTTCACCTCACGATATTCAGAGCATTATTAGATGGATTGGGCTAACACATTGACTCCACTAGCAATTGTTGGGCAAAATGAGAATTCTAAAATTAGGTTGATGTATGAAGAATAGGCAACAATGGTAAACTCCAGTGATGGTGTGGCAAGTTGGGGGATTAGGAATATCATCTCTCAAAATGCAGAACAGAAAATAGTTTCCCCTCAGAAAAGCAGTCTAGATTTGACAGCAGAGGATTATGATTCTCCATTAGCTGCAGACCAAATCCCTGACATTCCAAGAGATTTTTGTGTGCAGTTAAAAACTACAAAATGGAAATCAGTCGGGAAGAAAAAATTATGAAATACCAATAATAGGGGATTTAACGACCCTCATAAATAAGAATGGAGATGAAGTATAAATAATGTTTGTAGTTGATTATTCTTGTGGACAAATAATGCCTTACTTAAGGAGTTAGTTTGTCATATTGTCAATATGATAATGGAGGCGAGCCAAGAAGCCTATGGGTTACCTCTATTCTTATAGCCCTAATTTGGAAACATTAACATCTTCGATGTATAGATGGGAGGGGTCTTTTACCTCCTTTACACTCGACTTGCCTTAGATAAGCAATGATGTTGTTCTTACTAAGCTGTTGTTCCAATTGGTTTTGTTTGTATTGTGTATTGTGTTGTCGTTTTGTTATAGGAGACTAAGGAGAGTACTCTTATTCTCCTAATATTGTTCTTCATCTTTAATATATAAATCCAATTTTTTAATTCTTAAAAAAACTAGGTGATGAATCTTTTTAATAATTCTTAAATATTAACTCTTTGTCATGTAATTGTATTATTGATTATTGGACCATGGAAATTCCTATCTTATGTTAATAACCTTCTAAGACTACCAACAATTAATCCATTAGTTGATTAACATGAATTTTTTTAGTTAAAACTTTTAGGATTGCATTAACTATTTATAAATTTCACTATTAGATTTGATCTTAATTTAGAGGATTTACGTTGGCCTATCTATAGGTTTACACGCAACTCCTTCCAGTTATGGTAAATTTATTTATAAAAAAGGATTTCTCAATCCCAATCATATGAAATCAAATCAGAAAATAATATTCCAGATATATTAGAACAACAATAAAGTACATAATTGTTTGTTTATGTTTTAAGTGTATGTGGTTTAGGGTATGATTTTGGACCTTAATCTTGTATTCTTGAGGTGTTATGATATGTTTGTTAGTGAATGAAACTAGATAAATAAAGATTAAAGGAAGATGTGACATGTTTGGGTTAAAAGGAAGGGTCACGATTGTGACACCCTTGTCACAATCATGACACCCTTGCCACGGTCGTGACAGACACAGGATTTTTCATTTATTTTGATGTTTAGAAGGCATTTTTGGGACAATGTGGTCTGGCTAAGCTCTAAACTTAACCCTAAGTTACTCATTTACTATATATGAACAAAAAGAGACCAAAAAGAGGCAGCCACCATCTTACTAAATTTAGATTAATCCAAGGAAGATCAAGAGGAGCTTCAATTGTCCAGCATTTTCTAGAGTTGCAAATTCAGCTCCAAATCAAGTTTTTGTTTCTTTCTTTTTGTTTTTTTCTTTAAACTTAATGTGTAGACTAGATTGGAAGATGTTATACATGTTGATGATATTTTAATTTTATATTAGGATTTTTCCTTGGCTCATTTTGTGACTTAAGCATTTTTTATTTCAATGCATTGTTTTAGGTGTTGTGATATTTATGTTTACTTATACTTCAAAAATGAATCGAGAGAGTGAGTCAATAGTTATTTGATTAAGTTGGTAATGAGAGTTAACAACCTAATAAATAACGTAAATATCAATTTGATAATCATACGAAGAGAGATCTTGTGTGAGAACTCGATTATCTGATAGATTGCTTAAGAACTAATTGAAAATGTTAAGTTGTTTTTGTTAATTGAGATATTGCAAATCTGGAATTTGATAATCAATTAGGGATAATTAATTGGGTTTAATTGATTAGGTCTTGAGAGAGAATAATCAAACCCTTCAAAAATCTAGGATCGACACCAAATTAAATTAAAAATGGTTAAGGGACCAAAATGATGATAGAACGAATCTTATACTTGCACTCTTGATCATCCTTATTTTATTGTGACAGCTCAATGGTTAAGTAGTTTAGTGCTCAATTTTATTTGATTGTTTAATTTCTGAATTTTATTTTCTCTCAATTCATATTTCACAACGTTAGACAAAGTTAGGTTCATTTAGTTTTAGCTAATTTCTTGTGGAATCAATACCTCAATTACTACAAGTTTACGATTCGTATACTTGCAAATATTGAGAGTTTAATATTAGGTAAAACTTGCTCAACACTTTCCAATATACAAGGTGTGAAAAAGCAAAGTTATCTTTTCTTGGAAATAATTTTGTCCTTTCAAATTCTACTAACACAAATCATTATTGACAATAATAAAAGAAGTAAAGTTAAGCTAGCCATTTACTCTTCGTACAAATTCAGGGTCCAAAATAATCTTGAAAGGGACAATGAAAAAAAATGCAATTAATTATAACATCTATTTTCACTTTCTTAATGATGTATCTTCAAATAGGAACATAATGTTTAGAAGTACGTCAAAAATTAACAATTTATGTAAAGATTCATCGGTTGTCTCAATACACTAAGGATCTTTCCACTTTTGAATGTAATTTTTGTCTTATATTTGTAACTCACTCGAACATATATGATGTAAAATGTAGTAGATAGGCCAGTAGTAAGGAATTGCATTTTAAATAAAAAGTATAACCTCTAGTAAATGCTTGATGATTTGAAGAACTTATGGACCTTTTAACTCTAAATTTTGAATTATGAAAATATGATACAAAGTAAACTAGCATCACAAACTTTTTTATCAAACATAAAGTAATAGCTTGAGTTTCTATGTCAACATGAGTAAGGGCGCAAATCATTCACATAAAGTATCTAATCATATTGGACCATTAAAAACTTTAAGCAAGAGTATGATTAAATGGCATATGATAACATTGGCATACCATAGCACCAATATAAAATCAAAAGCTAAACAAATAACAATAATAAAAAAGGAAATTTGAAAATAAGATTTGATGAAGGACATACTCAAATTTAGTTAAAATCTCAACCTTTTGTTCTAGCAATAAAAATTTATGAAAGTCTCATTATCACATATGTCACTCCCCTTGTAGCCTCCCATGGCGTTTAACCGGAAGTCTTGAAGATGAAGATGAGATGGTGGGAATGAGATTTAGAGTGCGAGGTGGTAACATTTTAGACCTTACAACAGTGATGTAATGGTAACACAGCCTGATAGTTAGGGGATTTCATAATTTATGATATTTTGAGTATTTTTATTTTTAAAAATTATATTTGATATGTAAAACCTAGTTCATATGTTTCAAATACAATGTTATAAATACCGTACTAATACTGATACCATATCCCCTAAAAAAAAATACTGATACCATATTTGATTCGGGACGGTATTGTACCGGTATTGACTAATACCGGGTACTGTTTTGCTTAATTTTTAAAATTTATAAAATAGTCCCTAAATTTTTTAAAAATTACAAAATACTATATAATTTATAATTTATATCAACCATACTTTCAAAAATTATATATCATAATTAATTTAAAATAACTCATAAATATAAATCCCAATTCGTAAATTAAAATAATTCATGCAAGATTAAATACTAAGATATCTCGTAGATATATCAAATAATACCAACATAATAAAAAAAACAATACACTATAATTACTCATTTGAAAAATAGAAAAAGAAACATCAATTACTTATTTGAAAAACGGACTATCTGGGCTCTTTTCTTTCTTGTTTTTTAAAAAATTGACTGTTCTCGTTGTAACTTGTAAGTGCTTCTTTTTATGCACTATGTAAGCACATCATTTCTCTGTCAAATTGCTCAATTCTTACTTCTCAATACATCTTATTTCTCAAGATTGTTCAGTTTTCCATTTCTCAAAGCTCTAGCGTTTCTCACTTTTAAAAAACTAAAACTAACCTTCACTTTGCATCGTTTCAGTTTTTATGATCTTCTTCTTCTTCTTTCTTATTTTTTGCTTATGCTTTGTCTTTAGTGTGATAGATCGTTTATTTTGTTGGTTGTTTTGGGAGTAAACTTTGTTCATTGTCTTCCTTTAGTTATTGTCCTTTTGAAGAGTGGAGATGAATCTGGATGTTGCTCTACAATCTTTTCTTTTTGTCTTCCTCTGCAATTTTTTCTTTTGGTGTTGCACGAAAATGGTGATCGGTGTGGGGAGAGTGTAGAGAGAGTGGAGATGAAATCGGGTAGGCAGAGAGGAGAGGGAAAGAGATCATTAATTAGGCTTTTTTTTACAAAAAGATCCTTCAAAATTTTAAGTTTACGATACTTAGCGATATTCAGCCAGTATTAATCGATACCAATGATCGGTACCAATGAAGCAAGTTTGGTACCATTTTTCGGCCAGTATAGTACGAAACTCAAACCTTTGGTCAAAATTCTAATGACATACTATTTTTGTAAAAATTTAAGTAAAGTCCACTTTAGTTAGATTTTTCCTAGCATCAGAGACAGAGCAAAGCTGCCAAGGCAAGTGGGCAGGGTGGACTGGATTTCGTATGGTCGAGCGGCCTTGGCTCAATACTAACATACCATGCCTCTCCTCGTTTGTTGGCGAGCCTGCTTTTGTCTGTAACTGAACTGACTGAGCCCCTTAGAGAATACTGCATTGCAGTCATCCTCTGTGGGGGCACTTTTACCTTCCATAGAAGGCCAAGTAGGGACAACCGCATGTGATGCTACACGTATATAAATACATGTCACCTCTCACACAATTTCTTATATGTACATGTATCTGTACGAGGACCACTTGAGGATGAGATCTAACATTGTCACATTTATGATTTTCACATGCAAAAGCTTTCTTTCTTTCTCTATAGACTCGGACTTGGTTGGTAGGGCATTAGATGCACCTCGACGGGAGTTCATTCTACCAAGTAAATGAGTTCTTAGTAGTTGGGAAATTTATATGCGAGACCCTCTCATTTAATTGCCTGATGCTGACCCATCTAATCTTTTAGCTACCTTTCTGTTTCTTCAAGAAACAATACATTCTCCTGTCGGCATTTTCTTAAAACCCCAGTTATTTTTTAGGCTCTGATTCAAGCCCTATTTGTAAAACAAACCCCAAGGTTTCTTTGTCTTCCTTTCCATTTCAAAAAAGAAAAAGGAAAAGAACCGACCATTTTTCTCACTTTAACTTACTATTGACTATACATATCCAAGATTGGATATGTAAGCTATGGAACCATATACGGAAAGCTTAATCCTTTGGACTAACTGCAAGTGTCTGGTTATCTTTTGTCCCAAAGCAATCATTGCTACTACCACAAGTGTTAAACTACTTGTTGCTTGATTTTAGAAAGAAACAGTATGCCAAACTTCAAGTCAGGCTAATAAGCTTGATGGTATTCAATGCCTTCACACCTTCACGTAGGTATCCTTCCATTTTCTTTCTATAATGTACACTGTACAACAAACCGATGGATACTTTTCATGAGTACATTTGTGTTTGAAAACTTAAAAACAAAAGTTGACCTTCCAGTTTAAAGGACTGTCAAAAGTAATTAAATCGTTTCCAGCCATGCCTGAATCTGACCCAACATGGAGCTGAAGATGAAAAATTCGCTGCCCAAGAAGGGCCGTAATTAGGACTGACCTGGTCCGTCCTGCCAGTTGACAGATCAATTTTTGTTTTTAGTGTTCTTTCAGCCATGTTGGAATTGGGTGACTCATTTTATTGATGCTTGTTAATAGCACTGAATAAGGCTTTTTCTTTCTTTTTTTCACATTTTCGTTTATTATGCGATTGATGCATCAAATATATGCTTGTAACTTTTGATCACACGACCTTTTTCTTTCTATGCCTTTTCTTTGATTCTGATATTTTAAAGCGTATTAATGCAATGGGAGAAAAAAAGGACAAGTGGAACCTAATGCCCGCCTTGTTATTCACCGCCATGATTACAAGGCGACGAGTAAACAACCCAAGACAATGAAATGAGACTGCAACATAGAATACGTATAAACCAACCTCAAGACGAGATATGTCTTATCTTGGATTCTTAAAACATAGCCCCCGCAGGAAACTTTTAGTTGGAAAGATACGAAACTAAATTTACAAAACCACGACAATGGCTCCTTCCTTCTCATCTTCTCCTTCTTCATCTAAATCTTCGACCTCTTCTCCTCTACCACACCAGTCCCTTCAGTTCACTCCTGTAAGTTCAGTTTCTGTTTGTTTCCTGAGAAAAGAAGCTCCTCTGAACCTTTTCCAATGCAAAAGTTGCAAACTTTTAATAGTGTTGGTATTTATTTGATTACCTAACATGTTGTTTTGGTTTTTCTTTATATTGGATGGCAGATTCAAGAATGTGAAAGAGAAGAACAAGATGATGAATGTAGTGAAGAGAGAATTAGTCCAATCAAAGCTACACCAATTGGTTGTAAAGAGAGAAGAACAACTCCAAAACACCACTTAACACCACTCCATGACAAGAACACAAAGCCTGCCAACCCCAAGAAACGACCTGGGCTTGGTGAGAAATGTGGTGGCGATAGTTCAGTCTCGTGGAACAAGTGCAGGCCACACTCGAGAGAGAAGATATCTGTGGTTCCTTTAGACAACAGTGGCTTAAACAGACTCTCCGCATCCATTCCAAGCCCTAATGGGGTCTTCAAGTCTATCTTCTCTTCATTGACAAGAAAAACTCTATCTTCTGATGTATCAACTACTAGAGAAGAGCAATGGAAACTGGCAGTGGCTGAGCTTTCACACAAGTTGATTCAGACTACTAGAAAAAGAGATGAGGCTCTTCTTGAAGCTTCAAGGCTCAAGTACTCGATGGCTGAACTTGAGAAGAAGCTTAACATGCTTGAAGTTTATTGCCACAATCTAAAGTCTGGACTTGAGGAGTGTAGCAGCAATTCACCGTATCAGACTGGCAAAGGTTACTGGGTCAACCGTGAACAAAACGTTCCAGGTATTAATGACAAAGTGATAGAACAATTCTTGGTTTTAGTATCAGAAGCAAGATCATCTGTCCGGCTCTTAAGCAGGTCATTAACTACGCAACTAAGACACCTGGGAGGCAGATTCTTTGAGAGGATATCTTTGCTTTTGCAGCCATATGATATAAAGATACCAACTTCCAAGAACCCAAAAAGTGTGCTCTTTTACCTTGAAGCCCTGCTGAACAAAGCTTTCTTTGAAGACTTTGAAACTGTTGGGTTTCAAAAGAGTTCTACAAATCAAGTACTGAATCCAATTGGTAGATGTGAAGTGAACTACGCATCTTTTAATGCGCTTAAAGAGTTGACATGGGATGAGGTATTGAACAAAGGAACAAGGCATTTCAGTGAAGAGTTTAGCAAGTTCTGTGACAGGAAAATGAATGAAATCGTAGCTATGTTGGGTTGGAACAGAGCTTGGGCTGAGCCGTTGTTGCAGGCATTTTTTGGTGCGTCTAAAAGTGTCTGGCTCGTTCACCTCCTGGCCAACTCGGTGCACCCAAATTTGACAATCTTTAGAGTGGACAAAGGAGTTAGTTTTGACTCGGTTTACATGGAGGACACAGATGGAGACAGGGCTAGGAAATTAGTTCCGACCATGGTTCGAATCATGGTTGCACCTGGGTTTTATGTATATGGCAGCGTGGTCAAGTGCAAGGTCATGTGCAGGTACTACAGCAGCAATGCTAGGATTTAGCACTTTCTCCTCCTCAACCAATACTAAACATTGCGATCAGTTTATATTGTCCATTAAGTAAATAGGGAACATGTGTTTGAACTATGGGTTCCTTTCTTGGGGTTGAAGTTGCAGGTTGACATTTTTGTAGTCATCTTTGTTTTATTACATGTCCATTCAATTTGCGATTGACATGTCGACGTACTTATTTGGGGTTGAAATGTTGAATAGAAACAAGGTATAGTTTTCTATGGCTTCCTAGTCCACCATTTATGTAGATGGAATAATCAAAGAAGGGATCTATGTTATATGGTTGGATGCTACTCGTGACTAGTTTTTGGATCTTAATTTTATTGTGAAGAAATGCTGCAAATTCTCCTCTCTCTTTTTTAACCATCTTTGTTGGGCACCGCCAGCTCATAACTATATTTATATGGTCCATGCCACACCGAATCTCTTACTATATAGAGTTGTTCCATTTCAATCTGGGTGGCGAGAGCTAGGCTGGTCATGGATGAAGGGTATGATCCATCTCTGCTCCTGTCAGTGACTCAGTAAAGAAAGACCTAGTTCAGACCCAAGAATCAGTTTTTGAGTTTGTAATGGATGGATGTTTTTTCATCTTGGCATTAAAATACATAATTAAGTAGTTATGTTTTAAATTTAACAGATCACCAACTCCTGTGTATGATGAGGAACTTGAAAATTACGAGATAGTGGCAATGACCGAGTCGTTACAGAAATGATTATGGTTTGAAAGAAATTTTATTAAAATGGTATCCAATTAATTCATGCCTAAAAAATACTTTTTCTTGCTTGCTTTATGCCTTCCAATCACATGAAGATGAAAGTTGTATGGGATGGAGCCTGCGTTATATATGTGTTGTGCTAGTGGGGAGGGACTAGTTTTCAACGTGAAACGGGCTACATTACAGGACAAGGACCTGTCTTAAATATGACAAACGCGGATCTTTTGATGGACATACACGTGGTATCGGCTAGGCCTAGATTAGTTACTAGGAATTGTCAAGTGGTTACGGTGTTGATGGCGATTATAATCCTGTCGTGGTCCTTAGTTAGGCACATTGTTTTAAGTGTGATGTATTGAAAATGAAAAAATATATATATTAACTTATGAGTCATAATTTTTTAAAAAGATGAATAAATTCAATGATAAATAATCAAATAAGGCTAATCTCTTAAGTCCCTTCACAATCAAATAAGGCTAATCTCTTAAGTCCCTTCACAAGAAGGGAACCAAAATAAAAATAAATAGAAGAGCCAATATTCGAGTTTGGCAACTAGCTTTCATGGTCAACAACTTTCAAAGAAGCACTTTTTTACTGGGTGACTATATTTTTACAATTTTTAAGGAAGCGTTTGGTTCATAGAGGGTAATAAAAATGAGAATAGGAATGAATATAGTGAGTAATGAGAATGGATATAATCATTATAATTATGATGGTCAGTTAAGATAAAAGAATAATTACCATTACCATTGATGATAGTTGGTTTGTTAAAAATGTTAAGAAATAAAATTTTGTTAAATTATTTTTTATAGCAAATTTTAAATATATTTTAAATAATTATTTTT
>JANZXV010000212.1:27152487-27174158 GCA_027576455.1 Erythroxylum roigii | reverse complement strand
GTACGTCATGTTCACGGCTGCACAGGACCGCTATGCGGGAATGTGCAGTACGTCCTGTTAGGACCGAGCCAAACCAACTGTGATGTGTTACGTGTTTTTGATTTGTATATGATGTGATGCATTCATGTTTGCAATTGTGCATGCTTTGAAAGAAGTTTGGGAATTTAAGAAATGAGAAAGTGAATTTTCAATCATGAACCTTCGGAAACTGGTTATGAATGTTTTTGAAATAAATGACGATTTTGAGAAAAATCTTAGAAAATGTTGATGAAGGTTTATGAATGTTTTAAAACGTTTGAAAATGAGTTTTTGGATAAATTTTCAAATGAGAAATGTTTGAAAAGCTTGAAAAGACAGTTTTCGCTTATGTTTCAATTTATAAATATATTATCCACGAGCTTTGTGCTCACCCCCCTTTCATCCCCATCTCCACGTTTTCAAGTAGGAGATCGGATGGAAGACGAGTATGATGTCAGTCCGATATTTTGTATGCTTTTGTTTTATGAGTAAAGTTGGAGTTTAGTATTGAAGTTGAGTATGGCTTAGAAAGCCATTGAGGTTAAAAGTGTTTTCAGCTCGGAATGTAAATAAATGTCTGAATTTAAGTCTGGATATGTATTGGAATGGAGTTTGTTTATGATTATGATTATGAATTGTGATTGTTTATGTACATGAATGACTTGGTTCGGATTGAAATTGTACTATGGAATGAAATTATGAAGTGTTTAGAACTAAGATTGTGTTGTTGCTGGTGTTTGGATTCCGGACGGGAGGTCTGATGTTGCTTTGTGATTGAGATATGATATTAGAAGTGAGTTTCTTTTGTTTTAATTTTTTTGGGCTGTCAAAATACAGCCGTTATGCTGCCGAAATTTCGGTAAAAAGGGTTTTAAAAAAATGAGTTTGACAATTGATATGGATGTATAAGAAAATGATTAAGAAGAATTAAGTAAATTGAGATTTGCAAGAGGCATAGTTTCCTAGAAAGGGAAAACTGTATGGTTTTGATTAGTATGAGAATGGTTTTAAGATGAATAAGATTAGAAAAAGAAAAAAAAAATTTATACCGAATTTCGGATTGGGATTAGTCTAAGGTTTCCAACGTAACTTAATAGTTTTTGTCTGATGCACGTTCCCGGATGTCGGACATATGTTTTATCGATTCCGATTCGCAACTTTCCGCACTTTGTTTCGCTCTGTTTTCCGTTTTCCGGTTGGGATCCGGTTCCTGAGATCGGGTCTCAACATTTATGGTATCAGAGCAAGACTAGAAATGCTCTGATTTAGTTCGATTTTTCTATGTAGTTGGGTTTCGAATACGGGATCTAACACAGAATCTTTATTAGTGTCCACATACATCAGTATGAATCGATTGATGCCTTTCAGATGCTCTTTAAACCTTGCTCATAGGAAATGGAAATCTATTTTATTTTTTGAAGTGACAAACTTAACACACATTCTTTTCATCACAAATGAAAAGAAAGCTTTGATTTAAGCCTTTGTAGTGTGAGTGCTTGAATGTAACATAATTAAAATAATCAAATCCCTCATGCCACAACAAAGATTTATTAATAGTATAGGTATGCATATGTGTCTCTTTCCACTTAATTAGAAAGCTTTTGGTTTTCATTTTTATAGCCAACAACTCATGATCAGCATGATCAATAATGGTGCAAGAAATATTTTGAAAATGCAAAGAATATGCTTCTCTAGCGTTTGACCAACTCTTAGTAAACTTTGACAAATTCAAGCACAAACAACACATTTGAATTTTTTTTAGTACTTATTGGAGTTTCATTAACAACAACTCTCTTGCCTTTGACATCAACAAAATCTCCATCCTCAATCTGCACTTTGGACTTATATGACCGATCTATCTCCCTGAATCTGCTTAAATTAGGTGTTATCTGATTTATATAGCCACTATTAACAAGCCAAGTAATTGTAGAGTGACTTATTGCATATCATGTAGCAATAAGCCACTTCTCTTTCTAATGTTATTGCCTATTTTTTATTAGGCCTACTCCCTCTACTAATCATAGTTGTTCTTACATACACTCTCCATGTGATCATATTGCTTGCATGATTTGCATTATACATTTGACTTAAATTAATAATAATTCTTTGAGTCGCTCTTCTTCTTATAGTAAAGAAATGAGAACATCTCCTTTTGCCTCCATTACTACTTCCTTGACCCTCATTCTTCTCTGTAGCTTTCTTTTCACCAGATTGCTTCTACTCCCCACATTAGGAAGCTTTTCCTTTTGTGTTGCAATAAAAGCCCATTCACTACTAGTTTATTGTCAAATTGATCTTATTTGTTCTTAAACTTGAAAAGCCTGAACTAACTCAAACTAGGAAATTTGAGACAAATCCTTTAAGTCTTCCAAAGAAGAAATATTGGGCTCAAATCTTTCACACAAGTGCAACGGAACTTTCTTTACAACCCTTTGATCTCATAGCCTGTCACTTGCTATCAACTTCCACGAGTCTATATGCAAACTCTTTAGTGATTTCATTGTCTTTTATTCTCAAAACTTCAAACTCCCTCTTCAAATTTGGAATATGAATTCTTCTTGTTTTATCACTCCCTATATACATGTTCGTTTTTGTCCCAAGCCTGTTTTGATGTTTCATAAGCCATAAATAATCCTATTGAAAAATTGACTTTGGGCCTACAACATGAATATGAGATAAAGTTCTTAGAGCTTTTCCTTCTTTATTAGCTCTCAATTGATTGAGAGTTAGGTTGTTTCCTAAAAGTTGTGATTCTTTCTTTATTTCAACCTATTGCCACAAACTAAAGCCTCTCAAGTAAGTTATCATCTTGATAAACTAAATGTAAGAGATTTTACCAATGAACACAGGGGTGAAAGGGATGGTGTGTTACAGGAGGCCATGAGTGGAGTCTTACTTTTATGGGTCTTTTGGAGAAGAAGCTTGCTAGTTTTCTCTCTTTTTTAACTTATAGACACAGACCCTCTAAGATTAGAGAAGCTTTGCTGCCATATGCTACATTTTATGTCCAAAAAAGAGGAAAGGAAGGTAGAAGGATTTTCTGAAAGCTCTTATAGAGTTGACATGTTCATATAGTACAAGGCAACAAATTATCTTAAGTGCTACATACATTTTCTTTTTTACTTTTCCTAATTTAAGGACAACGACTAACTAGCAAAGTAGGTAAAAAAAGAAAATGTCATTACAATTTCTTAAACACTGCATCATATGAGCTGCTCTAATATAGTCAAAATAACAATAATCAGTGAGGTAAACTGACAGGAAAAACATCACAGCATTAAGAGATTCATTTATTCTGAGAAGTTTGAAGGTGAAAATGGTCTTAAGCTACTGAAGGTTGGCCTCCTTCCATATGTCATTATAATACTGGCATACCATATACAGCATTTCATGATGTGAGTTATTATATATTATATTCAGTATTTTATCGTATGTGTTACTTACTGGTAGTTTGGGTTCTTTCAGATATCTAAATTACCAATTGATGATATGATTGATGTAAATAATATGAGATTTGAAAAAAGAAACTTAACATTTATAAGGTAAACGTACCAGATGAGAAGTTGCTACTTCTCTTTAATGACTTTTCATGTACTTTCACCTTGCCTCTTCCACCCGAGGAAGAAACAACGGGGCACTTATCACGCTTTTTTGGGCATATAGCTAATTTTCCTACACATACCTTCGATCATATTCGATCAGTTTTTCACTTGTCCTGCAATTTAGTTTGATTAATCATTTTTCAGGATGCAAGCAAATTTTTATCTTTTGGGGGCAACAAGTGCTTATTAAAAATTGGTATCTATTTACTAATCTCCTTTTGCGCAGAGTTTAAATGTTATTCTTCTTCAGCTCGGTTTTTGTCAGTCAGGCTAACATAGAAAATCTCATGTTCACTTCTAGTCTTTGCAAACTAAGGATTAAGGACTGCCAAAGTAACTTTTTAATGGCCTTCTGCAAGATCATCTTGTTCCTCCCGTCGACAGTAGACTGGAAGAATAGAACCACCCTGAAATTTGACAACTTTGCAGTTGAAAAACTCAGCAAAGGCTAAGGATGAATATCCATGTACTAACGATTCCACGTGCAACTTTCCATGCGACTGGGCGGCTGCACTCTCAAACTCCTCATTCAATGAGGTCGAGACGGAAGCCTGTTGATGGGTATTCAAGTTGATGTTCTTGGCCCCTCATGGATAACTAAAGTCAGTTGCTTTGTTATTTTCATTTGGGTAAGTGACTTTCCCTCTTTAAGGTCTCAACTCCAGAACCTGTTTCTTAAATGCCTCTATTTAATGCTTACCAAAAGTTTGTTGTAAGCTCTGAGAGTTAATGCTACCAAAAGGGCATCTTATATGTATATCCTTATTTTCTTCGTAGTTGTGGAGTCAAATCTAATTTTACTTATTTGCTTCGTCACCTACAGTGATTCAGTGCTGAGACATGCATCTAGCGACTTGAGAAGCTGGGCTGGGACCACGAATTTTGGTGTTTCTCAGTTCATGCTGCAAACGGCATGATTGATGGTAAGATAATACATTGTTTTTCCATGGCAAGGCAAAATGAAACTGAATGCGGATATAGTACCTGGAATACATCATACATGATGCTTAGGCTGGGCTCTACATACACAGTCATGACATGAGACAGTTGAAAAACAAATTGATTAGGTTGTACAGTCCTAATTCTAAAAGAGTGCTATCTGATGTCCTACTACAATAAGGAAAAGGAGGAAGGAGGAAACATTTAGAGTACTGGTAATCAAGAGAAAACAATAACAATAAAACAATTAACACATCAATGCAGTAATTGCTTGAAAATTGAGAAAGAGAGATCCTAGGCTATACTATAAGCGAAGTTCCTTAGCCTTTGTACTAGTGAGCCCAGTTTCAGCTTTTCTCTTCTTAACTTCACCAACAAGCCTCTTCACATATGCTACATAGGCGTCAACGTCGAATTTCCTCTTGCACCCCGCATAGTTCATATAACGTATTTTCCCAAAAATGGGCCTCTCTTTCCATCCCTAACAATAACCAAATTTAACACATGCGTAATTAACTTGTTTTATGAAACACTGGAGCTCATTCAATTATTTTATGAGGCAATTACTCATAAGTAAATTTTCAAATCAATAAATGCTTTATAGTGCATGATGAGGAACAAGATAAACTTAACAGGTGCAGACAGTAAGCACCTTAGATCAGTGAAGCTAATCATATATCCCAAATAAGCCCTTATGGAATTAAAATTAGGCAGCTTGTGAACCTTCAGGTACTATCTTATTCAATTTTTGTTTAATTACTCTTTTACCTGCAAATGCAGAGATAAAGAGAGAGATCACTACATACCTGATCATGAACACCGCATATTGACCACATGCAACCAACGTAACCATTTGGATCCCTCCCGTCTATTTCATACTGCAATAGAACCATTGATCAAATCTTCTAATAATAAAATAAGCAAGGAAAATATTTGTTAAATTTACCTTGTCGTTTAGATATATGGATATTGAGAGGGCCTCTTCAGGTCCTCTTGTCCATTCAAGAATTTTCTTTGCCCAGTACATACTGCAGAATTAACACCAAATGCAAATAACATAATTATCTCAGTGTCTGAAGATTAGCTCAACAGCATAAACACAAGTTTAAAGCAAAGTGACAGACATATAATTTTAGTTCTCTAATTTTAAGATTTTTTCTATTCAAGTCCTTTAACATAAAAGGTTTGTGATCCAATCTTTTGTCTCTTTGTTTTGGTTCAATTAAGTACTTCCATTAATAGAGATTAACAGAAAGTCGATATGGCACACCCAAAATAAAATATGGGTAGACACATCAATTTTTATTAGACCCATCTAAACACGTCTAAAAAGTTAAAAGCTAAAAAAAACTTAACTAACACGCCTATAAATTTAAATACAAAAACTCACTTTCCATAACAATATGTAGAGGACCAATATTTTTCCAGAAAAATAAGAACAAATCTCATTGCGAAAGAAGAAATGGTGGCTAGAATTACAATGTGTAAGAGTAGGGGTTTTGTTTTTTACATATGTATCTCCTTTTTACATATATTGATAATAGACTATGGAAGAATGTCAGTGACAAAACTTTGTTGCACAAAAAGGAATCCAAGGAAGAAATGAGCTATATATCAATGAAATAGTCTTCACATGAACTGTACCATGTAAGCTTTATCTCTTATAAAAAAAGTTATGCAAGTCACCAACACAAATATATTTAATTTTCGTGATTTTGTCTGGTGAAAAAAATTTATGCAAGTAGGTTACTCAAATATATTTAATTTTTGAGAGTCTGAACTTTGAGGAAGGGCATATGCAATTTTTCTTGCAAATGGATCAATCCACCTGTGTCCTAGAGCTATCCAAATCATTCATGAGTTGTTGAGGAATAATATGATGTATGAACAAGAAGTAAAAAAACATAAGAGAATGATGTATCACCTTACTGAGTTAGTCAGAGGAAGCAGAAGTTGCTTGTATTGTACATTGGACCAAATGAAATATTTTGAACGTTGTCCAGTAGAACAAAGGGACCATAATTGCTTCCTCTTTTGTTTGTATCTTGTACGCTAATAAATTACGTATATTTGGCTCTTGTAATATCTGTATTTGTTTCTTTCGTTGTTTAAATTGCTAATTATTTATGCAATTGAATAGCTTATAACATGCAATTACACAACTTACATCATGATAACAAGTTTCAAGATTTACAAGGGTACAATTTATTTACAAGATTATAAAGATACAGGTGGTATATTGCTTTCGGGGATAATTTTAGCCGAGGATTGAAGTGTTTTACACGTCAAAATAAGAGGAAAAAATATCTTTGGTTGAACACAACCTCAAACACGACACGTTGGATGTCATGCTCCTATTTCGACATAAAAAGTTAACTAGAAATTCAAACACGACCTCACACATAAACATATAGTAGCCCATGTTAATGTTTGAAACTAGGGTTTAAGAAATCAGTATCGAACATAGACATGTCGCAGCCTATGTTCATCATGAAAACAAAAATTATGCCTATTATGATTATATTAATCAATAATGTTTACGCACATGGATGAAAACAAACAAGGATATAAACACCCTAAATATGTTGACAATCATAATGGATTAATATTGTTTTACCAACATCAAAATATTAGTATACCAATTAGCTAACAGTCCAAAAAGCATAACCTCATTAATAGCTAACAATCCAAAAAGCATAACCTCATTAACTAAATCCAAAATACATAAACCCAATATCTATTACCATCAGTATCATCACAAACGAAGATCATAGCTGTTCAACATTTGTATCAAGATGGTCCACTAACTCTAGATTGTTGAGTATCTACTATAAGTTGGCCATGCTTCTTTGCTTTCTCCTTCATATCTTTCTAGTTAGAAAGAATATGTTGTGATTCTTTCTTACTTTTGCATATTTCCTGTATAGTTATATACCATAGAAATATATGAAAGAATTATCTTGCATATTCACTTGGTATTAGTGTTTTGAGCTCTAATTCTTCCTTCTTTCTGTGAATCTCAGCCACCTCTACTCTTCTTAAAACCCTAGCCATTGTTTTCTTATGAAAACCCGGCCACTTTCTTCCCTAAAACCACTAGCCACACCACAATATGTCTACCAAAATTGAGGCTGAATCTTCTGATAGCAAAAAGATATCCACCATGACATTCAAGATGCTACTTCATCCATCTATATTAAATTGGATGGTGCTAACTATCAAGTTTACTTTGGAAATACATATTGCTACGAGAGGGAAAAAAAAAAAAAGAGGCCAACGAAAGAAAGTTGCATCCTAAAAAGATGATCCAGACTACGATGAATGGAAGGCTAAAGATGCACTCACAAAATCTTGATTGATAAATTCAATGAGATTATCTAGTGTCATACTTTGTACATATTGTGAAGCAGCAAAGGAAATATAGGAAGTTGTAGAAAGAAGTTACCTTGAAATGTCTAATTCTCTTCAAGTCCATGAACTAATGAAGTCTTTCCAATTATATCACAGTGGTCAGTCTCTAGTGGATAATTACAATGAGTTAAACTCAATTTTTATGGAGCTTATTATCAAAGATCAAAAGATATGACCTGTATTAATAACATTAAAAAGATAGAAAACATATTACATAAAATAGGGTTTATATCTTTATTGTTGATCTTGATCATAATTTGGATCAAGTTAGTGGTCGTATTCTAGCTACTTCTTTTGTAGAAGCTTATTCCTTAGTTCATCAAAAAGTACAACGAGTGATCATAGGGGCAGATATCCACTCAGAGGCTTTAGATGTTTCTGTCAAAAAAAAATATTCCTATTTCAACTCTTGTGAGTTAGACTAATGGATATAACACAGGAAAATCATCTTATAAAAATACTAATAAACGAGGTAAATTAGGACAATAAGAATTAGGCTGAAGGCTGAAGTATCTGTCAATATTCTCATGACACAAATCACACCAAAAGCATGTATCGGAAGCTGTAAAATAAATATTAGAAATCTGTTACAGTCTAATTGTCCCACATTGGTAATAAAAGAGACTGATGTAGGGTTTATAGGCTTATAGGCTCTCTCACCCTTTAAGCTAGCTTTTGGGGTTGGTTCTTGTATAAGACCTATAGCAATTGGTATCAAAGCTAACACTACTCCCTCAAGTCCTCATGCCAAGCCCACGGGTGAGGACGTCTATATTGCAGTATTCGCCCAGAGCTAGAAAAGGTCTAGCGCACAGCCAGCCCGTGGGTGCGTGGGTGGTGATACTGGTATAGCAGTGTTCGCCCGGGACTAGAAAAGGTCTAGCGCACAGCCAACCCACCGATGCCTAGGCTGCGAAGTGTAGTGGGTGGAATGTTACGGTCTAATTGTCCCACATCAGTAATAAAAGAGGTTGATGTGGGGTTTATAAGCTCACGGGCTCTCCCACCCTTTAAGCTAGCTTTTGAAATTGGTTCTCCCATAAGACCTGTAACAAAATCTCATTTAGCTCATGACGTAGCTATCACTACTACACCTAGCTCATCTATTGAGAAGACAATTACAGTTATTGCAGATGAATTTGCTCAATTCTCCTGGTACCAAAAAACACTAAAGAGTTCATTTCACCTTATCACTGATATTGTTGACTCAAAGTAACACTTACTAATCTTCTTTCCTCTTCCTCACAATGGGTCATCAATTGTACCTTAGGTCATATGACAAGTAATTTCAATCTTTTTTCTATTTTTCAAAAAGTGCTCATCACTTTTCCATGCTAGTTTAGTTGATAGAACTACTTCCTCTATTATTAGTTCTAACACACTATTTAACTATACTCCATTATTTTTCTTATCTGTCTTGAAGCTACCAAGATTTTCCTTTAATTTACCATCAATGAGTAAACTCACGTGTTCCCTAAATTGTTATATCTCATTCTTTCCTAATCATTGTCTATTCAAAAACTTATGACAAAAAAGATTATTAGTAAAAGACTTGAATAAGGAGAACTCTACATTCTGGATACCTAGATGCCAAGACCCGTTGCTTATTTCAATTTCTTAACCCCCTTTGAACTCATTATCAATTAGGACATCCATCTTTACCTTTATTGAAGAAGTTATGTCATCAGTTTTCTAATGTACTTTACTAAAATTGTGAGTGCTATCAGTTTAATAAACATCATCACCTATCTTCGCTTTCTCGTGTTACTAAATGAACAAGTTTTCCTTTTGCGTTAATACATTATGATGTTTGGGGTATATCCTACTGTGTTCAAATTTGGGTTTCAATATTTTGTTACTTTTGTTAATGCTTTCTCTTGTGTGACTTGACTTCATTTAATAAGTCGTTTTGAAATATGTTTCCATTTTATTACTTTTTGTGCTGAAACAAAAACACAATTTAATGACTATGTCCATATTTTGAGAATTAATAATGTCAAACAATACTTCTCCACATAGTTCCGAACCTACATGATCAAAAAATAATATTCTTCTTCAATTATCATATGCTGACACACCGTCTCAAAACCTTCTTCACAAAAGTTCATCCTCACAAAGTTCATCCTGACATCCTTGTTCACCTCTTACTTCTAACTCCTTAGCTTGATTATGAGCATCACCATCATCATCCTCAATTATCTTTTGAAATTGCAACAATCACATGTACTGTTGCTTTTTGAGAACTTTCACTCTCAAAGACTTAAGTAGTTGGAACATTATGGTTGGTTGTTGCTCATTTACAACAGCACCTACTACACTTGAAAATGACCCATTGCCCTCTTCAACTTCAACTTTTTCAATAAAGACACCCCTACATCTAAATGAGAAGCATAAATCTCCATCTCTTTAAGACCCTTCACTATAATGTTATATAACTACTCAACCAACTTAAAAATTTTTAAGGTAGTATTGTCATTTCCTAGTTCAAACTTGAAAACTTTCATGTACTTTAAGAAATATACGCTTTATGTCATCACATTTTGTCATGTCCTTAATACTATCTCTAACATCCCAAAACAAAATTTGTGTGCATCTATAACTTCAGTTGGTCCACCGTGCCACCAACATACGCAATAAGTGCATCCCCTTTGAATGAACCACCATGGTGTAAGTTCAATACCCATCCCAATCCATACTAACCAAGTCATAAAAAGACAAGTATTGGTTACACTCACCAATAAACTATATGCAAGGCAAAGATCATACTCTGAAAATCTCAAATCAAAACAAAGACTACATGCAAAAAAAGCTAAAAGAAACTAATTATTTTATATAATCACAACACTCCCAAGATGGTAAGATCAAAGTTAAAGATGAAGTTTGATATCTCTATTGGAGGGTTTCAATTTGCCACATTGTTTAAAGAGAAGAAGAGGGATGTAAAAGAAGAGTCAAGATTTACCATAAGAGGCCTGTAAGTGGCATTATTTCAAGAATTGAAGAGGTGACTAAAGTTGGTAAATTCAATGTCAAGAAGGGTGAAGCCAATGTGAAATCACAAGGGCAAGAGATTGGTCAGAAAGGAAAACTAGCAATTTCCACCGAGATTCACATCGTGACTCCGTTGTTTTTGGAGGTAGATCCCCAAAGGTGAAGGACAACGACCTTATTAAGGTTTTTACCTCTTTTGTAGTAGAAAGTAGATAGAAACATGTTTAAGAGCTTAGATTGTTAATTTTTACGATTAGATTTTTAATCTTTTTAAATATTATTTATTTTAATTTAATTTTTTCTTTAATTTTTAAACATGTAACATGTATTTGGATGGACCTAGTAAAAATTGATGCATCTACCCATATTATATTTTGGGTGTGTAACGTCGATTTTCCATTAACAAAGATTAACAGAAATAACTGACTGAGCCGAAACATTAAAAATGAAGAACTACAATAGGAACCTTTTATATTGGAGAACTTAAATAGGAAAAATCTTAAACCTGTAGGACCAAAAATATGTTTTGTAACTTAAAGCAAATGGCAAAACCTAAACCTAGGATTTTTCCATTCAATAACTAAAACTAAAGCAAAGCAGGTTGGTGCACAAACACATGCATCTATTCTCAATGCCTATAAGCAACAACAATTAGTATTGCATATTCATGAGCATAGAAATACGCAGTTCGATATCAATCAAGCATATCCAAGGTGAAGTGCTTTAGCATATTTAAATAGCATTATTGTGCTCATATGCTTTTCATTCTAGCAATATTTGATACTTAATTACCATGTACTGGTTGCTTTGATCCAATGCGTTATCTTGGTTACACATTTTTTCACTTATTATCATTCACTGCTTCCATGAAAACGAAAACAAACATGAAAATGTAATGTTAGAAGTTGCAAATAGGAGGCAAAATAAAGAGCTCAAGAAGTTACTTACCGCATGAAACCATGCATCTTTCCATAGTGAACCATCTCTAGCTGAGATGCATTCCAAAGCTGAATAATTCAATAATAATACAATTAAACCTAAGTCAATATTGGCAAAACTTTGAAAGAAAGATAATCTTGTTTTTATTATTAATATAGTATACTCAAGTCATATATTTAATAATGCAAAGCTCAAACTAACTACTACTAACTTTATAAAAAAGAATGTATGAACCTTCTCAAAGAGTGAACTTACAGGATCAGTCGTTTCTGCCTTCTCTAACTGCTCAGTCCTATGACTCAAAGAACATAAGAAGCTTAAGAGGTGGCATTCAAGATAGAAAATTGACATAATAAAAAGCCAAATGAATCAAACAAGACTCACGAATAAATTTGCTCTCGCTTGTCACAAGCATGGTCATGTAAGGTCTTACGTGCCCACTCCCATGCTCCTTGTAATGAATCATAATGGGGTTGGTAGTAGCAAAAGTTATCAGCAAGTTCTCTACGCACAATTAACTCCTCTAGAAAAGAATCAACTGACTTCAGAGCACCAAACAGATGAAGACATATCAAGCTTGAATAAGATGTACTAAACCGTCACCATAAGTGCGACATGATGGATATTAGAATGTACAAAAATGCCAGTGAAACATTAAAAGAAACAAAATTGATGAATCCAAGATTTAGCCCCACGAACCTGAGGACAAAGCTTCCTTACTTTACGTGCCTCCAAGGCACAACGTTGAGCAGATATATGCCCGAAATGAAGATAGGGAGAGAGACCAGAGAGTGCTTTAGGTTTCAATGGGTTATTCCTATTAGTAGAATAATCATTCAACCTTTTTGTCAAGAATCCATTTTTACTTCCCATCAAAACCTCCATGCCAGCATCTTCTCCTGGTTTACACCATTCAATTTCAGGGACTTCTGCCCCTTTCCTAGACACGAAATCATAAAATTTTTGAAAGAAAAAAAACATCAAACTTTAAGCAACTCCCATTAAATCAAAAATCTAACCTTGTGACTTCGGCAATGAGATCCTCCCAATCAATGACCTGATTTGGAGCAGCAACCCACTTCGTAGTTGGTGTTTGTGATGTAGGAAAATCAATGAGGAACTCAGGTAACCTTTTGTTTATCTTACTTCTTATAGTCTTTGCACTATACTCCAACTTATCTGATGCCACCCAAATTGGTACCACATTATGAGCATCAACTTCGTGTATGGTCAATGAATCACTTGTTCTCTTGCAAATCTCATCTTTAGATTTACGAATCTTTCTAAGAGGAGAGAAATCAGTAACTAAAAGGGACGCCCCACACTCTCTCAAGAATTTTGGTATAGTCTCTTCAGCTTCTCCCTATAAAGATAAACCCAGTAAAAACATTAAATTCCCACTAGCATTCACTGCAAAGCACATTCATTTTCCAATTTCAATCTATCAACTATTTGTATAAAAAAAAAATAAAGCAACGAACAGATTAAGAAACACCATGAAGATTAAAACGAAAAACTGACCTTGAACAAAAAGAAAGGAACTTGAAGCGTTTCATCGATGCATCTCTGAAGCTGACGCAAACCCTTTAACATGAAACACAATTGGCGCGCTTTAGCACCCAAAAACTGGTCAAACAAATTGAAAGCCACAGCTACAGGTACGTTGTTCTTGTTGGCCTGATCAACGGCGTGAATAAAAGCCCAGTTGTCTCTAACCCGTTGATCTCTAAACATCCAGTAGACAACAGGACCCACAAGTTTAACGGACCCCTGTTTGAGGACCCGGATCCGGCCCGGATGAACGGAGTTAGGCGGACCAGGAGGTGAAGATGGGGAAGCCATTGAAGAGATGAAAATGCAGAGGGCGGGAGAGCGGAGGGTTTGATGAGTTAAAATGGAAGGAGGGAACACAACCATAAACGGTTTCAGTTGTGGTTTCGAAAGGATATACGTGGATGAATGTTACATCGACAAGTCACAAATGTTTGTTAATTAATGATTCCATGCTTCTGGGACTCAATCTAGCCCAGGCCCTTTTTGAGTCAACCTAACCTAAGATCCAATAATTTTATTTAGAGGCTTCAACTTCCAATCGCCAAAAACAACCCAACTCCACATCATTCTTTCAACTAGGAAGATGGTCTCGACTGAAAAATCATGTGGGACACACGGAGCCTTTCTTTTTCCCCGGTGACGGGGAATATTTTGTCCTATAATGATCAGATGATGGCAGCCTATAAAGTTCTTATCTTTCCTTTTCCCTTATCAGTTAGGCGATAGCCTGGACAATTAAATGCTTTTGAATACGTATAGGAGAAAGTTATACGTTTGCCTTGTGAGAAGAAGAAAGGGATCGAAAGACGGAAGGAAGAGCTTCACATAATCAAGGGTGTGCGACTTATGTGCCAAATTTTCGGTGACTTGAACCACTTACTCTAGTTCATGTAGTAGACTTTGTTTTTTGCTGCACAAAAAAAAGAAAGCCTTTTAAGGACTTGTTGATACTTGGAGGTATTGGTAACACATGAAGGCATGATTGACTGCCCAAATGGTGTAAGCGTTGAATGAGATACCAACACATTGAGTCGATAATTTAACGTTGGACCGTTATTTTGATTAATTGTGGACCAGAAGAAGAAGATTGAAAAAGTGAAGTGTGTTGATTAAAGTGAAGAAGATGGTAGCAATGATTCCGAAAGCTAAGTTCCGACCGAAACTAGTGTATTTACCATCAACTTTGCTGATATTAAAGTGGATTCTGAAAATTAGGGAACTTGAGATTGAAGCTTTGCTGTGTTTTTAAACAATCATCATTGTCACAAAACTTTATGAACTCATTGTCGTCTTTAGTAAACGAAAGCTTATTAATTAATTTAACATGTACGATTTTCAGACATCCCAACAGATTGTTGTTCTTGCACACAAGCTGAGGGGATTATTAATTATTACGAAAGAAAATTTGAAAATTATTGAAAGTATGACAATGCCGCCTCTATGACAATAACAATACTACATGAGAACCGTAATTATTAGTACTAATCATTTGTATATTATCTAATCCAATAAATTGAATGATTAAGCCAAGGAAATAATTACTTGTTGAATCTTTTCGTTGTTCTTTTATAATGACTTCACCAGTCCTCTAAATCCGTTTCGCGTATAAGAATACGTATTGCGAGGGTATAATTGATGCTTTCTTGATTTGCTTGATGAAGTTGGGGAGATTAGCAACTAAGTGGTCCGGTAATGGTTGATTACAGAGTAGAAGTGGCAATCTTTTCATTTTTAATGGCATCCCTAATCATTTTCCCGTAAAGCTTCTGAGATAGGAACTGAATTATCTTATATTTGGCTTTCTTCAGCAATCAGTTATTGGTAAGAAGGTACATTACCAGCCATGGCTCCTAAAGCTTTAGACTGAATCGTTGAATGAAAATTTGAAAAAGGTCCAATATGTTGTTAGAAGAGAGCTATACCTTCAAGCTTCTGAGCTTCGGAAGGAAGGGAAAAAGGTACATACTTTACTTTGCCTGCCTTTTCAATGCTTCAATACATATCTGTGTATGTGTCCCAAATTCACAATTTTTATTTCTTTAAGAAACTCGCATTCCATTATCATGTTTAGTGTGATTATGTGTTTCCAACTCTTCAAATTTTTGCTCATAGATTATTTTCACAAATGTTGGCAATCCTCATGCTCTAGGTCAAAAGCCACTGACGTTTCCCCGTCAGGTATTGATGCAGTAGAATATTCTATATTTCTAAACATATGAAGTACAATATGTACTCCTTGATAATCAACATCACGTTAACACATAATTAGCTATGTAATCTGGTCTGAAACAAGGATTGTTTGTTCACAGATTGTTGCTCTCTGCCAAGCTTCATTTCTCCTAGATGATCCTAATGTAGGACTTCTATTCCCTGCATACGCAATTGTAAGGGCTAAACATTATCTTGCAATGACCTCTGGAGGTCTAGGCATTCTTTTTCTGGCTCACATTTTGCATACTATTTCAAGAAAAATGCTCCAAGCTATCTGAAATCATACTTCAAAAGAACCATGGGGTATCATTGCCTTGTGTTTATTTTCATGTTGTGACAAATATTCTAGCCTGTCCCACCATCTCAGTTTACTAATAGCCTTGTCTTTATTGATTAATCAAAACTGATATTTTCCAAGTGGTTATTATTACTTAACATCTGCTTGTTCTTAATTTTCCCCTCATATTACATTTAAAGGCCTGAATATGTTCTATAGATCCAAGCTTGTAATGCTTGACTATCACATGTAGGTGCTTACGCTGATTCAAAAAGTCTTCCGGGAATCAGAGAGGAGGTAGCAGAGTTCATTGGAAGGTGTGATGGATATCTCAAATGATAATGCAATTTTGCTCCATGTTCTCTTTTCTATCTATCTCTATTACTCCCATCCCAGAAAAAAAAAAATTGTAAAAGCTTTGGTAAGATAATTTGTTATTAGAATTGGAGCCAAGTCTCAAACTGAAACATTTCGTGATTTACTTACAGTAATCCAGAACTCATTTTTCTCACTGGTGGCACCAGCAAAGGTGTGATGCAGTTCTTAAATACAATTATCCTTTTGATCAAACATAGTTTTCTCAAAGCCTATATTCACAATTGGTACATGTTAGTGATCCTTAAAGTCAAATAGCAATTGATTTGTAGCCTCCAATTTATTGTTGTTTGTTACTGATTGATGCTACAGATAGTTGACAAGATTTATACGGTTGCAGCCATATCACACAATGCTAATGTTGCTGCTCGGATATTTGTAAGTTAGATGTGAATGTTTACGTAGTCCATCTGTAGCTTTATCCAGTCTTCTCTCTGTTTAAATTATCACTGCTAAAAAGTTATCTCTTTTTGTTTACAGATAGGACTAATGGTTAACTTGCCCAAACCTGGAGATGTTTCATATGAGCAGTACGTTAGGGAAAGGTACACATGCTGAGATGTTGTTCACACAAATATGGCACAAAATGATAGACCTTGCACAAAGTTCTTCTTCCACAGCAAAATGCACACAAGCAAAACACAAATATGGCAAAACACAACAATGTCAGAAGTAGTGTCTATATTGATTGATATTCAAAACCAGTAAAAGAACAAGATAAGTGTGCTAGAATTCGAGGCCCTAGCTCTTCCAGCCTTAGGCTCACTCTATGTAAAATGACAGAAACAATTGCATGATATTCCCCTCACTCCCGTACTGTTTTATTCCACTGTCAGACTAACTAACTTTCCCCTCTTATGACACTTTTACCCACCCTTGTTTTTCCATATGACAAGGTCTACGCCTCCAAGGTATTGGTCTTTCTTCTATGGTAAGTGAACCTAATTTCTGGACTCCTATGGGTCGTATCAGTACCCCTCCCCCCTTATCAGTTGCACCTTGTCCTCAAGGTGGAAAGATGAAAATTGTTGATCAATTAAGTCATAAGGTTCCCACGTTGCGTCCTCCTTCGGCAGCCCCTCCCAACAGATTAGAACCTCCTTAACTTGAGAATGTGGCCCCTTCCTCACCTCCAAAACAGCTGAAGGTTGGATGAATATCTCCAAGTTAGGGCCTAAGTCCTTAGGTCAACTTGCTATCTGGTGTTGACCCCGGGTTGCTTTCAACTACAAAATGTGGAAAATAGGATGTATTTTAGACTCCGGTGGTAAGGCTAGCTCATATGCTACGGACCTTACCCTTCGGATGATTGGAAATGGCCCATAGAACTTAGGAGATAACTTCTCATTAACCCTTTTAGCCAAGGATTGTTGTCTATAAGGGGCTAACTTCAAATACACTTGATCTCCTACTGCAAACTCAACTTCCCTTCTATACATATCAGCCCTTGTCTTCATGTACTGCTGCACTGTCACTAGATGGCTCCTCACCTCCTCTATCATGGCATCCCTCTCTTGTAACATTTGCTCCACACTAGCCATTACCATTTTCTGTACTCCATATCTTAAAATCGGGGGTGGTTCCCGACCATAGACTACTTTAAAAGGAGAAGTCCCCAAGGATGAGTGGAAAGAGGTGTTGTAACAGTATTCGGCCTAATATAACCACTTGTACCATTGAAGAGGCTTGTCTCGAGTAAAACAACGAAGATAGGCCTCTATGGTCCGATTAGTGACTTCGGTCTAACCATCAGACTGAGGGTGGTAGGCGGAGCTTCGATTCAGTCGAGTGCCTGCCAGCCTAAATAACTCCTCCCACACTTTGCTCAAGAAGACTTTATCCCTATCGGACACTAGTGACCTCGGAATGCTATGGAGCCGGACAATCTCCTTAGTGAAGAGCACTGCTACAGTCCCCGCTGTGAAAGGGTGTTTCAAGGGCAACAGATGAGCAAACTTGCTCAATCTGTCCACCACCACTAAAATTGTGTCATAACCACCCGACCTTGGTAATCCCTCCACGAAATCAAAAGATAGGTCCTCCCAAATCTGATTAGGGATTGGCAAAAGTTGCAACAATCTCACAGGAGTCAAAGCTGCATACTTTTGTTGTTGACAAGTAACACACTCAGCTACATAGGTAGCTATCTGCTTCTTCATTCCCTCCCAATAGAGCTCTTTAGCTAGCTTCTTATAGGTTTTTAAGGTTTCCCCTTGCCCCGCTAGATGAGATTCATGTGCCTCCCGCAAAAGAAGGGGAATATACGTTGAGGTTTTGCTAAGCACCAACCTTCCATCATACATTAACCTACCATGTACCAAAGCAAAAGGCAAGTTATTGGAGGCTTCCATAGAGATTTCAGCCTTCAAAGCTTTCAGCTGATCATCCTCTTCTACCTCTTGCAAGATTTCGGTTATATTGACCCCATGAGAGACCCCCATAACTTGGCAGCCCACCATTTCCCCTTTCCTTGATAGAGTATCTGCCACTTTGTTGCTTTTTTCCGGTTTATATTCCATCTTGGAGTCGTACCCCAACAATTTTGTAACCCACTTCTGTTGATCCACCGCAATCATCATCTGCTTTAGCAAATATTTGAGGCTTTGTTGGTCCGTTCTAATGATGAATTGTTGCCCCAAAAGGTAGGGTCGCCACTTCTTCACCGAGAGAACAATGGCCATGAGCTCCCTCTCATAAACTGATTTTCCACGGGCTCTAGGTGACAAAGATTGGCTGAAGTAAGCGATCGTTCTTCCATTTTGCATCAGCACTGCTCCCAGCCCAACACCTGATGCATCAGTCTCTAGAATGAATGGTTGTTGGAAATTGGGTAAGGCCAAAACGGGGAGAGTACACATGGCAGTCTTTAGCTGATGGAATGCCATTTCTGCCTCCTCTGTCCATTGGAATCCTTCTTTTTTTAGCAGTTGTGTCAAAGGGGCTATTATCTTTCCATAATCCTTCACGAATCTCCTGTAGTAACCGGTTGGCCCCAAATATATCGAATTTCTAATATGGACAGAGTGTAGAGTCCACTATCAAGAATTAGGCTTGGGTCAACCATTGTCTAAATAACTAGAACTAGTTGTTTGGATAATTGACCCTTACCATTTATAAACCCTTTAATATTTTCATGTCTAGGTAATATGGGACACTCTAACACTCCCCCTCAAGTGCAACTGGGGCTAGACATCTAGTTGTCACTTGAAATATACGCAGTAGTAATCGGACCGGGCCGCTAGGATTGGACATCCAGACAGACAACCGAAAAATTAATAATCCGAACCAAACCTGCTCTGATACCATATTAGAATTTACAATGGGCCTACAGGCCCACACGAGAAGGAAAGTTAGACCACATACAAGCCCAAGTGAGGTTCCATCCTAAAATCAATTGGTGAAAGGTGGAGTAGCCTACTAGACTTATATGTTGGTCTTCTTAATTCCTTGACATTTTTGGGTCTAGGCCACTCCATCATAGCTTGGAGTTTGCTTGGATCAGCTAAAACCCCAATGCCCGATATCACATGCCCCAAATACTCTAACTCCAACTTGGCAAAGATACACTTCTTCATATTGGCTTATAATTTATTCTCCCGCAATAACTCCAGCACTACCTTCAAATGGCTCACATGCTCCTCCATTGTCCTACTGTAGACTAATATGTCATTAAAGAAAACTAGCACAAACTTCCTCAAAACATTTCCAAATACCCTATTTATCAAGGCTTGGAAAGTAGCAAGGGCATTAGTGAGCTCAAAGGGCATCACCAACAACTTATAATGTCCATGGTGTGTCCTAAAGGCTATCTTCTTCACATCTTTTGAGCTCACCCTAATTTGATGGTAACCGGATTTTAAATCCAACTTTGAAAAGATCTTCGATCCAAAAAGCTCGTCTAATAACTCATCTATCATAGGAATGGGAAATTTATCCAACACCGTGGCCCGATTTAAAGCCCTATAGTCCATACAAAACCTCTAGCTGCTGTCTTTCTTCCGCACTAGCAGGACCGGGCTTGAATAAGGGCTAACACTGGGCTGAATAACTCCTATTGTCAACATCTCCTCCACTAGTCTTTCTATCTCTGTTTTCTGGCATTGAGGATACCTATATGGCCTGACACTAACAGGTTATGCTCCCTCCCTTAAGTTTATCGCATGATCTATCTCCCTAGGTGGTGGCAATCCCCTTGGCATGTCAAAAACATCCTCATATCCACTCAACAGTGACTACACATCTTCAGGTAACCCACCAGATTCCTTTTTCTCATCCTGCTCCAAAATGCTGACATGTAACATGAACAATTCATCTCCCTCTTCAGTTTGCTTCATCAAGGTCTTTAGCCCAATCCGCCCTTAGGTTAGGCTGGGATCCCCCTTCAATTTCACCCATTTTCCCTTCTCCCGAAACTTCATAGTCAAATCAGCCCAATTAATCACCACCTCTCCCATAGTTTGTAGCCATCTGACCCTTAGTATCAAATCACACCCACTGAGGGTCATAGGAAGGTATTCCTCACTTATGTGGTACTGTTGAACTTCTAATGGAATTCCCCTACAAATTTCCTTACTCTTTGTGATGACCCCATTTCCCATAACTACTCCATATCCCTTAGTTTCCTCCAATTCTAATCCCAATTGCTCCACTAGTTTCAAGGAAATGAAATTATGGGAGGCACCTGAATCCACCAAACAAATAACCTCCAAATCCCTCACTCTCCCCTTCATCTTCATAGTTTTTGGCATTGTCAATCCCACTACCGAACTCACTACCGATTCAGCACTCCCTTCTTCCTCCTCCTAACTCTCGATTTCCTCCTCCTCATCTAGCACTAAGAGAACTTGCAGCTGCCTATTTTTGCATTGGTGCCCAAGAGTAAACTTCTCATCACATTTGAAACACAACCCCTATCCCTCTTTTCTTGCCATTCCGAGGATGAGAGCCTTGTAAACCCTGTTTTCCTAACACTTTTCCCATTTTTGTCCCCCTCTCTTTGACCTTCCCTCTCCATGTACCCTCCTTTTGCTTCCCCCATTCTGCTCATACTGATCTGTCTGCTACTCCTATAACTTCTCATCTCCCGATTCTTCTCTTCTATCCCTAAAGCAGTCTTAATTATCTCAGTCAGCCCTCGGGGCTTAAGCAGATTCAATTCATACCTGATGTGAGGTTGCAGCCCTTTAATGAGGGTACACTTCATCACCTCCGGCGTTAACTCCCGGCAGGATGCAGCTGTAAACGATCTAGAAGGGGGTTGAATAGATCTTTAAAGCTTTTCGTAAAAATCTACAATAAAATCAGAAGTTAATTCACATAAAAACAAATTAAGCAAATTTAAATGCAAAGGATAG
>JANZXV010000212.1:27130137-27148770 GCA_027576455.1 Erythroxylum roigii | reverse complement strand
TTAAGGTATTTCTTGTGCCAAATTAAACAAGAGACTTAGTACTATGATTCTATGGATAAGTCAATTGAAATTGAGTTTTCAAAGCCTTCCAAATTCAGATCGCAAGTAAGCAAACTGAGTTCCAGCATGAGACATGTTTTGTATGGGCCCGACATCGCAGATGTCGTAAGTGAAATGTGAGATGTTAGAAGATTAAAAAAGGTATAGTTCAGGTCTATTAAGGGTTTCAAAATGTTAAGAGTTCAAAAAAAAAATGGACAGCCAATTAGGGTTAAATGGAACAAACCCTACAAGGCAAGATGATCAAGTTTCACGATTTTAAGTAAGAGAGTTGGGTTCCGGGAACGGGATCCAACATCTTCATGAAAGTGGTAGATTATGTTTTTATTTTTTCATTGGTATAAAGCCTGAAATTTTTGGACAATGGAATAGGAAGTTATGATTTTTAGAAGTTGTGTCACTGCTTAGGATAACGTTTTTTCGGACGACCATTTTGAGGTGGATTTTGAACCCTTTAGAAGTTGAATTGGTTTTTAAGTTCATCATAGAAATTGTAGAGCATCCTTTTATCTTTCTATTGATACAAAATTTGTAAAATTTGAAGTTCTGAGTCAAAAGTTATGCATTTTAGAAGTTCAGATGTAAGAAGAGAGGAAAAAAAAGAAAAATCGAAGCCAGCAGCCTCGCGATCGCAACCGACTCTTTCCCGAGCGGCTCCTGGCCGCGAGCCGGCTAGCGAGCCGTCGCATATACGACGCGGCTCGCTGGCTCATCTGACCTTCCTTCACTATTTTGCTTATAACTTTTTCGTCCGATATCCAATTGACCTGATTTTTAAAGTGTTGGATTTCTAAGACATTCTTCTACCTCTCCATAAAATTTATGATTTTTTAGAATAATTTGAGAAAGATTGATTGAATCAAAGTGAGATGATCGGTTAAAAGAGTATGAGTTAGATATTTTTCTGAACATAGTTTAGTATTCTAGAGATATCTCGATCCGTAGAGCTCCAATTGAGTTGATTTTTGTTTCAAATTAAACTAGAGATATGGAGCTACAACTTATATGAAGGAATAAATTTTCAATTCAGTCCTTAAGACTTTCAATTTCTTGAGTGAAGTTGGGTATAGTGTTCAGTTTTGGTTTATTTATAGCCCGACAGTGTATTGGCCACAACTTCTTTATTTCTGAACCAAATGGAGCATTTTTGGTGGCGTTAGAATCGTAAGACAAAGGGGGAACAAATATTCTGAAGAAGCCGGTCTAAAATTCCAAGTGGAAGTTCCCTAATTATGTTCAGTAAGTTATAAGTAATAAGTCCTCCATACTTCAGAGCGCCAGAATTGAGATCTTACATGGGCGTTTTCGTATTATGTGTTAGAGTACATGCATTGTGAACATGTCATGGTAGGCATTAGCGATTGATCCTAAGTCCTATGCATGAGAAATTGTTAAGAGTTTGAATGGATAAAATTGAATTAGTGAGAAGAGCGATACTCTTTCATGATATGAGAAATGGTTAAATTTGACAGACAATGAGTCAATGCATTTGTGTTGGTGGAATTGGATATGACACCAATATTGTATTGTGGAGTATATCCCCGAATGTGATAATGATGTGAATGTATTTTCATGAATTATTTCCGATTTGGGTTGGTTTAAACCAAGTCGTCTTCTCGAAAGATGTAACTTGTATTTATAGTTTTCCAATGTTTTTTTAAAGTATATGTTTTCGGATGTCGGAATTAAAAGATTTGGTCTTAAGCGTTTTGATTTCGTTGGTTTTCGCCCACGTTTGTATTTCGAGAAATTCTGTGCACACGTTTTGTAACTCCGAATGTTAGGTTCAAGAAACGAGATCCAACAAAGATACCGCCTGAGATTGTTTGTCTTGTGAAACCCTAAAGCGCCACTTAAGGAATGACTCGTGGCGGGAGGGATGTTTGTGGAGAAATAGCATCTCTATTTGGTCATGTTCACACGCTGATAAGAGGAAACATAGAAGGAGTTCAAGATATCCCGAATGACGGTCACCTGGTCGATAGAAGCTTCTACGAAGAGGATGAGATCGTCCGCAAAAAATAAATGGGATAGGGGGTCCATTCCTGCCTAATTTGATCGGGTGCTAGCTACCATGTGACACGGCTTGACTAATAGCATGTCCCAGTTGTTCCATGCAAAGGACAAAGAGGTACGGAGAGAGAGGATCCCCCTGGCGAATACCTCGGGAGGGGGTGAAAGTGTCACTTAATTCCCCATTCCAGTTGACTTGGAGGGAGACAGTAGAGATGCACTTCATGATGAGGTTAATCAGAACTTCTGGAAGGCCTACATCAATAAGAGTATTTTGAATGAAGGCCCAATTGAGGCGATCATAAGCTTTCTCCAGGTCTACCTTGATGGTCATGAGCCCTTTGTGCCCATATTTCCGTTTCATGGAGTGGATGACTTCCTGGGTGATGATAATATTATCGATAACAAGATGTCCCGAAACAAAGCTACATTGAGTGGGAGCGACAAGATCGTCGAGATAAGGTTTGATCCGATTAACAATAATCTTGGTGAGGCCTTGTATAAAACCGTACAAAGAGCTATAGGCTTGAAGTGCATTATCGAAGAAGGGGACGGGATTTTAGGGATAAAGACCAAAATGGTGCGATTGATTTCAGAATCCCAGATGTCGTGGCGATAGGTACGCTGAAGGAAACTTATCAAGGAAGGGCCAACAGTGTCCCATTGAGATTGGTAAAACAAAGCGGTTAACCCATCGAAGCCTGGTGCTTTATTAGGAGCCATGGTGAAGAACGTCGTCTTGATTTCGTCCGTGCTTAATGGACTGGTAAGATCATCAGTGGCTTGCTGCGGTAGCAGAGGGAAATGACCGTGCAGAGTCCAAGCTGTGTGGGAGGTACCTTCGGAAAGGTATAACGCCTCGAGATGGCGTTTCGCTAAGTCTCTTAATATTGAATTTATGGACAAAAGATATATAGTTTTCTTAAATTCAACTTTCGGTGTCATGTGTTGTCTTTGAAAACCCATCTAACCAAACCGGTTCTTTTTTTAAGTTCTCTTATTTCCCTTATCGTTGAACTTGATCAGCGGTAGCACTACCAATTGCATGGAGATCAGAAATGACTTTAAAGTATCTCTTTCTTTGTCATATAATGTCCCAGGCCTTTGACTCTTCGGAAGCAATATTTTGGTTCGTTAGATTATAAATGATTGACAGGTACCATCACTTTCTCCTACTTGTCTTTATTTAATAACAATTTAGCAAAAAATTGAGGTGAAACAAATAGAAGTACAAGCCCAAAATAAAAATGAAAACAAAAGGCTAAAAGGAGATTTTGACTTTCAATAGATAACTTCTAAAATCAATATAGTGCATCAAAAAGAGTAATGATTAATGAAGGCTTAGTGAATTGGGATGATCCTAATTTCAGAATTATGATAAAGAAATGTCACTTGGGATTATAATCCCATTTTAAAAACATGGGTTCATCCAAATGAATATCTGTCTACCATGCCATCTATACCAAGCATAGTGCAACTTTTGGTTCTAAGGTCCTGGTCTTTTCGATAAGTCAAACCACAAATTATGATATGAAGGCTAAAATAAGCAATTAATTACAAATTTGTCATTATTAGTTCTAAGTTAGCTAAACCCCTACGGGTAAATTTAGTTTTACGAGCTATTACATGGATTAGTAATTTAAGAATGAAGTCAGCCTTATTTCTATTGTCAGGAAAACAATTTTGTAGCTCTCAATTTGAGTCACAGGCATAATAATGGTAATCATAACAATTTTGAAGCAAATGCTGGGAAATAGAACATGTCATGAAGACACATCATGAGAGTACATAAATGGTAAGAAATAGAACATGTTATGAAGACACATTATGAGAGTATATTAGCAGATGCACGTTGGGGAAACAAATACAAGACATAGGACCACAAGATTCAAAAAGGATTTTAATTAGATGATCATAAAAAGGACACATAAACAGCCCAAAGTTAGGGTCTGATGAAGAAACATGAAAAGGTGGGGGACACTTTTTGCAGCTACTTCTCCTATCATAGAAATAGTGTATCATTTGGAAGGGAGGGTCAGGTTAAAGTAGATCGTTGCTATTTTTGTTGGTGAACTGAAAACCCACGAAGCTCACCTCTTCGCTGTGAAAACATGACCAGTGGTCCATAAAATAATTATGGTCCTAAAAAGCTAAGATAAGGTGGGTTTCTCATCTCTGTCACACAATGATATTTTGCAAATAGGGTTATACACAAGTGACGAAAGTATTAAAGTCATATATGTTACATTACATATACGGAAACAAGTAGAATAAATAATCACATTGGTTTATCTTAACAACAATTAATAGCAAGTATTGCGGAAAGAATCGTTGAAATGGAAGGGCTCACGTGTCTGGAAGTCATTGAAGTATAATTAGATGCCATGCCACCAAAATGAAGAAGAAGAGTCGAAAGAAAAAGAAATTGGAGCAACATCATGATAAGGGAAATTTTGGTAATAATCTCAACTGTCGTAAAGAAAGATTCACATTAAGACATGATTTTGTTCCATGATGATACTTCTAAATATGATCTTAAGGAATCTATTAAAATTAAGTTTCTAGATCCATTGTAAACTCTTAGGACATGAATTTTGGAATTGTATTCAATTAAACGATCTTGATTAAGACAAATACATTACTCCCTTCGATTTATAATAAGTGTCGTTTTAGAAAAACGCACGCTTATTAAGAAAGCTAATGAAATTATAGATATGCGCTTATTAATACTTCCATAAAGTTACCTCATGACCCTCGTTTTGTGATCTGTATAATTAAGATGAAAGAGAAATTAAAGGTTAATTTTGGAAATAAAATTATAAACATGCATACAAAGTCAAGAATGACACTTATTTTAAATAATTAAAATGTATCTAAAACGATGCTTATTATAAATCGGAGAGAGTATTAATTATGTAGTATAGAAGTAGCAATAAATGTAAAGAGAAGGAGCAAAGGGTAAAGTGAGAAGGATAAAGGCATAGAATGAGTGGGGCAAATGGAGGAGGGGGAAGATTCGCAATCTCGTATAAAGAGAATGTAATTGTCCTTTATACTAATCATGATATTTCCTTTAACTACAAAAGAAATGAGTGGATGACTACGGAGCAAAGCAAAATACTTGTGAAAGGCCATATAGAAAAAGTTATTAGTAGGTGACCAGTCAGCGTTGGTACGCCCTTGCCGACAAGAATTTCTGTCTCGCAGTACCCAAAGCGGGACAATACAACAACGCCGTACTTAACTCTCTCTCTCTTCTACACTTAAAAAACTTACCCCTGCTTGGTTTTTCACATCTTTTTTTTAATTATTGATTGCGAGGGAGTAAATCACATTTCAGTCAACTTTTTAAAAGGATAGCCCAACATCGATGCGCACAAGGAGTCATCACATTGAATAAACTCCCACATTACCGTTGCCAAAATTCGAAGAGTCATCACATTGAATAAACTCCCACATTGCCGCTGCCAAAATTCAAATCTGAAATCTTGATTTTAATTTCCCTTCCAATGACCAACTGAACTATCCGTGTTAGCTTGCCAGTCTCTTTTTAATCTTTAGAGTGGGAGCAAGTGACTAACCCACTAAAAGTAGTAAATCCGTGAGTTGACATTAGTGGGAGGGCTACAACCTAGTCTCTTCTCCCATGCCACCGCTGTCAGACTGAAGGGTTAAAAGTTTGCAGGTTTTAAGATTGATGCAGCTTCAATTACTATCCCACCTGCCGTGTGCATAGCAGACCTGCTATTATCTGATTTGAAAGAGGCTATTTCGATGCAGAAATTGAATCAGATGAATTAGAGAAGCGAAGGACCAAGAACTAAGAAAACTGATCAACAACTCCATTGATGGGAATCACACACACAAAATACACTCAACATTATAAGTACATGACATCTTCCTGTTAATTTTTATTTTTAGATTCCAAGTTCGTTTTCAAACATGGAAAACAGATGAAATTGGTAACAAAATTTGGTTGCAGAATCGCTTTCAAGCATCTCTTGTGATGCTCCATTCCGACAATCTTCCTATGTTTTCTGGCCTCTTTAAAACACCTTTCTGGCAATTATGGGGAAGCATTGGCCCAATTACCCTGCATGAAGGTCGTGAACTTTAGAATGTTTAAAAGAGAAGTTACCACTCAAAAGATATGATTTGATGACCAAAAACCTCATCTATTTATATATCTCTACATCTCTCTGATCACTGTGTCCATGGGCAACCAAAGTTTTGAAAAGGACTTCCACTTCTTTGATGGTGGGTGTCCACACCAACCCCAAAAAGACACAAAAATCAGGAGATATAGATGGAGATGAAAAACAGTTAGACGTGGCTACTCCAGCTAGAAAGCTTGCTCTCTCAGGTTGTTGACCCATGTTGCTGGAACTTGGCTTGCCATTTACCCAACCAGCTTGTTAGAATAAAGCTCTGGCCTTCCACGAAAACATATCCTTGGTTCTGCATAAAAAGAAATTTCAAGTCAATTCCTTCTTGGATCCTTCTGCCAGAATTCCCTCCTTTAATCATGGCCTCATTGTATTCTAACCACCAACATTTTTATGGTGGCCTCTCCAGTCCAAGAGTATCTTTATCAATTGTCTCTGCCAACCAAAAACGATTCATTTAGCATGATTAGTCTTAACTTCTTGATTTCAAATAATTATGATTATCAATCAAGTTCTCGATAGGTAAAAAGTTGTTCTCTCTTCCATATTTCATAGTCGAACATACCAATACCAAAGCTTGATTAAAACATTTAGACTCAAGTTGCATGGAAAGCAAGGGGTCTAATTATTGAAATTTTACATTTGAAAGGGGAAAGAAGCTAATCCAGTCCAGGAATTATCTAGCGTAAGCGCCATTGGAGATTATATCAAGAGCATGATTCAGCTTTTTATCCAGGAATGTCCCTTGCATAGATGTGATCTAAAATTAGATGTACTTACTCAGGCAGAAACTTGGACTGGTTTTAATGCATCAAAAGGTGCATATTATAGATAATGTTCATCCAAGATCCTTGCCATTGTCAAAGCTAAACCCACGCCTAGCAACCTATATAAGGACATGCAAAGACCAACAATTACAGTCCTCAGTCCACAAACAAAAACAATAGTGCAGAGACTTAGGCAGAAACCTTCTATGTGTCCTCTAATATATGAAAAGCAATGCAACCAATAGGAGACTATGATCATGAGTGCAGTACATCTTGCTTGTCGTTCAAGTAGTTACAAGGTCAAAAAGCAAGAAATAAGAAACCCACATGACAACAGAACTCTAGGTAAAGAGGCAAACCGACCCCTTGCAATGCTGGAAAACATGGGGTTAAATCTTGGATGTGATCAAATAGAATAGATGACGAACTCTGAAGACAGAGAGCCTATGGCATGGAGAGGAAGTAGACATACAAAGGTAACGCTTACTCCCAGAGACTTAATTGCAGAACAAAACAAGCTAAGCTGTTTATGGTGTGGCTGCAAAACTTCAAAAGAAGTTCAGAAATGGTGGCCTGAAAACAAGATTCCACAATCAAGTACTTTGAAGATTAATCAGTCAGTCTAAACAGAACATGTACATGTCCATGGTCTCAAGTTATATAACAATTCACGTTGAACGTTATGTAGTGAGGAATTAATCTATGTCATTGCTATTGTTCCAAAAACTCAAATTTGAAATCGTAACAGAATTGAAATCTCAGAGAAAATTGACCATTCTTAATAAATATTGGCTGTCATTTATCCAAATTACTTGAGTAACAAAAGTTTTACAACATCCTTCCTGATCTATGATGTCTGTCATACATCGAGTGCTATCTTTACAAACAAGATCATCTTTCTGCAAATCGCAAGCTCCAAAAATGATTATAGGATGAAAGATGGACGACTGCTCAATCATGAGGCCACATAATTCTAGGCCTACAAAACTGAATCCCCTACCAGTTTCCCTCTTCTTCCCAAACTGATCGTCACCCAAATCCCCTAAAGAGCAAGTAAACAAGTACAAAAAGAGAAAAAAAAAATGATGAACAATGGAAAGAATTTAATAAATCCTACTAATTTAAAAACTGAAAGGAGAGAATTAAAATAAAAAAAGAAGTTACACTGAGGATGTATCAACAAGAACTTCATTTAACACATCATCCTCACCGTTTGCCAGTGCAAAAAGCTCTGCATCTTTTTCCTCATCGCTTGAAAAGTCTCGCTTCTCAAGCTTAGAATGAGCTGCAATAAATATTAATTTTTGTGCCTTCTCCATGCCCACCCTTGAGTGTCCATGTGCACATACCCATCTCAGCAAAGACCAATTGCATTTGAATCCACATGAAGTCGCATGAAGGAAAATAAGCCTAACTGCAACTTTCCCTAGTGACTTGAACTCAGTAAGGTATGTTTCCCAGACAAGCCTACTACTTTGAGGATTGGCGATTCTCAATTTTCCTGTAATCGGATCCCTCTCTTTCATCTGGACAGCTCTTGCATACACCGGATCAAGCCCTTCTGTTCTCCATTTCATGAGTTCCATTAATGCAATATGAGCCTCCTCCCTCGAAACAAGCCTGGTTATGAGCTTGTCCACATCTTTCTCTTGCTCTGGTGTTAAGCATTTGAAAGGAGGAAGGTACTTACCACTAGTGTCCCTGAGCAGATAGAGTGGATCAAGTATATAAGCAGCCGCCCAAGCAGGATGATAATTTTTCTTAAACCTCCTTTCGATCACTTTCTCCACTGCTGCTTCTGCAAAGTGGAACTTGGAACACCAATCCTTCACTTTTGCTTTAAGTTCGTTCCAAAGCGGAAGGCATTGCCCAACCAATGGCCTATCAGCCTCAATCTCTTGGGCCATTTCCTTGATCAACTTCACCAATGAGTGTACCGCCTCCAATTCATTCCAAAACCCCACTTCTCCGATCATCTCAGCAATTTCTCTTCCAATAGGATCCTCAATGGACACCATCTTAAAAGATTCATCAAGTAAAACCAACTGCAATGCTCGACCTGAGCTCAGGATATCCTCTATCATTGTATAGACAGTTGCAAAATCCATCTGATCATACTCACGCAAGGGCGGCACTCTCAATAATCCCGCGTGGCCATACTCTTGTAGTTGATACTTGTGAAAACTATGTCTAATTGGAGTCTTATTATTAAAAAAAGTTGCAAGCTTGAAGCAATTCTCGCTCACTGTCTTGAACAAAGGAAGTTCCCTGCTAAAATCCTTAATCAAACTAGTGAACCCTTGAAACTGACACGAAAGATTAACCATCCAATGGTTCTGATTCTCCAAATTCCTTAAAGCCTTGAACTTAAACTTGTCTGCAACTATCCCAACACACTGTTGGACGACATTCCCGCAAATGCCACTTATCGTCTCCCACAAAATATCCTCCGCATACTTAGACGGCACTGAACCGCTAAGAAACACAGCTCTCCGATACAAACTAGTCCCATTAGGCAAATTAACTGTCAAATTAACCAAATTAAGGTCATTAAAACCCCCATAACTCTTAACCTTCCAACCATCAGACGCAATCTGAAAAAACATGGCATCTCTAATCCTCGTCTCAGACTCAGCCTTGGCTTCCTCGTACTTAACACTCAACCTCCCGCCAACAAACTCCCTCCTTGAAACTGCAGGCAAGCCAACTTGATTCAAGAATGCCCTGAACTTCGGATGCTCCAAACTCGAAAACGAAACCGATGCACACGACTCATAAACCCAATCAGCCAAAAAATCAAGAGCACAGTCAATCTGGGTCTTGCTTAGAGCTGGTCCTGGCGATGTTTTTGGACTCTTCAGCTTCTTGACACTATCTTCGAGCATAGCCAAAGCACCCAAGTCCTCTTTTCCACCAGAAAGCATCAAATGCGGTTGTTGGGCCAACACAGCCACTTCACCAGAGTACCTCGACGGATCTATTATAGCTAGGGGACTTATTTGATAAGAAGTCGCTGAAGTCGACGTCGCAACCGCAGTCACGGGATAAGAAGGCGCTCCTGAAATTCCTGAACTTGCACCCACAGAACGCTTCCGGCTGCTCTGCACCGACGTGGCCGCGGAGCCAGAAGGCACAGTGACGGCGGCGTTGGGAGAGATTGAGGAAATGGGTTTGGGGACAGAGTTGAAATTAGGACAAGTTCCACGTTTAAGATGCTCCGAAGCAGTGCGAGACGGGTTCGAAGCGGAGAAAACTGCGTCGCATAAAGAGCATCTAAGTTTCACAGCTTTTGGGAGGCCGGTTTCGTTGTTATGCACTAACATGGGCTCAAGGTGAGTCCAGTACCACGCGCCTTTACCCTTTATAGCTTTGGTCCGAACCATGACAAGCCCTTCGTAGCGTTTGTGAACGGCCTTCGCCGTGAGCTCGTCGGCGGAGGCGGTGGAGTCCACCGGAGTTGTCGTTGTGTTAGTGGTTGTGGCCATTGCAGTTGATGGGAGAACAAAAAACAAAAGATACAACGTGGTGTTGATTCGTGTCTGCAGGGTTTTAGAGCACGGTGGGGTTTAACTTTAAGAGTTGGTGTGTGGTGGTGGTGGCCGTTGTTTATTAGTTGCATTCAGCTCCGGCCGAGGTAGCCGGATTTTGATCCTCCGGCAGGAGTCCATGCCGGAGACCGGCAATCGACGTTGACAAATTTTGATATAATTTTTAATAGGCTTTGGTTTTGGGTTCACTGATGGGTCCTCATTGAGGGGAGGCTTTGAAAGAGCTAAGAAAAGAGCAGAGTGAGTGAGAAAAATGATATGAGAGACAGAGAGCATAGAAGGAAAGAAAATAGTCGGAGAGTGATGTACACGAGCCGATTAACTGAGCGTGGGAAATATGAGAGAGAAAATTTGATGGAAACTGCTAAAACGAAGTAACACCACCGTCCAACGTACGAAAACACTACTGACATTGGCTGTTAGTTCCAGGTGATTGGGGAGTGAGGTGCACGCGCTTTTAAAAGGGATTCTTGTTTTGGTATCCCTTTCATGTTTCTTGCCATTTTATTTATTTATTTTTACTGCTTTCTCTTTTGTATGTGTGTTGTGGTTGAGGTCTTGTTGTGGGCCTTGTAGGGAAGGGTCCTTCTTGTCTGTTTCCTGCTTTTACTTTTATCTAAGGCACCCGTCCCACATTATTTTGTAAACTTATTTGCATTAATATTTAAGGGATTTTCCTTTTATGACTTGGTTGTGGAATGTGGACAGAAAGAGCAACCTAGGAATTCAATTGGACACCATAAAACCACCAGGGCAGTGCTGACTAAGACAAACCCATTTAACTTTGTTTGATAATAAGTCTAGGCCAAGCCTAGCGAAAGGGCTTGGGAGTTGGCTCTTGGTTTTCCTCTCTCCGTCTTCTTTATTTAATTTTTTTAAAGATAAGAGATAATTTAAGTAATTTAAAATTTTTATAATATTCAAAATTATTGATTTTTCTTTATAGTTTTTAATTTTTATAAAAAAGTTCTTTGTTAAAAATAAATAATAGTAGGATATATTTGAAATGAATATTATGTGTAAATTAATTATACGATGATTCAACCTAAATATTAAATTCAACGCAAACTAACTAAACTAAACTTAAATTAATAATTTCATATAATTATTTTAAATTATTCACTTAAAATAGATTTAATTAATTATATCGAATTTAAAAACTAAATTAGAGCACCATGTTAATAATATTTAATTGGTCGATGAATGATATTCATACTACTTATATTTTATTATTAGTTTTTGATAAAATTTTAAAATAAGAAATTTAAAATTTTAAAAATTACAAAAATTAAAAATGTATTTAATTAACTTAAATTATAAGAAAACCTTACGAGTTTTACCTTAAATTCCATTTTCATTTTTTTGGTTTCCCACGAGGTGTCCTAGGAGGGTCCCAACTATGGGAAGACACCTTTAAATCATCTACACCTTTAATTAGAATTATTTGTATTTATAATTAAAGTTTAATTGAAATTAGAATTTAATTTCAATTAAATTACTAAAATGTTTAAATTTTATTATAAATAGGCTTATGTTCTAATGAAACTAACACCTCTTGCTTAACCCTCTCTGTAAGAGTTCCAGAGTTCTATCATCTTATTATGTAGATATCGTTAGAGGTCAGACATTTATGTGACTGTGGTGGTTGACATGAGCTAGTTTTCGAAATCGTTTGAGGGATACAAAAAGATTATAATGAAGCTTCGACATAAGGCACAAATTACGAGTAGTAATACTTTCTACATTTGAGTAATAGGAATTATCCCAAGATCCCTTAGCTTCTTTGGTATCATTATATCTGCCCATTTCACCTTGGATTGCTTGCCATTCTCAATTGTTCCAGACCATAAAAATGCTTTTAATATTCAATCCATTTCCTTGATGACCCTTTTAGGTAGAACTAGGTGTGTCAACCAATGAATATGCATATTATTCAACATTGAGCTAATTAACATCAACCAACCATCTATATATAAAAACTTGTGTTGCCAAACATTGATCCTAACTTTAAGCTTCTCTATTAATGGAATAAAATATGAGAACGTAGGCTTATAAGATGTTATTGGGACTCCTAAATAGGTAAACAATATAGAGTGTAGAGTAAAACCAACCAAACGACTCTTTTGTGTATTTATTTCCAAGCTAGACCATATCGATAAAATCTGCAACATATGCATAAACATTCGAATTGAAAGAGGGTCAGCCTTACAAAGAAGTATTAAATCATCGAAATATAATAAATATGACATCTTTATTTCACTACATTTGTGGTGATACCGAAACAAACCATTGCAGTCCACCAGCTTTAATATAAGTTTAGAAAATCATTCCATAGCTAAGGAAAATAAGTAAGGGTAAAAGGGATCCCTTTAACTAATCCCTTTAACATTTTTAAACGGTAATGAAGTAATCACCAAGATATTGAGAGACATAGATTGTATGCGTTAGAGAATTCAGTTCCTGAATTGAGTAGGCAATCTTATCGCTTCCAAACATGCTCACATATAGGACCAACTGATGGTGTCATATGCTTTAAACAAATCAATCTTTAGCACACAACTATTAATATGTTTGTCTGACTGATATTCCCCCAGGATCTCTTAAAGAACGAGAATGTTATCCTTATATTTTGCTCAGGTAAGAAAGCTCATTGAGCTACACCGATTATCTCTGCCAATACTATTTTCAATCTTGATGCAAGAAGCTTATCTATCGTCTTATACACTGTGGTACAACAAGATATATGTCTGAAATCTGATATAGAAGAAGGATGTCCCTTCTTTGGGATGAGGCATATGTAAATATGATTGACTTCCCACAGCATCTGAACTGAAGCAAAGAATTCCAAGATTGTAGTCGTGAAGAGTGAACCAATAATGTCCCATGTTTTTTGAAAAAAGATAGTAGAAAATTCATCCAGACCAGGGGATTTTGGTCCTCTTATACCATGTTGGTTAAATCAACATGATGAGTATCACAAACTTACATACAAAGATATATGTATCCTTTTGATTATGAATTGTATGAAACTTAAGATGAAGAATAACCAAATCAACTTTTAGTGAAAGGATGATGATGGTATGGAATTGTTATATTTACATATGTGATGTATTATATGGAAAATCAATTTATAAAAGGATGATACTTATGTTTTATTATATGACTAATAACTTTACGTGATATAATCATATGTATTAAATGAAATGTTGATTTAAAATTTTGAAACGTTCAAATTGTTTAAATCTAAGTAAGAATTACGTATTGAGAATGCTGAAGCACTTTGATGAGATTGTTATAGTGAATTTTAAATTTTTAGTTATCTATAGGGAATGAGATTTTCTAGTAAATATCTTCATAACAAAAATTCTATAAGAGAATGGATTTATATAAGGAGGAAAATATCATATGAGATATTGTATGATATAATAATATCATTTTTCCTATAGCTATGCCTAGTACAATGGCATACCTTCAATAGTTAAAATTGAATCAATTAGTAAGATTTCATATCAGATATAGAACCTTAAGACTTTGAAAGAGTCAAAGTTAATGATTTAAATATATGATGCTTAGCATGTATTAGCCACTAAGTTTAGAAATAAATTAGATAATAAAAAGTAATGAGATATCCAAAAGGTTGGATATAATCTTGCAGACCTACTGAACAAATTATTTGTTTCAATGTATACTTATATGAGAATAGTTCTTGAGATGATGAAATTTGAAAAGTTTAAATCTCATGGCAGTACGTTCAATTAGAACTATTGCCTTTGTTGATATATTCGAAATATAGTTGAAAGGCTACGCATTGAAAGATTCATTTTCATAATGAATTCAAACAGTCTGTTTTGGAGATGATTGTGAACTTATAATGTCTATAAGAAGGTTAAGGGAGTATAGTTATCCTCTTTAGTGGGAGTATGTAGATACATATTGCTCATAGAGAACAATCATTCTAATATTTCAATTGTTCAAAATATCATTGTCCAAGAACAACTCTCATTGAATATGAAAAGGTAATAACTTAATTATCGAAATTAGATCTATAGAGATAGATTGGAAGTTATTTACCTATTCTAAGTCTAAATACATAGATAATGTATTAAATATATTTATTATTTAAGATATTTTATACTTGTAAAGTATTTAAAATATTCATTATTCTATATATGTGTCAATATTTGAGTTCAAGTTTATAAGGATATTAACTTTAGAAGTTAAACCTAACTAAGGCCTATTTTACTTAAAACAATATCATTTTAAGATTGTAAAGATTCCAATGTAGTGATGGTTGCTAATTAAACCATAATACATTTTTCATTTAGTGGAAAGAATAAATGGATTAATAAGTTCTTTAGTGAACTTGATATAGTTCCTTCCATTGTTTAAGACCATAATGTACTGTGGAACATTAAAGCCATTGGGCATGTAAAAGGAGCTAAGATCTCATCAAAGATCCAAGGATGTATTGAGGCAAATTTTCTTAATTGTGATGATAATTAAAATGAAATATGCAAGATTTAAGCAAGTGCTCACTATAGAGAATGTTGCACAATTCTCTCATTAAGTCATTATCCTAGCAGTAGCATAATTTTCATATGGTGATATGGTATATGATACTTAGACAATTAACTTAGAGTAAGTGGGAGATTGTTAGTTATGTCCTAGAGCCAATCGATTGGTTCTACTTGAGTTACAAAATAATTTAAAGGCTTTATTTATCTTATACATATTTAAATATATAGGATAAAGTATATAGGATAATTATAATTATAATTATAATTATAATTATAATTATAATTGCAATTGAAATTATAATGATATTATAATTATAATATTCATATTGCATTTATGTATTATCCCTAAAATGTTCCTAGTATTGTTATATTAAAACTAAACATTAATAGAACATAAAAATACTAACACATGTTGCATTTTCCCTTATGAAAGAAGTAGTCAATCTCATATACTAAAGTATAGAGATACTTAAACAAACATGTGAGTGCCTACTAGAGAACAAGTTCATTGAACTGACCCCATATGAGAAATCTATTTGGAACATCACTTGTATGTCCATAGAAATTCTCATTGTGATGATTGTATAAGTGATCATTTGACTTGAAATCTCCAAAGCTATCATATATAGGGATTGTTATGTTTTGATACTACTTATGACCTATTCTAATTATAGGATAGCTCAGACAATGGTCATTAGATGTAGCATAAACTATATGGAGGTAATTAAGTGATCACATCACCTAGAAGTAATTAGGGAGAATGTTCTGTTATTCTCGATTAGTATCGATTCATGAAATACTTGGCCAAGGTAGAATAATGTTTTACAAAATTGTTTACAAATGTCATTAATTGATTCAATAGCTAATGATCGAAAACTAATACGATTAGACTCAAAATATAGTAGATATAAATTCTACGCTCTTTGTCTAATCAGAACATTATATGAAGAAATGATTGAATTATACAAAAAATTTATAAACGAAAAGGTTAGTTAAACCACTTTGACATTTCTAAATAGTTAGGTAGTCATGATGTGTTGCTAGACGTCAATCTTGATCTATATATATATATATTGTTTCATATGGTGATATGGTATATGATACGTAGACGATTAACTTAGAGCAAGCGGGAGATTGTTAGTTATATCTTAGAGCCAATCGATTGGTTCTACTTGAGTGACAAAATAATTTAAAGGCTTTATTTATCTTATACATATTTAGATGTGTATGATAAAGTCTACAAGATAATTATAATTGAAATTGAAATTATAAGATATTTTAATTATGATATTCATATTGCATTTATGTATTATCCATAAAATGTTCCTAGTATTGTTTTTATTAAAACTGAACATTAATAGAACATAAAAAGACTAGCACATGTTGCATTTTTCCTTATGAAGTCAACCTCATATACTAAAGTATAGAGATAAACAAACATATTAGTGCTTATTAGATAACAAGTTCATTGAACTGACCCCATATCAGAAATCTATTTGGAACATCACTTATATATCCATAGAAATTCTCATTGTGATGATTGTATAAGTGATACTTTGACTTGAGATCTCTAAAGTTATCATGTATAGGGATTGCTATGTTTTGATACTACTTATGACCTATTCTAATTATAGGATAGCTTAGTCAATGGTCATTAGACGTAGCATAAACTATATAGAGGTAATTAAGTGATCAAGATAGGATTCATCACCTAAAAGTAATTAGGGAGAATATTCTGTTATTCGCAATTAGTATTGATTCATAAAATATTTGGCCAAGATAGAACAATGTTTTGCAAAATTGTTTACAAATGTTATTAATTGATTCAATTGCTAATGGTCGAGAACTAATACGATTAGACTCAAAATAGAGTAGATATTAATTCCATGCTCTTTGTCTAATCAGAGCATTATATGAAGAAATGATTGAATTATACAAAAAATTTATACACGAAAAGGTTAGTTAAACCACTTTGACGTTTTTAAATATTTAGGTGGTCATGATGTGTTACTAGATGTCAATCTTGATCTATATATATAAATTGCTTAATTAGAAAATTAAAGATAAATTAAAGAAGTTTAATTTATCTAATCCTAACTATGATTTAGGGTTATAATTTGTATATATTGCCAACATACTTGGGAACTTAATGGATAACACATAAAGAACATATTAAAGAGAGTAAAGATATTCTAATCAAGTTGGACTTGATTGTAAAGTTTGAGAAACTTTATAATTAAATATGAGATATTTAATAAATAAAGATCAATATGAGATATTGGATCTTATTGGGCATAACTAGTATTTAATCATAACTATTTGTAATTATAATAAAATTTTAACTAAAATTAGCACTTAATTTCAATTAAATTACTAAAATGTTCAAAATCTATTATAAATAAGCTTAATTTCTAATGAAATTGACATTCTTTGCTTAACCCTCTCTGCAAGAGTTGCAGAGCTCTCTTAACTCTTTGATGGATATCATTATAAGCCAGACATTTATATGGCTATAGTGGTTCAGATGAGCTAATTTCGGAAACGATTTGAGAGATATGACAAGAGTATATCAAGCTTCGAAATAAGTTACGAATTAAGATTAATGCTTTATTATGATTTAATTGTTAATCATTTTATATAATTTAAATGACCTTAATTTTTGGGAAATAAAAATACGAAAAGGTTTTGTAATTATTCTGTTGCAATTACGATGAGATCCTATCTCGATTTTCCAATAGGAACTTCTTCTGCCTAGTTAGTGCTTATGTCAATTTAAAATGTTTTCATTTTTCTGTACTTAATCTAATACCAAGGTGTTGGGCTCGGGTCCCGTTCCCTATCTTGAGGCGACCGCTCGGGTCCATCAGGTAAGGATCACGCGAACAGGAAGTCGGAAGCATTCAAATTCGAAGGATTGGCAGCGTGGAAAGTGGTGGGTTCGCCACGGCGAACTCTCGAGGTTTAACGAGAAAACCCCTCGGGAAAATTTCATCGCGGCGATGTCTTCAGACAAAGCCTAGAAACCCAACACCAACACCAAATTGTTTTACTCTTATCAAACCACATACACTCATTCACACAATCCAATACCATCATACACTTAACAACTCAACCACAAGATACAAAATTACGCACTTACACATACATTCATTCATACAATTCCAATCACAACAAACCATACCAATGTTAATAACAATTCACAATCTAAACAAGAAAATTAATAATGAACATGCATAAGAGATCTTCATCAAAACCTCAGTTCATTTCTTAATTCAAAAGAGTTGAACAACTTTAGTTACATATCAAAAGCCATACCATTGACTTAATACAATATACAAAAGTGGAATGAATGCTCATGTTGATATGCTTATAAAGTTATCCCCAAAAGTTATAGCTCCTAACTTAGTACAAAAGTCTCTAACTATCACGAAGTTTCCGATGCCTTGCGAGGATCAACGATCTTCTTGATCTACACCCGAAGAGGGGAAGGTAATGGGGTGAGCTGCGAAGCTCAGTGGCTTATACATTTATAGCCATTGGCAACGAGCCACACATTCAAGCA
>JANZXV010000212.1:27106287-27127856 GCA_027576455.1 Erythroxylum roigii | reverse complement strand
TATAACATATCATGTAATTCATCCATCACAATATAACACTCAATTATGCATCATGCTTAACCAATCAATGATGAAATTCACAACAAATGGCTCGAGAGTTCCGTAGAACAAAACGGATAAATCAAAGTTTATACTGTGAACAAAATGAGTCCGATTTCTCAGGATCTCGTGGCCTCAGACGGGCAACCGGGAGAAGGCTATTTGTCATCGTGCACGCGACTAACGAAACGTTCCTCTCTTGCCCAAACACAATCAAATTTCAATGCTTAACTCATTTCACACATATTCATACTTTTCATGCTCATCATGCTTTTTCTCTTTTCGTTTATGCAAAATACCATGACATTTTTCAATGCATAACATGATCATAATCACAATGCATTTTCTACATTTGCCATAGTTCAAAACAAGCAATTTAACACACAATATACAAGCAAGACAATTTGCCCATGTTACACAACAACTATAAATATATTACCCACCTAATTTCGCTTGAAAATCCAAGTTCAATGTTGTCTTTCCTGTTGCTCTTGGATAAGGTTTTCTTGGTTTCCTATAACAAGCCAATTTTTCATTCAATCCAAATTTAATAAAATCATAAAGCTTTAATAATCAAATATGCTAAAATTGAACTATAACCCTTTCAAAATCCATACTTTTGGGTCAATTTTCCATGATCATTTTGATTAGGTAAATGAAGAAATTTGGTAACACGTCCTTCTATAAAAATGTTCTCCATTGTCTTACATTTCTAATGACACTAAACTTATTCAATTTGGTTTAGTAATCTAAAAGTTATACCCCAAATATTTTCGGACTGTTCTTATACTAAAACAAAATTTTGTGCTCAAATTCCTTCCAAAAATTGGATCTTTACAAACTGAATTTAAACTTGATTTCTTCGTACAACTTGTAGCCCTATGTCTCTAGTTTACTCCAAATTAAAAATCACTCCATTTGGATAACTATAGAAAAAATCAGGCTCCAAACAACGAAACATGTTTGGTGTAGGAAAGTTCAAGTTCATTGCGGCGAACTTTCACAGAAACGTCCGAATTTCAGCTCCTTTCAACCCATTTTCCAGATTTCTCACCCCTAACATCTTACACCTAACACATATTATACAAAATCATCCTTTCTACTTCATTTTCAACTTCATTTCAACCCAATATCATTGACAAATACATCATGATCTATACTTGATCATTAACCCTAAACAAAACATATACATTTTCCCATTCCTCAACAAACTTCTGCACTCATCCTAATAACATTATGTGGATCATCCAACTTTTAAAACATCTCTATAACAATTTGTGAGTCATTAATGATCATTTACAATTAAAAAAAAAGACATTTACATTTCCCACGACACATATATGAAAATTACATAATCAAGTAATCGATATTCATTTTCGCTTCCATTTTACTTCTAACTATCACCTTAATTCTTCTCATTTCATAATCTCTTATCCATTAAAACACCAAAGCAAAACATGAATCTATCCATATTTCTCATTTAATAATTTGAACTTCCAAGACAGTTCAGTTCCAACAAAGGGCAGTCAATTATTGAGCAATTATGATTAACAAAAGGGTTGGAGAATAATACAAAAATTGGAAAATGCTAAGTCAAAGGTATTCTTGGTTGGCTAGTTTCCCAAAGTGCAAGTCTACATATAGTTTTGGTGTATAATATAAGGTCTTAGTAAATGACACCCTCTCTCTTTCTTTCCCTTTAAATAAAAGACTTAAATTTCTTTCTTGTTTTGTTGAATTTGGTTGGAATGCTCCTTTTTTAAACTAATTTGTAATTCAGAATAATATTTTTGTTAGTTAAAATATTTTCTTACCTTGACCGAAATTCCCTTCATAATTTCCCCAAGCCGAATGTGGACAACTTGTGTATAATGTAAACTAGCTAGAATGCATGTACATTATTAAACACAACATTACCTACTTATTAACGGCACAAGAATCTACAACAATTAGGTTAGAAATGTAAAATCCATAAAGGAGTTTTGTTAAGTTGAATAGAATGTAATGGATAAGTATTAACAAACTCATCCCAAGTCCTACAACGTGTGGGTTCCATGCGCAATTATTGATTATTCAAGCACATTCCTGCTACGTTCACCAAACATTGTAATTGTCTCTTACAGAAAATAGAAGTCTTGAGATAGTCCTAAGCTAGGATATTGTTCAGAAAGGAAAAACAAGGAAACATCTTTTCTCGTTTCAATGTACACCTCTCCATTTTGTTTTGCTATTTTAATATTGCAAGTCCTAGGATGTTGGAAACAGAGGATAGCGAAATGCCAGGAAAGCAAGTGACCATCTCCTCGTAGTAAATGAACGGATGTAGACTGATGAAATGAAAGCAAGATGAGGCCCGCATTAGTTGAGAAATAGAGAGTACTAATTAAAAGCGACAAATTTCCAATTAGTCATTGATCTTATGGCACAACTGTCATCCACCTTGCAATTTTTAAACCAAAATTCAGGTGCAAATCAGGAACTACTTGACCTTGTAATCACTCGGAGACCCTAAGTCCAAATTAGGCTTATTGTTCTGCGACAACGCAGTGACTCAGTACCTAGAAAATCTGTGTCTGTTCATAAAAGGTGAACTTTGCAATTTTGCCTTGTGGACTGATCCTTACCTTCTTGTTCTTTCTTAAGTTTGAATAAAACCCGTTTGACACCCACGAAACTGGGATGAATTTTAAAGACAGGAAATTGTCTTTGGCTTGTCATTTTCAAAATGTTCCAAGTGTTCTACTAGGAGCAGTATTTTTCCTCCAAGGACTTTGTCCTTTCCTTGTGTGTGTTTTCCACTGAGGTAGCATTTTTACCCTGTTTTAGGGTCTTTCCCTTTGCTCGTACGGAGAACAAAACACATGCAATTTTCACTCTTAAAATTAATCTCTCTCAGGAGACTGGAAGATATAATTAACTCTTTTCACATCTGAAAGAGCATACAACTTCACTAATCTTGCACACACTAAATTATTATAACTTCACTAATCCTGCGCCTCTAAATTATTCCAATCATCCATCCGTGTGTGGCATGGCTTAAATGGAATATTAAGGAGCAATTTCAATAATAGCCCTACAATAAAACTGAGTTTTAAACAAATATTTCAATTCAAACAGCTACAGATCTTACCTCAGGTATTGGTTTATTCACACTCTCTTTTAACAACTTCTTTGCTTTAATTAAATTTGCAGAAAACACAGTGAACGATTTTTCAGGTGCAATATAGATCACTGTATTAGATGAACCACACATTCATAAATCATTATATTAGTTACTATTATTATCTATACATTCATATAACATTATATTAATTACCATATATAATTATATTTATTGCAATACAATTAAAAATAATTGCAATATAGTAAAAATGGAAATAAATATTGCCTATTTATTTCATATTCTTAAAAATCAATTTTAATATTAAAGACAATGAATGTAAGTCTAAAATAAATTTATTTAACAATAATGTCATTTCTTCCAATTTATAAAACTAAAAACACAAAATTAATTTATATTACATTGGTTTATAGTTTGTATTAATCTTTTTTAAAATATATGATTTGAAAATTTTATTTGTTGTCACAAAAATCTATTTATTACATATAATTTTTTTATATAAATGATATATTATAAAAAAAATTGCTATATTAAAAGCATCATAAATATGAAAAGAATCGGCGACGATTTTATAACGTCTACATTAGTGACAATTATCATAAATTATCGTCAATTGTTCAACACTTGACAACGTTTTATTAAATCATCGCCAATTATGAACAACAAACATCGTCGTTGTTGTTCAAGGTTTAAAATTAGTAGAAAATGACGTCGTTAGGGGGCTTCGGTTTCAATGTTTTAAATCAAGAGAAAATGAAAAACAATCAATGTTGTTTTCCTTAGATTTTAAACCTCGCAGCCGAAGCTCCCCTCCCCTGATCATTTCGTGTTCTTCCTTATGTCTTCATCATTTTCTTCCTTAATTGTTGTCGTTCGTCTTCTTCAGTAGTTCTTCCACCGTCTATCGTCTCCGGTTAATCATCCATCACGCCTAGTCCATGCTTTGCTCTCAAGTTTATTTTTCTACTTTCATTGTTGTTGTTAAATGATTATATGGTCGTTAGTTTTGTTAATGTGGTTTTAGTATTTTGTGTTTTTCTCAATTGTGGTTGGCTCATTTTTTGTTTAAATGTGTTTATATGGTGAATAAGGGAAAAATACAATCGTTTTGTTATTAGATAGGGATGAAGTTGTGAAGCCTATGAAATGTTTGATGAAACATCTCCTAATGATATTTTGGACTATTTTGCTAGATATTGGCGAGACTTGGTTAATTGATACTTATACTTACTCCTTTGTTTTTACCCCTACCAGTTGTTGTTATTGATTGATACTTATATTACAAATGAAAATAAGTAAAAATAATGCAATATTAGATAAATTCATGTTTAATCGATAGAATATTGGCGAATGTTTATTTATATATTTTTTACTGTCTATTATTTGATTCAAATTGGCATTATTGATTTAGTCAAACATTTTTTATGTTATGAACAAAGTTAATACTGAGGTTTTCTATAAAAAATGTGTAGAATTTTGAACTTTTTTTCTAAATTTTCATAATGCCAAAATTGTGGGATTGCTGTTGAGGGATGTCATGACGATGATTTTATTGACTTCTACAGTGTCAGCTTAAAAATAATAGAGTTGCATTACTTCTAAGTCCTATACTACTCTTATTTTGTAATGCAATATCTCTAACTTCTGATTCTTATTGATGTTTGAGTTATGTTTATGAGTATTGTTGATGTTTGAGCTATAGATATCCAATATAATGGCACCTAGTAGAAATAAAGGGAAGAAGGTGGCAAGTATCGAAATTGTTCTCCCCTCACAACAACAACCATATCAGTCAAATTCTAGCCAATAATAACAATCTACTTCATCCACCAATAAACCCAGTCAGCAACAACCTCCATCTGCCTCAACTAGTGTTGAGGGATCTGTAGGTATGTTATTTTTTAACACCTACAAATAGGCTTATTTATACTCAAATATATATTTACATGTTTAATGCATATTTTTTCATCATTATTCATTTATTGTCAAGTTCCAATATCAACTTTAGAAAAAGAGATAGAGGTATAACTAAAGATTATGAGTTGCAACGAACAGTAAGTTGTCTGTACATATTGGTACCTCACAAGGTCATCCTATAGACAAGATTCAATTAGGAAAATTGTTTAGTAAGTTAGGGGTAATTGCCAGAACTGAATTATCTTGCCTTAAGCAAGTCAAGCAGTTGAAGGAAGACAACTTTCTAGAGAATGCTTTGGATAAGGTTTTGGTAAAATTTTAATTATATGCAATATTGTTTTACTTATTTAAAGATTAATTTCAATTTTATTTATTGTTCACAGATGAAGCTCAATATCATCGATGTCGACAGCCTTGATGTTTCAAATTGTGTAACTTCACTGTTGAAATGAAGGACTAGGGATCGTCATTATCATCTACATCAATATTACAAATTTTTTCCATTAGATGAGGAGGAAAGGAGTCATATTCCCAAACTGATGTCTCCATAAAATTGGAGCAATATGTGTGATTATTAGGCCTTTGCCAACGTTAATATTTGTTTTCTTTCTCTTCACATTTGCTTCCATTAATCTTGTTACACAATTTAATGACTATTTCTTTTCTTTATTTAGGAAAGGTGTGAGAAAGTCAAAGTTAACAGAGGAAAATGAAATCTCCTCACAACCAAGGCTCCAAATCATTTATTTTCCTACAAAATGAATTTGTAAGTTCTTTGTTTACAAGTTATAATTATATTAGTAAATACAATATTATTTATTGTATTTTGTATTTTTTTTTCATAAGACAGAGTCAAAAGGAACTATATAGAGAACAGTGTGATAGGATCACACTCTATAAACTAACATAAAATAAGGATGGTGAAGGATGAATGTCTAATGAAGCACAAAATGATTATGTAAGTATAAAATTTTGTTTAAAATTTAAGTTTATTTATTTATGAAGTACAAACTAATAATATTTGAATTGAATATTGATTTTGATTTTTAAATTTTAGAATAAGATGCAGGAGTTGTTACAAACATCAATGTCTGACAGAAATGAGCTAATGTAGATGACATTTGCATCAAGGTGCTTGGTACACGATTCGGCTACATCAAAGGTCTTGGGTTTGGGCCTAGGGTAACTACTTCATCTTCATCAAGACCACCATATGTTCAACATCTTAAAGAGGACAATTAGTGGCTTAATACTAAATTAGAACGTAATGAAAAAAAAAGTTGGTCAAGCTTGAAAAGTTGGTCAAAATTTTACTTGGCTCGAATTATATAAACAATGAAAATAAAACAAGTCTTAGTCATTAAACTAATATGTTTTTTTATTTATTTTGTATATAAGTATTTTTTAAATTGTAATTAACATCTTGCATATGACCAAATTTAATGATATTTTGTTTTCTATATACAATGCTTGTAATTTTCAATCATTTTTATTATTTTTTGCATAATAAATTATACAATAAAAATATAAATATTACATACAATAATATTGATTAAAATGTCACCAATAATTATAATTTACCTAATATAATATTTAGTTATAATGTATATTAAAAATTTCAAAACATCACTAAATATTTTTGGCTACGTTTCTAAAAATGTCATCAATAACTTTTGTCTACGCTTTCTTTTTGTAGCTAAAAGTTGTTAGCTCAAAATTGTAGATAATAACTTTTCGCTATGTTTTCATAAACATAGATAATAAGTTTTAGCGTGAAAACAAAGCGCAGTCAAAACTTATTGGCGACAATTTAAAAAACGTTGCCCTGTGCTTTTTCACTATGAAAACTACTCATAACAAAAAACAATTATTGAAGATCTGGCGAAAACGTCGCTTATAGTTTTTGCTACGATGATTTGGGGACGATTTGGCAACAAATATAAATAATCACTAATGACTATTAGCAATGATTTTGGAACTTTTAACGATAAAATTTTTCATTGCTAAAAGTCCCTTTTGTTGTAGTGTAGCATGGAGTTTGAGCATGAAATTGTCTCCAACAAAATATGCATATCAAATGAGTATGGAAAGTTGAGTTATTCTAGGAAAACAACACAATATGCAATTTAGTAGGAAACTACTTTGATTATTTTTGTAGAAAGAGAAAATAACTTGAGAAAAAAAAGTCTGTTTAAATTACTACAAAAAGGAGTATTTATAAATAATTTTAAGTGTACATAGGCTTAAATATATGCTATTGTCACCAAGACATATCTCTAATAATGTACTATCGTTATATACATTAATATATCTGCTCAAATCTAAGGTGACGAGGAGTTATACATCTTGAGTTTGAAAATAAGTTTTTGAAATTGTCAAGGTAGATGGGATATAATGAAAATTTCTACAATTTGAGATTGTAATGAAATATGGACAAGTTGAATGGTGCCTAATAGGGTATCGTACAAGGTAATAATCAATCTCAATATAATTGGTAGGCTTATGGAAGACATCATTATGAGCAATTTGTATATAAATGTGATTATCACAAAGGGGAGGAATTGTGGAAGAGGAGAAAATACATATATCTTGAAGCAACAAAGATAGCCAAAGGATTTTAAAAGTTATGTTTATAAGAGCTTGATATTTTGCTTCCAAGTCAGATCGAAAGGTAGAAGTTTGTTCTTTGTTGCATCATGAAATGTGATATATGTCAAAGAAGAAACAAATTATTGATAGAGCATTGCTCAGTTGGATCTTTAGCCCAGTTAGCATTAAAGTATACTTGTAACTCTAATGGAGATGAATGATAGAATTGAAGAGCATGAAGAGAGTACCTTTGATATATAAAAGGATGCGAAGAACAATAAATAAATAAGTTGTATAAAGTAATAACATAAATTAATTGATGATATGAATAACATAGACAATATTAGGACAAAAGGTAGTGAGGTATATAAGATTACTAACTAACTGGTGATAAATAGTTCCATCTTTGAAGAGAGTCTCAACAACAGAAAAAAGATGGACACTAGATTCAAGTAGGGTGCTAATAATCTTAGTGTTAATAGCACCACAATGAAAGATAAGATTGATGACATAATTTGCTTATGACATATAATAGCTAGATTTATTACATGAAAATTTAAGACCTAAAAATAACTTATATTACCTAAATCCTTCATCTCAAACTATTGATATAGAAAGGATTTGAGAATGGAAATACCCTAAGTGTGATCACTAGTAATTATCATGTTGTCAATATAAAAGAGAAGAAGAGTTTATTCTTAAATTTTATGAATGAGCAATGCTTGATTATATAATTTGGAATAAAAAACCAAGGAGACTAATAGGGAAGCTAAATTTAGCAAATTAGGCTTGAGGAGTTTGTTTTAGTCTATATAAGGCTTTGCAAAAGCGATAAATCTTATTCGATGGATGATCATAACCAATTTGAGGTTGCATGTACACTTCTTCCATAAGATCACCATTAAGAAAGTCATTCTTGATGTCTATCTAGAATAATGGCCAATAATTACCAGTAAAAATTGTAATAAGATTGTGGACTAAGGTTAAATGATCTACAAAAATAAAAGTCTTCTTATAGTCAATACCATAGTTGTAGGTAAATCTTTTTAGCGACCAACCATGTTTTGTATCACTTAACTAATCAATCAACTTGGGTCTTAATTTTATGGAGATATTTGCAACCAATAGTAGATTTTTTTGGAGGTAAATCGACCATGTCCCAAGTATTGGTGATAGTAAATGCATATAGTTCTTTTGCCATTGCTTTCTTTCATAGATGATTAAAGCTTGCCTCGCAATAGGTGTGAGATTCATATAGAATAATCATAAAATTCCTTAAATCAGACAAAGAATGACTTACTTGGATGTTATATCGAGTATTAGTTTAAGAAGTAAGAAGTTTTGATGATGTAGAAAGATCATATATAGTGGGTGTTGGATCCATAACTGAAGAAGAGCAATAGGACTAGACATATATTGTATTGAGTTGTTATTATAAAACCCCAAACCTTTCCTTTCACTGAATAAAATTTTTATTTTTGGTGAATAGTATTTTTGGATGAATAGTAAATTCTTGTGGGACCAAACCTCAAAATAATGAACAATATCCGAAATAAATATTAGAGTTTAATGATAATAAAACAGATTGAAAATAAGTTTGATAGGATGAATTTCTGGCGTTTTGAAAGTTTAAGACCAAAATGTTCTTTTTGGAAAGTAATGGGTATTAATGATTTTAAACCCATTCGAAAATTTTTAAAGCATCCAATCAATAATTGTTGACCTTAATTTGGGTATTTTATGGTCAATTTGATGATAAGACAGTTATGGAATATTTTTGGGATTTAATTCAGTTAGTTGGTGAATTAAATGCATTAAAGGGCAATTTGGTCTTTTTGTATGCATTAAAAGGCAATTTGGTCATTATGATATTCATTAAAGGGAAATTTGGCCATTTTACATGGTGTTAATGGAAGAATGAGTCATTAGAATAGAACCAATAGGAAGATGAAATGTGGAATCCATTAAATGAGCATTAAAAAGAATAAAACAAGACTTTTATCTTCATTTGAACATAATCGTGAGAGTGTTTGAGAGGGTAAACGTGAGGGAGGAAAAAAAAAGTGAAAAGAAGAGAAGCAAGGTTGAAGGTCGTCCAAAGAGAGAGGAAGAAGAGGGCTTCCATTATTGATGGGTTTTGATGGAGATTTGGAGAAACCTTGATCAAACCCAAGTTTTCATCATGTACCCAAAAGATTGGGGAAAGAAAATGGTAAGTATCCCTAACCTAAATTTCTGATTTTTATGGGTTTATTATGAGTGAGAAGGATGTGTTTAAGATCAGTGGTTTCTTGGTGTTACTTTGGTGTTTCTTCACATAAAATTGAATGAATATAAGAAGAGAGGAACGTGTAATAGAATTCTGTCTTAGATTAGTTTGAAACAGTCCCATTGTTTTTGTCATAAATCAGCCTACATACCTCCAAATTGAGTGATTCTAATTGGAAATGAAACCTAAGACATATTACTAAACATATCTAGAATAAAGCTAAACCTAATTCTGGATGAATGATAACTAAGTTTGAGATTGAAAATGGTAACCTAATACTGCCCCTATGTCGAAATAAATTGTGATATTTGGTACATTTTTCATGATTTAGAAGTTAAAATAGCACAATTTTTTATGATAAGGAAACTAGAGACTTAGTAGAACAAATGTATAGATACCTTAAAGCCTAATTTGAACGTTTTCTATGTGAAAAATAAGTAACAAAAGCAGGTATGGATTTTAGACATAACCGTGACTCATCATGCATGATCATGATATGGTGAATTAAATAGAGAGAGATAGAGTTTTGAAGAAATTGATAAGTTAGAATAGGTAAAATATGGTTTTAAGTGACTTTTGAAGTTAGAATTGGAAACAGGGAACAGTAGGTTAGCTTACGATAGTAAACGAAAATACGATTAACGTGCATGTTATGCGATTAAATACTAATCTTGAATTAGATTAAATCGAATTTATAGTGTTAATTTCTTATTTATGAATTTGGAAATAGATGCCTAAGCGAAATGTGCTTGTGTAGGTAAAACAAATGCACAAAACGCGTGAGTGTGCTTGGCAATAAAGTTGCTTAATGGTGAGTGCATTTTAAATGTGTTTTATGAAAATGATTTCTATTATATAGTGAAGTGAATGTGGATTATGAGTTTTATGTGAATGATGCATTATAAGTGAATATTGCCAGTATAATTTTATGTTTTTAGCAATATATGAATTGAAGTTTAAAAGTTAAATTTGATATGATTTGATTTTATATTGACATGATGTTATTGGTTGATGAAAAGGAAATGGTTTCTATCCTATGATATACCGATAACTTTTATACATATTATTATACCAATGTATAATAGTTATATTAGTATGGGTAAGCGATATAAAACCAGCTCCGTAACTAGTAGTTAATCAGTTACGGGTAAGCGATGTAGAACCGGTTCTGTAACTAGTGGTTGACTAGTTACAGTTAAACGATGCAGAACCAGCTATGTAACTCCCGATGTATAATGGTTATAATAGTGCAAGTAAGCGATGTAGAATTAGCTCCATTACTAATGGTGTTGCGGGTAAGCGATGCAGAACCAGTTCCATGACTTTATGCCTGAGGGTACCATATGGAAAAGAAGTTATGATAGGCTATGTCGTGTAAGAAATTCATGAAATTTTTAATGTCGCTGCTATTTATTTGAAAAACAATTTGAGAAATTTGATTTCAGGAAGCATATATGTTTCATATTAGTATTGAATTATACGAATTGAAATGAATTTTTTTAAGGAGGTTTAAATTGTTAATTATGATTTGAATAGAAAAATTTAGCACTGATTGAGCTTGTTTAGCTCACACTCTCTTTTTTGTTTTTAAATGAAACCTCCTAGGTGCACGCTCAGGGGCTTTAACAATAGGGACTCCACCTTACGACTAGTCAACTTCGTCACGTACTGCTATGCAGGCATTTTTACCTTATAAATGTTTTTGGGAAAATTTTCATTTTCATGAATATATTTTGGACTATATTTTGTGTAAAGAACGTATGTAGATGAATGTTTTAAAGTTAAATGTAACGTATGTTGATGAATGTTTTAAAGTTAAATGCTTTAATATTTCTGAGTTTATTTTTAAGATGATTGAAGTGATTGTTGAGATTGCTTGTGAATGGACTTAAAGTCTAAAATTTGTAGTGGAGGTTTTGAGATGATTATAGAAGTGTTTTTGAACTTTTACATGGACTTGAAATTTTAGGAAGGTCAAATATAGTCGTTGTGCTGCCAAATTTTTAATAAAAATGATTTAAATTACAAAAAATAAAAAAATCCATTACGTATATCTTTTTTATGATGCGTTAAAGCTTTTCGATAAAAAAGGCTATAGGCTTAGCTTTACAAGAACTTTCCAATTGGATTAGATATCGATTGGAACGTCATCGTGGAGTGCCGGGTAGGCTGCCTAGTCATTTCAAGATAGAGACCTATCAGTTATAACTGTTAGAAATTAGTCCTATAAAAGAAATGTCAAAAAACAAGGGTATAGTGGGATTAGAGAAGAACTGTTGAAAAGGTTTATTAACTCAAAATTATGAAATAGTTAAAAACATCTCATGTTCCCAAAAGATCATATGTCGTGAGATACAAAATCTTTGGAAAAAAGGATCCTATGATAGTATAAGGAGTAGGCCCCTAAATATCATAATGAATTAAATCAAAAGGAGCTGAAGAAACATAATTATTATTAATAAAAGGCAAATTATAACTTTTATGAAGTTTACATGAAAACTAATTAAAATTTTCAAACTTGACCCAATCCAAAAAACCACTAAAAATTAATTATCCAAGTCTAAGTTTGTAAGGATGACCAAGACGAGAGTGTCATGTATGAGATATAATAACATCAATATAAGTTTAGATGGAATTTGGAAACAGGTAATTTCAAGTAGCCCTTGAATCTTATACTTTTTCCTAAGGATCTCGTCCTTATATAGATATTGTATGGTATAACTATGACTTAAGAAAAATAAGTTCATATCAAGTTCATATAATTGAACAATAAAGTTAAGATTTAAGGAGAGTATAGGAGTTAAAACAAGTATCAAGAAAAGATAAGTTAGGTGTTGAACGGTGCTTTCAATTTGAACACATAATAGAGTTATCAACGATAGTGGATAATATGTGGAATAGAAGGAGTTTTTAAGGAATCAAATATGGAAGAGTTAGTTATAACAAATACAATTAAGGTACTTGGAAGATGAAGTCCCTAATGTGAACTAATGTGATAGATAAAGTAGGAGAGGAAGCAATATCAAAATTTGGTTAAAGTTATTGTAAAACGGCCTGAAGATTTTTTAAGGAAAATTTAAGAGATGTTAATATATTCTTTATTACATCCTCTATGGCAACAATAATAGTAGTATATTAAGAGGACTTAAAAGAGTTACCTGGTTTGGGTTGTTTCTTGTATTTAGAGATGTGATGATCACTCATTTTATAATAGCTACAAAATACCTTATTCCTAATTGAGTTTTAAAAGGTAAAATTCTGATAAGAGAAGTTTGAGTGGCAAGAACAAAATTAGTAAATAGAATAAATTTCTCCATTTAGAGGGTGTTAAAGTTATGCCTCTTTAATAATTAGATTTTTAATTAAAATATTAAGGCTCGATAGAGATCTTTGATGAAGAAAAAATCTATAGATAGACTCAAACTTATATCAAAGAATCAATAATAGATGCAAAATATGCTTTCAATTGCAAAGATCGATATAAATAGTGGCAGTTTGGGAATTATGCCAAATAGGGTTTCCAAGTGTCAACTAATCCTAAAGCTCTAATATTTCATATTCATTACTATAAATAGTTTGGTCACTTTGTTATTGTATGAAATGGAGTTGTCTATAAAGCTAAAATTGATTGATATCATCATATATAAAATAATAATCTTTAAAAATATTCCACAACTCTTTAATAGTATCAAACTGTTAGACATTAAGGTTAATTAGTTGGCATATATATTACGAATTCATATTAGAATTTAATGATTCATATCATCTAAACATACTAGACATTCTATGAATATAACTTCTACTTTATCTAGCCTTTAAATATGTTTAATTATTTCTTTAGTAACAATATGCCAAAAAAGCCTATCTTTAACAAAGCTACACACTTTCTTAACCCACAAATCATAGTTGGATCTATTAAAGATGACATTTATTAGTTAAGGAACGTATTGTTAAAGTTTAGAAGTATCCATAATGCATAAAAGAGAAAGATTCTTCACATTAAGGCTTATTAAAGTTTGGAATTATCCATAACGTATAAAAGAGAAATAATCTTAATATTAAGGCTTAAAAAAGTGAAAATGAAGAAACTTATATGTAGAGCTAGAATTTGATCAATTTGACACTAAATATGAGTTTAAAACACCCAAAAATCTTAGGAACTAGTCTAAATTAAGAAGAAACTTGCAAGAAAATAACTAAATTGATTTGTCAAAGGTTGGTTAATGGGTCTAAATCAAATTGGCTGAACCAGTGATGAGACAGGGTGCTAATGTGGCAAATGTGGGATCCAAGCTAATATATTACTCTGAGTAGTCAGTATGGGAGCTGGAACTGACATAATAGTTTGATATGGTGAGTGTAGGGCCACTTTAGTCTAATTTCATTAATGATGTGGCATTAGCTTAGTTACCTATAAACCAATTAGTGGGCAACATATGGCAATGATGTTAACCAGATCCTTATGTTTCTTGAGTTGGAATTTTGTCATTTTGGCTTAAGATAACTAAAATGATGTAATTTTAATCACCTTCAATCTTTGGATGCAGGAGCTTTGGAGTTAAACATCAGACTTCTAAAGGTGCGCATGGCTACATGTAGAGGAGTTAAGATATAAGGTTTATACTATTATGATTTTTAAGCAATTGAAGAGCTTGGTATATATCAAACACTACTTGCATAACCAAATTATCTTTAAAAAGTTAAGAACTAGAAAACAAAAAAAATACCCTTTTAGAAAAGGAACTTTAATACCATATAAAAAGAGAAAAGAACTTGAGAAAAAGGAGTTACGTACTTTTATTTGTCTAAACTATTACATGAAGAAGATATTATACATGATTTTGCTAAATATATGACTAATATCATGTCTAAATATATACTCTTGTTATATAAAATATATATTTAATAATATGCTACTATTACATATGTTAACAATTTTAACATGTGAAAACTATATCGTTTGAATATTTATTTAGAGAAAGAAAATGTTAAACTATAAATGTTCTATATTTTATTACAAGTGCATGGTGTAGTTATAGCCAGTACAAATGAGTACGGATCTATCCCACGAGGATTTTCAGTTAACTACCTATTACTTACAAACCTAATAACCTAGATCAACCTTTATAGATGAATGAATAAAGAAAAAAATAAGCAACAAATCTAAATACTAATGCAAAGCAATAATCAAGAATATACAATATTATAAATTAATTAGATTTAAGCAGATTCCCTTAAGACTTTATTATATTCAATTTTATCTTTAACTAATTAATTATTCTAACTTCTTAGATCAGTAAGAGAATATAACATAGAATATAGTCTCTCTCAAGACATATAACCTTTATTCAAAGATATATTAACAAAATCTCTTTCGAATTTAGAAAACACAGGAATGCTTTAATTCATTTTATAAACTCTCTTAATAGGTTTGACCCTAATATAGGAGGATCTTATGACTTTTTATTGAGTAGCTCATGGTCAACATTCTTTATTCACTTTATGACCTAAACACACATCTCATCTTTCGAATGTTAATGCATGAATCATATAATGAATCTTTCACTTTTACTCCTTCACTTTGATCTATTATAAAATCATGAATAAATCACAAGAAAAGTATAATTTTATTAGATTAAAGAGTGAATTAGAGTATATCATATCCTAAGTTCTTCCTACCTTACCTAGTACTTATTTAATTCATATTCACATAAAATATATCAACATAAAAATAATAAATAAAACAAGATAAATAAGTTATGTTTTTTAATCTTGAAATCTTTAAAGAATTGTTAAACTCTTTCTTTATCTTTAAAGAATGGTGAACTCTTGATCAAGACTGATCCAAAATAACTTCAAAGTGACTTTATCATATTTTCTTGGCTAAGGAACTAGTCTTTTCTACCTGTTTTCTTTGTTAAAAATTGAAATTCTAACTTTCAATTGCTTATGTAGCAAACCATATCCAATATAAATTTCTCCAAAAATAGCAATGCTAGCACTTGTACATACATGAGACCATGTAGTATACTATTTGTCATTTAAGGGGGTAACAAGGGACATGTAAGGTGTGCAAGAGGAATAAAAGTAACCACAATTATCCACAACCCTTAAAAAGGGTTTGTGTGTAATATTGTGTTATATCTTCTCCAAATCTTTTAAAATTATTTCATTTAGCTTGAACTCTTCTCTAACTTTGCTTCCTTTCCTTTTATGGATAGAAATATAACCTGAAATGACAAAACTCCTTAAATTAAGTTTCAGAGCTACCAAAAACATAAGTAACATATCATAAAAATAATGCTAAAATTGTATATACCTAGCATACGTCAAACTTCCCCCATATTTAAACAATTGCTTGTCCTTAAACAAAATACTTTGTCATTCAATCTTAGATAGAAAATAACTTTGAAAAAATGTCAATCTAATTAAACATACTAAAGAAAATTCTTCATTGCTCATTCAATTATAGAGGATCTTCAAAATTTTATGCAACTAACTACTTGCATCAATTCACTAGATGGTTCAATTCACTTCATGACTTTTCAAACTTTAATTTGAATTACCAAACTTAATCCTATGTATAAATAACATATATAAGATACATGCTTTGACTTTCTTTTATTAATAAAACATGAACTTAAATAGGAGCATTAAAAGCTTGTTTAAAAATTCATCTAGCCACCCCTCCTCCTTTCCACTACAGTTTACCATATCTGGACTGAGTGCAATGCCCGCACCTTTAGGAATGAAGCTATGGAGGAGGAGCGAGTGTACCTCGGAGTCATCTCCTACGTTAGGGAACTTCTCAGCCAACACATCGAGAGGAGGTAATGTTTTTTACAGGGTCTGTCTTCTTTCATTTGCAGATTTTGCTTAGTCATATTGCAGGTTATTGCATGCGACGGTCGTTTGGGCAAGGCCATGTTCGTCTTGCCTCCTTTGATGGTTCAGCACATTCACATCTCGGTAGTCGCATTCCTTGGCCTTTCACTTGCTACAGTTCTTCTGTAGGGCTCCTTTACACTTCCACTAGCTGGCTTATTTGAGCTGTTATAATTCTTAGGTTTTCCACTTGGCTGCCTATGCTATGGTCTTCTTTAGGTTTATGTCTACCTTGGTTATTTGATTGCTCTGCGACTGTTGCTTAGTCTAGCATTTGTGCCTACGGCGACACTTGTAATGAACACTTGTATTGAACGCTTTGTACATATTTTAGTTTATTAATTTATTCTTCTGATTTAACCAAAAAAAACAAAGAAAATTCATCTAGCCTTTTATGCAAGAGTAAACACCTTAATATGAATACCACTATTACTCAACTAGGTCACTATCTTAAAAGAGTACTAGCATCACTCTTTAATTTCAACCATTTTTATTGAAATAAAGCCAACATAGTGAATTTATTATGCTCATTTATTCACATATTATTATTTTTATTTTATTCTTTTTTTCGAATGAAGTTATAATTACTTATGCATGTGCATCTTACACAAGAATATTATAATGATCATCATATATTCATTCTCCAAGTTCTTAAGGCAAATCAAACTCACTTATAAATTTAAAAATTATAACTAGTTACAAAAACAATCCAATTCACCAAAATAATCAAATTTATATTGAATTATTTCCAATAACATGCTTTCAAAGAAAAAAATTCCAAAAATTGCCTCATATTAAGAAAATAATGACAAATTTGATAAACTTAAGTATAGTCAAGTCAAGTTGTGAATCCATTCCACAGATGTATCACTAAAGTGCTAAATGGACTACAAAAAGAACTTTGACAAAATAATAATATCAAAAGTGTATATACATGATCAAGAATATTTATGTAAAACAAAAAGGAAAAATAAAATACAAACGCATGTTAAGGGTCTTAAGGAGGTGGTTAAAGGTGGCACGTATGACACTATTACCCATTGGTCCTCTAGGTCTTCAAATGAAATAATCTCTATTAGGCTCCCTATGAAGGAATCGATCGCCACTATTCTCATGTCGTCATTGAGAATAATGGTCTCCTCTAGTTGGTGTGGTATTACCCTTTGACTCTCTAAGATCAACATCTATAGCATCATCATCTTTAGCTGATGCCTCAAGTTTATTGGGCTCTTAGTTTAGCTTCATCACCTTTTACTACTGCTAGCTCTTGCTCCATCTCCATCCTTGTAATTGGCTTATATGGATATACTAGTATAGGTCGAATTTCCACTTATATATGTTACATGAACTGCACTATACTATCTCCCATCTAGTGTATGTACACCTTAATGTATGTCAAATTAGTTAGTTGAGCTAATGATGTAGATGGTGGTGGTTGTGGTGGTATAAGAGCTCTTTTAAGTCCTATGGTCTGATCATCCTAAGTAGTCACCTCCTTATCTACTAGTAATGGTGCACAAACGAACGTGAAGTATTACCCTCAATTATCTATCAATCATCTGTATCACTTTAAGTATCTCTAATGTTATAAGCATAGGAATGACTTCCACTGTGAAATCTATATCATCTATAGGTAATCTTAACCTATGCATTAGACTTGTAATTACTAGATCCTAAAATTAGCCTTGTTGAAGCATCCTTAGACTAACTATATAAAGAGTATGCCAAAGTGCATCCTCTACTTTTTACATATGCAATACAACAGGAACAAATCCATTTTGATGACAACTTTAGTGGTCTCCCTCTTTACACATATTGAATAGGCTAAGAGCTTGTGTATAAACCTCATATGGAGGAATATAAACCTGGAAACCTTAGATTTTATGGGGTAATATGGGTGTATAATCGCCATTAACTGCTAGTAGATCCTTGCATCTGAATCTAGAAAATCCCAATTAATATGGATCTTATCAATGTCGACAACCCTGCAAGCCCTTAGTAGACTGCAAACTAGTTATAGCTCAAATTGTAGTTTATAGCTCCTAGTCTAAGCTTGAGTACTGATATGTTTGTCTATAACATCCTTGTGTCTTCTACCTCTAATATACATATAAACTCTAGTTTAAACTTGCAGTGGACCAAGGCATGATAATCAAAGACATCAAACTACCTATTAAATGGAATTATCTCACATACCCCATTAGTAAGATTGACCTATTTGAGGATATCCCAGTTAATGAAACATGACATCTCAAACTGTTTGGTATGGAAGGCTTGATACCTCTTTTTTTATGCCTTCGTGTCAAAATGATTAGTGGATGATTCAATTATTGCTAAGCATCTGCAAAAACCTATGGCTCTATTAGATGTGATGATGGCATTAAGGCTACATACATTGTCCTCTACTATCTCCTTAGAGCATGCGTCTTTAAGGTAATAATGTGTGATGTAAAAGCAGTGATGTCCACTTTGGCCTCTTGCACTGTGGCTGATGTGCAGGCCTCTGTGATAGTCTAAATGGTCTCCAAGTTCTTGTTATAATATGATATCTAAATAAAGATATAAATAACACACAAAAATAATAGATAATATCACACAAATGCATAATTGTGTAGTAAAGTGTAAAAGTATGCAAAAATGAAAGAGTAAGCCACTAAGCATAATGTAATCAGCCTATAATAATATCATGCCATACTTTTCATTTTCTACATCTTTTGATGCCAGAATATAAATCCCTAAGTCTTTTAGTCTATTACAATCATTTTCTACATCCTATAATGTTAAAATATCAATCCCTATGTCTTTTAGTCTATTATAAAGTCTCAACCATCCAATCTTTAAAATTTAAGATTCTAAAGCAGCATATATAACTCACATTAAGAATCTCTAACCATATGTAGCACATATAAGTCCCAGTTCACCTAAGTCATTTTTCTAACAACCTAAAAAAAATGTATAATGGATTTTTAATTATCAAATAAACATAAGACATACTTATTAGCATTAAATATTCTAAAATGCATCTAAATAATGAACATAGAGGAATTATAGAAAAATACCTAGGTGAAGCTAAAAATTTAGTGAAGAAAAATCTAACTATGTACTACGGTACTCTATGTATTATTTAGGAGGGCTAGAGGGTGGTTTATCTGTAAGAACTAAAAGAGGAATTAAAATTTTAATGAAAATTAAGGAAAACATAGTTAAGATTGAGAAAACAAGGTGGTTCGCCTTTTATAATGCTCTACATGGTTATATATGTAATGTATTGTTAATATGAGAGACAATATAAGTAACACGAGGGTTTGTTATTTGAATTGAATGCAACTTGAAAAAAGAATAGACAGATGGGGATACACGGGATCGTGTAGGTTCCATATACAAAAGTGACACTTTTTATTTCTTAGGTCTCCTATGCACATGTTTAAACACAAAGGCATATACCTTATGGCATATTTATAACAAAAGTATCAATGCCCTACCCTATACTTGGTCGTGTTAAAAAGTTCCACGTCCCATAGCTTTTGGTTTTCTTCCACAAACTTTAGAGAAATATGGGGACATGTGTATGTACATGGATACCTATACGATATAATGTAGGTATTGTGTATGAAAGGGAGACTTTGTATTTCTTTAAGTATGCTTACACAAAGTTAAATACGATAGTGCGTTAAAGCTGGTGTAGATTCTAAAACCTACAAAAATAAAAAAAAATACACTAATTCAAAATACTTAATGAGCAAATTCAAAAAGTCAAGATCAAGAAAATGACATGAAACCAAGAAAATAAACAACTAATAACCTAAAAAACTAGAAACATTAAAATCTAATAATAATAAAGGTAAAGAATATTAGGTTACCTCCAAACAAGCACCTGTTTTAGGTTTTACTCGGTGAACACTTACTATTAGGGTATAAGTTACCTTAAGATCTACCACCAGCTTTTAGAGATGGCAATTGGGCCTGGGCTCAAACTGACCTAGCCTAAAGTTAACGAGCTAGGCTATGGTTAGCTGGGCCTCAGGCCTATTCTCGAGCCTAATTTTAAAAAAAATAGGCCTCAAACCAGGCTTAGACTCAGGCTGCTCAGGCCCGACCTAGCTTGAGGCTCAATACTTGTAAATAAAATGATGTCGTTTTACTAAAAACAACTTCAATTTTGCATTTTTAATTAAAAAATTAGTTCAAGCTGAGCTGAGTCAGGTTCGGGCTTGGGCTTGGGCTTGGGCTTGGGCTTGGGTTGGGGGTGAGCTAGGATTGTACTACCTTAGACTTCCCAGGACCGAACCGGCCTATTGCCATCTTTATCAACTTTACTCTTGTTTCTTGCATTAGAATGATTAATTTCTAGACATACTTCATGTTCCTTTATTAAGTATTCATATATTCCACTTACTTCCTTTAGCCTTAAATATGTCCCCTTTGCACCACATACATTTTCCTCTTATATAATTTAAGATATATCCTCATTTATTATAATAAAATAGAGGCACTTGTTGAACATACCATTAATAGGATTATAGGATTCAAATTTCTTTAAATACATTTTCTAATCCCAGACCCTTAGGGTTAGCTTTCCTTCATGAACATTAATTAATGTCGGACCCCGCTCCCGAAGCCCGACGGGCCGGGGACATGGGCCTGGCTGAAGCCCACTCCCGAGACCGCTGGCTTGCTGAAACCCTAAACCTGACTCTTGCTTGCTAACTCACATTGGTGGTGAGCATACACTGGTTGAGACTTAAACCC
>JANZXV010000212.1:27074232-27095351 GCA_027576455.1 Erythroxylum roigii | reverse complement strand
TTTCATGGAGAGAGAAAGAAAGGCTAAAGTCTGGAGAGGCTAAGATAGCAAATAAAGAATATTTTGTGAGAGAGACCTGAAAAGGTTCTGGAAGTGTAGAAAGAATACTTGTAAAGTTGAAGAGTTTAGTGAAATCTCAGACAAACTCTGAGGACTGGACGTAGTCTAAACTTTGGGGTGAACTAGTATAAAATCAGGGCGTCTATTCTCTAACCCTATCTTTTAATTTTCTTGTTATTAGACGAGTAGATAATATTACGTGCGATTGCATTACTTATCAACTTTGGTAAAGTGTTTTTATGATCATTTGAATTTTCTTAAAGAAATTCAAGAAATCTCAAAAGATTAATATTTTCGAAAAGATTACACAATTCAACTTTACGTGATTTCTATATTAACAAGTGATTTACTTCAGTTGGTATCAAAGCGGGGTTTCCAAGACACATTGTTACAAAGTGAGGATAAAGAACCATGGCTGCATCACATGTTTTTATAGCTGAAGGTGCCTTGGTCACAAGACCTCCTGCATTCAATGGTGAAGATTATCATTATTCGAAGGACAGGATGCGACTCTTTATAGAATCTACATATATTGATCTTTAGGATATTATCGAGAATGGTCCATATACACCAACAAATGACGAGGGCAATATCATCTCTCGTGATAGATGGCCAGTTGATCAGAAAGCTCGATTTCAGTTAAACTCAAAGGCCAAGTTCTTTCTAAGTTATGCCCTAAGCAGAAGTGAATATGATAAAGTTCATGGAAGTGTATCTGCAAAGGAAATGTGGGACACATTAGCCATTGCACACGAAGGGATAAATCAAGTGAAAGAGTCCGAGATCAGTATTCTTATTCATCAGTATGAGCTGTTTAAAATGAAAGATGAGGAGACTATTGATCAAATGTTTGGATGATTTCAAACTATCGTTAACAGACTTCAAGCTCTTGGGAGAATCTACAATAATTAAGATCATGTCAGAAAGATTCTCAGAAGTCTTCCAAAAAGATGGAGACCTAAAGTTACAGCCATACAAGAGGCCAAGGATTTTAAGTCAGCTAAAGTTAGATGAATTGCGTGGTTCACTGAAGATACATAAAGTAGAGCTTGATGCAGAAGATAAACCTAGAATAGATAAATCTATCGCATTAAAGGCTAGTTAGAAGAATCAAAAGAACCAGAAAGAAGAAGCACATCATCAAAAGCATTAAAGATTGAAGAAATTAATAATGATGATACCAATGAATCTGATCAAGATTCAAGTGAAGATGATGATGAACTATCCTTCACTTCAAGAAAGATTAGAAGGATGTGGAGAAAGAAAGCAAAGGGAAATAAAGGTTTTTCTTTTAAGAAAAATATCAAAGACGAAGTCAAGAATGAGAAAATTTATATCGTCTGCTATGAGTGTAACAAACCAGGACATTACAAGTTTGAATGTCCGTTGCTAAAAAGAAAACAGATGAAAAGTGAAGAAAACAAAAAAAGCATGATGGCAACTTGGGAAGATTTGGATTCATCTGAATCTGACTCCGATTCAGAAGCATCAGAACAAGCAAATATATGCTTGGTAGCTAAAAAGAAATGTGACGATGAGATAACTTTTAACTTTAATGAACTTCAAGAGGCGTATTTTGAATTGTTAGAAGATTCACATGCTATATTAAAACAATATAGGATTTTGAAAAAGAAATTTGTTGAAAGCTTGAAGAACACGGAAGTGTTAGAAAAAGAAAACTTCTGCCTTAAAAAACAAGTAGACGATATGAAAAAGAAAGTAATTGTAGATAGATCTGAGGAAATTAATCAATTGAAACAAAGGATTAATAGTCTTTCAGCAGATTTATCAACATTTACTAAAAGTACAAAAAGGATGAATGATATGATTGGAAAATATAGACATCCAAATGATAATAGTGGTTTAGGGTTTACTAATAGTAATGTTCATCATAATAAGAGTTTTGTTCCTAACAGAAAGAAAAAGAAACAATATTCTTATTACTATTGGAGGAATAATTGTAAGTATAACCCCAAAGGACCTAAGAAAATATGGGTACCTAAGAAAGACATAATATATACTGCAGACCTCCGTCCTTGGAAAAAGCAACCAACACCAGTGGTACTTAGATAGTGGATGCTCGCGACACATGACGGGAAGAAGGTCTATGTTCCTAGACCTCCAAAATAAACAAGGAGGATCAGTAACTTTTGGAGACAACCAGTAAGGCAAAATAGTTGGAATCGACAAAATTGGTAAAGATTCATTTGCGTCTATTGATAATGTTCTGCTAGTTGAAGGATTAAAGCACAATCTAATTAATGTAAGTTAATTATGTGATTCTGGCTTTGAAGTATCTTTTAATCAAAATTCTTGTGTTGTCAAAAACAAGGATGGTTCCGTATTCTTTTATGCCAAGAGACGAAACAATCTCTATAAGATTTACTTAGATGATTTGAAAAGTTAAAATATTTCATACTTTATATCAACAGATGAGGAAAAACTGATCTGGCATAACAAGCTAGGTCGTGTTAGTTTTAAACATATTTCCAAGTTGGTTAGACATGATTTGGTAAGAGGATTACCAAAAATAAGTTTTGACAAAGATTTCTTTTGTGAGAGTTGTCAAAAAGGAAAACTAGTTAAAACATCTTTTTCTTCTAAAAATGTTATAACTTCATCTAGATTTTTAAAGTTGTTATATATAGATTTGTTTAGTCTAACTAGAACACTAGGTCTTGGCGAAAAGAAGTATGGTCTCGTAATTATTGATAATTTCACTAGATTTTGTTAGATATTGTTTTTATCACATAAAGATGAATCTCTTAAGTGCTTTAAAGTTCTATCCAAAAAGTTACAAAAAGAAAAAGGAATTTCTATCGCTAGAATTAGGAGTGATCATGGTTGAGAATTTGAAAATGAAAAATTCAAAATATTTTATGAAGAGAATGGAATCTTCTATAATTTCTCTGCTCCTAGAACTCCACAACAGAATGGAGTTGTAAAAAGAAAGAACAGGACGATTTAGGAAATGGAAATGACTATGCTATGTGAAATGAATCTTCCTAAGTATTTATGGGCAGAAGCTATAAATACAACTTGTTATATTCAAAATAGAATACTTTTGCGACATCTCTTAAATAAAACTCCATATGAGTTTTGGAAAGGAAGGAAGCCAAATATCTCTTACTTCCATCCATTTGGTTGCAAATGTACTATATTGAATACAAAAGAAATATTAGATAAATTTTATTCTACGATCAATTCAGGAATTTTTCTAGGATAATCTATGTCTTCTAAAGCTTATAGAGTTTATAATCTTGTTTCTAAATCTGTTGAAGAATCTATGCACGTCAAGTTTGATGATGATTCACATCCAGATAGAAGAAACGATTATGATGATGAAACTCTATCTACTCCCTTAGTTGATAACATAGACATATCACCATCAGATGTTCCACTTGATAAGGTAGAAGATATTCCTTAAAACCATAGTCTTAGAAAAGACTGGAAGTATAAATCCCCTCACCCAGAAAACTTGATTATAGGCGAAACTTCAAAAGGTGTGAGAACTAGGTCTAAATTTAGAAGAGAGACAAATGTAGCTTTTATTTCTGAATTAGAACCTAAGAAAATTGATGAAGCTCTTCAGAATGAAGCTTAGATTTTAGCCATGCAAGAGGAGTTAAATCAATTTACGAGGAACAAAGTTTGGTCTTTAGTTCCTAGACTATCCAATAAGTCAATCATAGGAACCGTATGGGTTTTTAAAAATAAACTAGATGAATCAGGTAGAGTAAATCGTAACAAAGCTAGGTTAGTAGCTCAAGGATATAATCAATAAGAAGGAATAGACTATAATGAAACCTATGCTCCTGTAGCTAGATTAGAAGCTATTAGGATTTCGCTTGCATATGCGGTTTGTCATGATATAAAACTGTTTCAAATGGATGTGAAAAGTGCCTTTCTGAATGGTTTTACAGATGAAGAAGTTTATGTAAAGCAACCTCCTGGTTTTGAAGATTCTGATAAACCAGATTATATCTATAAACTTCATAAAGTTTTGTATGGATTAAAACAAGCACCTTGTGCTTGGTATGATCGTCTAAGTTCATTTTTGATTAAAAATGACTTTAGTAGAGGTCAAGTAGATAATACCCTGTTTAGAAAATGTATTAAAAATGATTTCATTATAGTACAGATATATGTAGATGATATTATTTTTGGTGTAACTTCTAAGAAGCTATTTTCCAGTTTTGAAAATCTTATAAAAAGTGAATTTCAAATGAGTATGAAGGGTGAATTAAAATTCTTTCTTGGTTTACAAATTAAGCAAACCGAAGAAAAGATTTTTATTCATCAATAGAAATATATCAAAGAACTGTTAGTCAAATATAAAATGGAAAAGGTTAAACCTATATGCATCCTTCAAACCTTTTATCTAAGGATGAAGCAGGTAAGAAGGTTGATCAAACTCTTTTCAGAGGAGTTATTGATTCTTTACTTTACCTAACTGCAAGCAGATTTGATATATTGTTTAGTGTTTGTTTGTGTGCAAGATTTCAAGCAGATCTTAGAGAATCTCATTATATTGCTACTAAAAGATTATTAAGATACTTGTCAGGTTCTACTGATCTTTGTTTAATGTATGAGAAAGGTAAAGATTTCAGGTTAATTGGCTACTTTGATACTGATTACGCTAGAGATAGGATTGATAGGAAGAGTACAAGTGGAGGTTGTCACTTTCTTGATCATAATCTAATTTCTTGGTCAAGAAAGAGGCAAAGTTCAATTGCTCTATCTACTACAGAAGCTGAATATATGTCAGCTGCAAGCTGTTGTTCACAGACGTTATGGATTAAGTATCAGTTAGAAGATTACTCCATATAAGAAGAACAAATTCCAATCTTCTATGACAACACAAGTGCTATCAATCTATCAAAGAATCCAACACAACACTTGAGGGCAAAGCATATTGAAGTTAGACATCATTTTATACGAGACTATGTACAGAGAATAATCATTAGTCTATAATTTGTTGAGACAAATCAACAATGGCCGGATATCTTCACTAAACCTTTATGTGAAGATAGATTTAAAGAATTAGATAGAACTTGAATATGGTAATGCTAAATGACCATTCGTCTGACACGTCATGACCCAGATGATTCATACTAGAAGAAGATAACAAGTTGGAAGTTTTCGAGTAAATAGTAACGGTAAGTTATGGACGATAACTTTTCAATAGTAGGTATTAGAAGGAAATCCTCTCAAGATTATAGAATACCTTTTACTCTAGAATATTCTTGAAATACTTTGAAATCGACTTGTTTAGTGTTCTCAACCAAGACAATTCATCACTCTGTTCTAAGCTTTAAGTTCTTTCATTTCATATTCTTACTTTCAGATAATAACATTGCTATTTTGAGAAAAATGCATTTGTCTATTTAGTTTTTATTCTTACAAATCACAAATGGAGCAATCTCTTATCTATGGGAGATATGTTGATTTCATCTCCTTGAAGAAAAATCAGATGGACATTGAACTAGAAATTGAAGCAGTTGACTGGAAAAAAATTTTTAAGGTTCGTGAAAAGTGTTTTTGAATGAGATATATGAGTTTTGGAAAATGCAAAGGTGGTAGATGATAACTTAGTATCAATGGTAGATGGATTGTTGGTTATCGTGACATAAGATTCTATCTAGAAGGTCAGTGGGTGTCCAAGTATTAGAGCAAAGCTGTCTAATAATGCAAAATGGATTACTCAAGGTTATGTAGATAAAGCATACCTCAATTGACAACTATATGGAAGTAGTGACCCAAAAGCCAGGAAGGCGTCAACCCTTGTTCCGAAGGTTAAGGTTCTACATTCACAACTTCTTCATTTTGTTCTACCAAGATTAGGCTTGAAGGACGTTTTGATAATGATCGATGAATAATGTTTGTTTCATCTACTCAATCATTAACCCATTAATCTTCCATACTTAATTTTGAAGTACATGATGAAGTCACAGGGAGATTCTAGCTCTTTACCGTATAGTATGCTGTTGACAAGGATTTTTAGAGAATCTGGAATCTTTCTTGACAGAGGTAACAGGATGAAGATGGATGTGATGAGTATTATTAATGCCACCACTATTCACAGAATGGGAATAAAGTTCGAAGATGAGGTGGATACAGGTTCTACACCGAAAGCAAGATTTGAGGGGGAGCATATAGTAAAACGGAGCAAGAGTGAACGTGTTACGTCTGCAAGAAAAACAAAACCTCGATCGACAGGAAGAACATCCATAGAAGAAAACACTGAGAAATTATCTGATGTACCAATAAAAGCTAAGATGATTTCATAGAAAGAGGAAAGTCGGTTTAAACAATCAGCACAACAAGTGTCATTGAAGAGAAAGGCAGAGACACTTCAATCGGAAAAATCTAAACAGTCAAGAAGGTCACCAAGACTATTGACCTTATGACAGCAAGAATAGAAGAAACAGAAAGCTCTGATTCTTGGTGAAGATTTTGAAAAGCCAGAGAAAAGACAGTAGGCTACTATATCAATTGTCTCAATTTTGCAAAGTCAGTCAGCAAAATCATCTAAAAAGACAGAGATAAAGAGGAAGTTAGTATTTGAAAAGAAGAAGCCTCAGTAAAAGCTTTCTTCTAAACTGGCAGAAGAACAAAAAACGCAAAAGCCCAATCTGAAAAAAGGTTTCTTCATCTGATGTTCAACAGAAGACAAAGACAGTTGAACACCAATTGGAACCTTACAATGCTTCTCAACCAATCAACAAAAAGGATTTGAGAATGAAGATCATAGAAGAATTAGTGCCTATTAGAATCAAAAGCTCAGTTATTATTAAAGAACCTTCGAAAAAGTCAGTAAAGGTACATATCGAACCTATACTGATTAATGATCAGACAATACATCTTCTGAATCATGAAGAAAGAAGACTATATGGTATTCTGCGAGATGAGAAGGCAGAACCATATCCAATGAAGACGATCTTACAGAAGAGCAGATTCAAGCAGTTGTGAAGAACATAGATGATGCATATAATGTAGCTCAACCTGGAGGTATCTATATTTCACATCACATTTCAAAAACATCAGGAAGTCAATTTGGAGTTTCTACCACATATGCAAACTTCAAGGTAGTTGGAAAAGTGACAGAAGGACAGTACAGAAGTATCACGGTTGAAGGTATCAATTTCAACTTAGAGACCTTTATGCATTTAATCACGCATTTCAGACCTTTAAGTTGCATACCTTCAGTTAAAGAAGTGTTACACCTTCTTGGGCAACCAGTTTCCTAAACTACCTAGACCTGAAGATCTTGATCTCCCAGAAGGAAAACAAATCTTCAGACCTCGCACAATCAAAATCATAGATTACCTTCAGAAGCATCTATTGTTGAAAACTTCCATCTACATAGTGAAATACAACAAGATCCTACTGTTAATTTGGAGTTCTTGAAGCATTTCATGAATTGGACGGAAGCAAGTCACAAGCAGAAGGAAATTCAGGAAGCCTTAGCAAAATAAATTGAGGAAACTCATACTAAGGTTGATGACCTGAGTGACTCAGTGGGTGATCTTCATGAAGAAATAGCATTTCTACGGGTTACTATTGAGCAAGACCTCAAGACGATCCGCACTGACATGCAACATATGTTTTCTGAAATTATGAAGCGTCTTCATTGAACTTTTTTTTATTAATAACAAATAGGGGGAGAAGAGGTAAAGATAGAAAGAAAATGAGGAGAACAAGAAGAGAAGATAGAAAGCCTTGTATAGCTTTTCTATCATATACACATTTGCATTTCTTATTTTTTTGTCTCGTTATTCGTCTGAATACTATTTGTCTATTCATCTGAATATCATTTTATCTTCTAAAATTATGATTATTTGTTAACATCAAAAAGTGGGAGATTGTTAAGTCAAGAAGACTTCACTTCTATTAATTTTAGTGACAATCAAATAATAATAATCTTAGAAATGTATGAACTGTTTTGATAAGCTTGTTAAGTGTGCAGAAAAATGTAAGTAACACTTAGTCATCTCAGACGATACGTCAGCAATAGACGATGCATCAACAACAGACGATACATCGATACTAGATGAAGCGCATCAAGAGTCGAAACGCAAGAACAGACAAAGCGCAACAACAGACGAAGCGCAATACCAGACGAAGCAACAATAATAGATGATACAAAAAGGAAGATACTCTAGAACGTCAGACAGTTAGTTAGTTGGAGTTAGTTACAATACTCAACTAAATAACAATTTCTAGAAGATTCAAGAAGCAGTTTCTCAAGAAGACAGTTGGAAACTTAGGCTATAAATACTAGTTCTAGTCGAAGACTGAAACAACATTTTTACAAGAAAGAAAATTCTGATTGTACAATACTTGAAGAAATTTTGTATTCAAAGTGCGAAACAAGAGAGCGAATACAACTGTAACGTAAAGCTCAAAAAATATCTTTCTTAGAGAGAGAAAGAAAGGCTAGAGCCTGGAGAAGCTAAGATAGCAAAAAGAATACTTTGTGAAAGAGACTTGAAGAGGCTTTGGAAGGGTAGAAAGAATACTTGTAAAGTTAAAGAATGTAGTGAAAGCTCAGACAAACTCTGAGGACTGGACGTAGCTCATGGTTTGGGGTAAACCAGTATAAAATCGTGGCGTCTATTCTCTAACCCTTACACTTTAATTTTCTTGTTGTTAAACGAGTAGATAAAATTACTTGTGATTCCAATACTTATCAACTTTAGTAAAGTGTTTTTGCATTCATCTGATATTTGCAAAAATATTCAAGAAATCTCAAAAGATTAATATTTTCGAAAAGATTACACAATTCAAACCCCCCCTCTTTCTTGTGTATTTTATATACTTTACGTGATTCCTATAATAACAAGTGATTTACTTTAGTACGTGGGATATGTGCCAATGATTAAGAAGTTTTTAGAGAAACCATATTCGGAGGAGTACTTATAGATTATTTTGATGAGGGCATCAAGTTCTTCTGGTAGGGGTGGTTTATTAGACCGTTTAGTAATGGTTTGTTAATCCCGTAAGTCTAACACTATGGAATCACGCGAGACTTGGCAAGCCTTGGCTAATGTTTGATACTTAAGATGACGAAATAAGGCAAAGACTTACGAGTAGGCAAGGAAAACGGGCATTGTCGACGAATTGACATGCATTGATGTACATTGGTGAAAATCTTCGACGAGATGTCAAATTCGAATGTAAGACCAAAAGCTAAGTAGAAAAGGGTCTTGGATCGAAGATTAGCTAGATCAGGTAACTTAATCAAGTAAGATCAAGCATGGTTCGAGCTGCGGCTAACTTTAATGGATCGTGGGGTGTTGATTGGCTTGGCTAAGGCAAGTTGGATTTGCCTGAGACATTTTTGGTGGGACTAAGGACTAAATTGTACTCAAATGATAGACCATGAATGAATGAACTAAGCCATAGAAATGCATTGGTCAGAACCTATGTGAATTGAATCGGAACTTGGCTAACCTTCACCTTTAGATGAATATTATGGGTGATGTGGGAGAGTTAGTAGGATGAATTATCAAAGAAGTCGGAGGACTTAGAAAAGAACATGGATGAGATGTCTTGTAAGCATTTTACACATGTTCCTTTTACTTAGAAGTGGGATAGTGATAAGATATATAAACCACCTACTATAGTAATGCCTAAAGTGATTCAGGATGTCAATTACCAACTAAGTTAGTGACTTAGTGGCCTTGAGATCACTTTCTTATATTCTTGCCCAACAAGTCTCCAAAAACTTATAATTAGCTGATTTAAACAAAGGTTTCATTAATTAGAGAGAGCTAGAGCTTTTTTATCTTTTGTCTCAATTGTGAGCAATATAAAAGTTGACAATTTTGTTATAAAACTTTGTACATCTTTTTCTTCTCATTGTTGTCCATTTTATTGTGTTGACTTAGTGAATTTCTTGAATTTACTTTGCCTTTGTGAAAAACACCTTAAACACTAAGATTTGATAAGGTTGCTCTGAGTTCCTAGCAAAGTCTTTGTAATAGATACCATAGAGAGACGAAAAGAAAAAGAAACAATTGCATAGAAGATGCATTAGAAATAGTATGAACATTGGCATCTCATGTTAAACAAGCCAGCACCGAACAAAGACAGGACTTCAGGTGCCCAACGAAAACTAACACAACACTTTGACATTACTACACCAGCAAACCACGACCCCAGAACTGGACATCATCCTCCACATTCTGATCCTTGACATTGAAAACTAAGATCCCCTCAAAAATCATGGTTAATCTTCACCTCAACTACTAACAACTTCTAAATAGCCAGACTACCACGTCTCCACTTAAGCTGCTTGATGTTGCTCAGAACAATTCCGGGGAGACCACCCTAAAGTTCTTCTGCCCCACGGTTTAGTCAGACTTCAGAGCTTCTGTAAAGTAATAGGAGCCTCCATTCTCGTTACCACCATTTTTTGATCCCTCTTTCAACTGAAATTAGACATACAGAAAATAACGCTAGGAGGAGCAAAATACAAGATTAAAGAAATGCATATATTATCTGCCCAGACTTGCGTGATCTTTGTGCTTAAGAATATTGAAAATAGATAAAAACCTGTAAATCGTAAACAGTATTTAGACTATTAAGAGAAATTCATTTACCTTTTCAAGGACCTTCTTCTGATAACGATAGCCCTAATCACAGAGAATTACACCACAGAAAAATGGATCAGTTGCCACTATATCACAAGAGGTACATAGTTCAGTGGCAAGATATGTTGATTACCTTATCAGTTCCATACAGATAATCACAGTACGTAAACACTGAGGCAAAGTTGCTCTGGCTTTGTCCCCCAACGTAATGATGGTAATCATGGTAATCTGCACCACCATAAAACGGTATATATTTCGTGGGAGTCCAGGGGAAGTCGTAACTGCATAGTAACAAATAAATTTGTGAGACGTCCTATAATAAACATATGGAGAGTATCCAGAGAGCATTAGTTATGACTCAGCTCTAGGAAAACTCATATAATTCTCAAGTTGACTAAAGAAGCAGAAAAAAAAGGTATTAATTGCCAGACACGGGCATCAATGTTCGGTTCAGAAACAAATCCTTCAAATTTTCCCTAAATCAAATCAACATCCTGTCCAGAGCAACACCCTCTCTATGCCTAGTTTGTCCTGGAGTCTCCATTTTTAGGTGGTAACAGTTCCTATTTCAGACATTCACACTTAATTTGTTTCCCTTCAAGAGGAAGAAGAATATTCTTCCACTCAAAGCATTTGGTTCACTGCTGTTTGGCAGTGCATAAATATTTTATCCAACAATGCAGCCATTATAATTCCTAGCTCTTTGACAACAACCAGATAATTTCATGAGGTAAGGTACAAATTACGCACAAGTAAATGATGTTGTGATGCTGGGAATGGACAAGAGAGTATCCTTTTCGGACTAATTAGAAAATAACACCACCAATCCTATGTACGAAAACTCTTCATATTTCAAAGTACTAAGATACTATCTGCAGATAAATGACCTCGTGAAGATCAAATGAGAAAGCTAAACAAGAATTGTTTTGGTACTAGTAAGAAAATAACATTACTCAACAAAATATCCTTTTGTGACTTTAAACAAAGGACTTCAAATTCCTTAATGGAAAACTCTTCATATTCTAATTTTGCCGCTTTAATATACCAGAGAACTTCTGCATCGCTTAAATAGTTAAATATATGCGATGTTGCATTACAAAATACTAATAACAATCACTTACAGTTGCCCTATAGTTGTCCAAGGACATTTTGTGCCAATGGTGTACTATTTAGTAAAAAACTCCCTTTCTTAAGCCTCAGCAAAGAAAATATCAATCAGTGTAATTTTTAGTGTTTATCACAAATTGTAAATGAAATGAAGAAAATGTGAATAAAGGATTGCTGAATGAAGAACAGAAAAGTGGAAGAATACATCGAGAATATCAAGATATAAACCCAGAAATATAATACAACTATAGCTTCATACTTCAAGTTGTTTAATGTGTGTCAGATATAAGATTTAGGACAACTATACAATTCAGCTTTGGGATAATCTAAGCCTACAATGTACGACAATCTCTAAAAGCAGAGAGTCAAAAGCATTGAACAATAGCAAATACGCCATAAAACAGAGTCTGAGAAGCAATATATGCATGACATGATCTTCTTGTGCACAAAAGAACTCACTGATAGATACAGTTCCCCAAGCCTGTTGTGAAGGTAAATATGCATTTCTGTCCATGTCTTAAAAAAAAGCAACTACACCAAGGTTTGGCAAGTTGTAGCTTCTTATAAAAATCAACATAATTTTTCCATAGAGCAAGTTTAATTCAAGATTTCAATCCATAGATCAACAATAATATTGCCACATATAATTAATCGCAATTTACAAGGAAAAGTTTGAAAGGTGAAGATCTATTGCACCGTTCCCAGTCCCCACCAATAAAGCTAAGCCACTACTCTAGATACTTGAAAATCCTTCCAGTACTTCACAGAGAATTCAATAATAAAAGGGAAACGCAACCAAAAAAGAAATCCTAAAGTTGCTATCATTCCATCACAATCAACTAAAGCAGAAAAATAAGAATGGGTAGCATGCGTACCCACTGTGTGTCTCTATCGCCTCAATCTGCCGCAAAGCAATCCACAACCAAAATGTGATAATGTGCCCAGGAACCATAGCTGGCCCCAGAAACGATGGGATTCCTAGGATCAAGACTTCAGCCCAGTGCGCATATGGGGCAGCAAAACCAATTGGAGCAGAGTATTCATGGTGAACTCTGTGAATCTTTTCGTAACCCCATTTGTTGTGCAGAAATCTATGGATCCAGTAATTGGTATAGTCCTCCACCATAAAATACACCAGCAGCTGCAGAAGAATTTCCCAACCGGAAGGCAATGGCAAGCTTGTTCTGATCCCGATCATCTGCGATAACAAGATCAACCCAAGACATCAGGCTCCCACCATATTATTCTCCAAAATTTTGAAAAATTGGCATTTACAACTCGTAGATAGATAAAATAATGGCGAACCCCCAAAAGATGCCAAGTTATCAAACCGAAGAATGAAACTTCAAGAGAAGTGATGACTGATCAAATGTCTATTGATTAACTATCTCCAAAATCCCAAAATCTCCTATCAAGTGATTTAAAAATCACAATGATTGCTAACACCATAAGCGATTATCCAATGTCAAAACAAATCCAAGAATGCATGTTCCAAAATCCAATCCCGTTTATAAAAACCCCACTAAAATCTAATTAAACTCAAAAGTTCTCTAAGAAAAGTTGCGACCTTGATAGAAGGATAGGAAAACAACTGCAGAGGACCCACAACAAGGAAGAACATGATCATCACATCCTTGTAACACTTGAACATCTCCGACATCGACATCTTAACCTTGGGCTGAATCTTGTATTTCTCAAACCCGGCAGATCGCAAGAGCTCGACGAAAACAAGAGGCAAAGGCACAACGGAGAAAATCAAGAAGAGGAAAATAATGTTGTGGCAGTAGAGGAAATAGTCGGACTTATTCGAGGAGTAGTCAAACCACAAGGTCTCGGAAAAAGTGAGGTTACGGCCGAGGGCGGAGGCTGCCTCCTCAATGGTGGCGTACGGCAGCATTGAGGCAGTTGGCGGCGTAGAGAGTGAATAGATGGTGAGGCAGTTGGCGGCGGAGAGAGAGAGTAGATGGTGATGCGGTTGAGGTTGAGCTTACTTAAAATAATGCGGGAAGTTTTGAAGCATTATCCGAGGAAGGAGAGGACATATAGTAAGTCACGGCACGGCCACCACTTACAAACTCCGCATGATGTCAAGCTTCGGTGCCGGGACCACGTGAAAAATAGGTCCATGCACACTTGTAATCCTACTATGCACTCCTTTATAAAAAAAACTACTGTACACTCCTTTATAAAAAAATCCCACTGTACGCTCTGTATTATTATTATTATGGTTAATTAAAAAAAAACACCAAATCTTCTTCAACATAAAATTTAAAAATATTAATAAAATATTTAATTTTTAAATTTTTTTAATTTTAACTCAAACTTCAAAAAGTAACAATAAAATGCTCAATCTTTCAATTTTCTTCAATTTTAACTCGACGTTATTTATTGTTCTCATGATACTTTCATTCCTTTGTTTTCTGCTTATTCTTCTAACGTCTCAAACTACTCTTACATTACAACGTACTGCATTAATAAGTTCTTCTTTTTAGTTCGTTCTCTTGATGCTCTTAGTGTGAAGGTGTTGGGGCTGCGTAATATGAAAATCGAAGGGTGAGAGAACAAACTGAAAATAAAGGAAAAAACTAAAATCAAAGTATAAGTTTATTGGAGTTGCGTAATCTGATTTATGTTATCTTTAAACAAAGATGTCATTTTAATTATGTGATTCAACGACGTCGCTTCATTAATATTTATTTGTTGTGTTAATTTTGACTGACATATATTAATAATTAAGATTTCTAAAACACGTAGCAAGTTACGTTAGTAAACTTAACAGAAACACTAACGTCAGGCTAGAATTGAAAAAAATTGAAAGTTTGAGCATTTTATTGCTACTTTTTGAAGTTCGGCTAGAATTGAAAAAATTTAAAAGTTTAGGTATTTTATTGCTACTTTTTAATATTCGGGCTATAATTGAAAATTTGACAAAATTTTGAGCTTTTCTGGTTATTATTATTAAAGTTTTGTTTATTTAACTTTCATATATGATAATACAATTACAATGGGTTAATAGCATTGGTTTAACCAATATTTTAAAAACTAGACCAAAAACTAAATCTATAAAATAAAAGGTTTAAAGTTTAAAAGGTTCAGTTGATATTAGACTATTATAAACCAGCTAAATATTAGATAAAATTTAAATTTTAAAATATGATTAAAAGAAATTGTCTTTATCTATTGAAGAATGGAAGGTTAATTAAAAAAAGAGATTGTTAAATGAAAATTAATTGAATTACTTTAGCTTATGAAAACATATTAATTTACAAAAATTAAGCAATTAATTAATAAATTGATCTATTTTGAAAAAAGTTATTAAAGTAAACCGAACCGAAAAGTTAAAAACCAAAACAAAAAGTTGGAACGTTTAAGATTTTTATTATTTAACCAGCCGAACTGGTAGGGTTTTTTAATCATTGGGTTCAATAATAGTAATATTTATTTTGGACTGCGCCAAAGTTATGACTACTATATCGGTATCAGAATCGGAATCGAATTTGGTTCTAGTACGATACTATACCGAGACAGATCAATGTGAGGTACCATTTCGAGTAATTTTTTTAAAATTTATAAAGTAGTCTCTGAATTTTTTTAAAATTACAAAATAATGTCTGAATATATTGTATTGTATAATTTATAATTTTAGATCAATCATGTTTTCAAAAATCATAATAATAAAAATTTTAAATAACAATAATTTATTTATTATCATATTTTATTGATATTACTTTTCATATATTTCACATAACAATAACAATAACAATAACAATAACAATAACAATAATAATAATAATAACTATAAAAAGATTATTTAATCATCCTACAAATATAAAATAAATGACAATACAAAGTATTTAAAATGTTTCAATTTCATCATTTAATAAATAATAATTACATCCAAACCTCAAATAAAAAAATAATGAAATATCTATAACTTTATAACTATTATAATTTACAACAATAGTCCATGCCACGAAAACAACTAACTAGAAGTGAAATATGAAACAAAAACATTTACAATTATATTTATATTGCATATACAAAATTTAACATATATATCAAATATAAGTGAAATTAAAAGAAGAGGAGAAATAAAAACTTAGAACTTCATTCAACTTAATACTAGCTCAAATCATATTGACTCCAATTCTTATTTGGTACAAAATCCTCATCATTCAAGTTCATTGCACCAAATGACATTTCAATACTTTCCCATCCAAGATTATTTTCCTAAGTCGCTATCATTTTTCAAGCCTAGTTCCTCAGAAATTCAATAAGCCAAAAAATCGATATGATCAAGGCAAATTGAATCTATAAAACTACTTATTCTATTAAGAGTCCTAGAAACAATAAAATTAAATTATTAAGAAATTACAAGAAATTATATCCAACTTAATAATGATAATAACATACCTTTTTCGAAACTTTAAATTGTATCAAACAAAGATCGAGGCATTCAATCTTTTGCGTTCCAATATATTCCTGTTCTTGGAATGGATAAATTCAAATGTATTCCAAATATTTTCACACCTAGTTACACTCACACATTGACTTAGAATTCGAATTGCAAACCTTTACAGTTATAGAACACCACTTTTAAATTGATTCCATCAAACAACTGTAAGATAACAAAAGTAGCATTATAAACAAAATAAAGTGATGATTAATTTTCAACAATTAACAAAAGTGAAAAAATATATATCCAAATTAAGTTTGTCTATTTGATGAATAATAATTGGTATCCCAAAATCATTATAAATAACCTTATAAATCTTCATTTATGAGCTCAGGAGATCATGCATCATCTCATGGGCAAAAATTGTTGTAATAGTTAATAGCATCCCCCTATTAACTTAAGCTTTCTTTACAAAACTTGGTCTGAAATAGAAACTATGATTAAAAAATGTCCCAGTTGTAAACAACAAAGAATAAAATTACTTTTCCTTATTTATGACTGCATGATAAGGTTTGCATAAAGAAGGCTTATTTTTATATTGACCTTAATTACTTCCTTCATCCTCTCTGTGGTATCACAAAAATAACTCATTATTGCCTTATCATTACTAGCAGTCAAATAAAGTACCCTCCCCAAAGACTCACAAACTCGGATGACAAATTGACATTAGGACCAAAATTCATTATTTCAAGTATAATTGTTGAAGCCTCCAATCTAGCATTAGACCTAACATGCTAAGATATAACTCACTTATCACTTGTAAACATTTGTCTCAAAATTTTCTTCATCATAATAAAGCACTTAAGTAATAAGAAATTACTTGCAAATCTTATAATAGTATGATGACACAAATTTCTACCATCGGTTAAATTCTTTCTTATAAATTCAAGACCGATGCACGATTGTAAATGAACTTGGTCACCTTTTTTACTTTGTGCATAGTCTCATCAATAATAGGAAAATACCTAGTATCTTTTATATTTTCCAATATCAGGTCAATGCAATATTGCAACACAAGAAGTCTAATAAAAAGAATTATACTTGTTTTACAATCTTCTACCAACTTCTTTGTAAGCAGAATCATTGATAGTAATGAAATGAACAATATTTTCTAGCCCAACTTTACTTACAACTTCATCAAATATTTGAAATAGAGTATCCACATTCCTAACAAGGCTAGATGCATCAATAGCCTTTAAAAATATTATCACTTTTTGCATAATAAACTAAATAATAATAATAGGTTCATGTCTTCAATTTGTCTAACTATCACACTTGATTAAACACTTATACGTAGCCCAAGTCACTCTTTCTTTATCCAAATAACTTTTTATTTTTATAAATAGATATGCTCAAAAGTTTATCTTTGTATTCATCAATTGAAGGAACTTTGTATCCTGAACTATAAAAGGTAATAACATCCACTATAGGCTAATAATGATAAAATTGGATAACATTGAATATTATACTTGAACCATACCACCATCTAGTCATTGTCATATCCACATTATAAGTCGCTTCTTTATATTGTAAGGCACTACAGATTGAAGGCTGATTTCTAAGAGTTATTCATGGTGCAAAAAAATTAGACACTTTTCTTCTTCTTTTCCTAGCATCAGGGACAATATTTTCTTCTTATTGGTAAGAATACTACCCCTTTCAACATCCACACTATCATCCTGAACACCAATAAAAGAACTTCCACCACCAATTTCATAGTTTAATCTTTTCCTTCTATTTTTATCATGCCGATACTCTTCAAGCAAAGTCTTCATTTGCTATTTCACATTATGACTCACTTTTTTGTAAGGTTTTGCATCACCTTTGATCTCATCTAAATACTTCTTTAATGTGGTGATTTCCGTGATTTCCTCACCTTTCAAATGCTTATAACAATACAAACAAATAGTATGGTTCTTCATTCGAGGAACTAATCTAGCATAAACATAAGCTGGATCATCAAATCTTTCTATCTGAAGCGATTGAATTATCAAAAATACTTTAACTTCCTTCTATTTATCTGTAAAATAAATAAATACATATGTTAAAATTAAATTAATAAGCTAAAATTAAATTAATAACTCCATATAAAAATAAAGAATATTCGATTTCATTATCAACTACTGTTACAAAATATGTATTATTTAACTCATAATTCAAAACTAACACAAAAGCATATCTTATATAACTCATTTTGAGTTATTACATTATTCAACCATAAACAAAAAGCATAAACTCAGAACTATAACCTATTCAATTTTAACCATAACTCACAATTATAAATTTACAACCTATTTTATTATTTAATCACATAATTCAACTATAAACAAATCTATTTTGTTTGCTTATATAATTCAATTTGTAATAATTATCATTATTTTGTTTTCTTAACTAATTTTGATCAATTCAACTATAAACAAATCTATTTTGTTTGCTTATATAATTCAATTGATAATAATTATCATTATTTTGTTTTCTTAACTAATTTTGATCAAAATTGTTACTAAAATCCTAATTCTCAACTTTAATTTAACAATTTTTCATTTGCCAATTTTAATCAACATTCTTAGTTTCTTATTCAAATTAACACCACAATCAAAAGTTAACATACACTATATAATTAATTTCATCCAACACAATTCACCAATAATTTAAGAACTAACAATTCAGCATACACAATTATACATATACATCTTATATAACTCATTTTATATGATTATCCATAAACTAAAAACATACACTACCAAAATAAGCTATTCATTTTAAACCATAACTCACAACTATAAGTTTACAACCTATTTTATGCAATCATATAATTCGACTATAAACTAATCTATTTAGTTTGTTTATATAATTCAATTTGTAATGCTTATCAATACTTTATTTTTTTAACTAATTTTAATCAACACTGTTACTAAAATCCTAATTCCCAAATTTAATTTAACAACCTTTCATTCATTAATTTTAATCAACATTCTTATTTTTACTCAAATTAACTCCATAATTAAGAGTCAACATACATGATACATGATACAATTCAATTTAATCTAACACAATTTAGCAAGAACCAACAATTCAACATACATAATTACTACATGACACAAAGTCAGAAGACAAAAATACACAATTCATCATAAATTCGTAATTCAATAATTATTTATTTATATCCAATGTTCTATAGAATACAAACACACAATTTAGTATTCAAATCAACAATCAACACAATTCAATATTTCAATATCAACATTCCATAATTTCATAATCCACAATTCCACAAAATTTGTAAAATTTTTTGCAATCTTCACTAGGTTGTATCCCTGGATTGGCATGGGTTGATTCAATGGGTCTACATGAGTGCTTGTAGACTGGATTCTCTGGACTGCGGTGTCGTGGATCAATGGTGCAGGTCATCAGGTGTGCGGGTGTGACTAGGTATAACCATCTGGGTGCGGGTGCGATTGGGTCTGACCATCTGCAATTGCGAGTGCTACCTAACTGGTGCATTAGGTACAGGTTGGTATGATGGGCGCGGTCGCCTAATGGGTGTGATGCAGCGACAATAACTGTTGTGACGATAGGTTGGAAGCACGGTGAGGTGAGTGAGATAGTGAGAGAGATGCAGTAGGCGGCAACAGATGGGTGGGAACTGGGGAGGGGGTCAGGTGGGTATGTTTAGTTGTTAGGGTTAAAATTTTTTAAAATATCAATTAAGTCCTTCAAGTTTAAAAAATCTGCAATTTAGTTCGGTAAATCGATACCAGCTAGTGCCAACTAGATCTCGATACGAAATATTACAGTACCGTATTATTTTTCGGTTTATACAGTATGACACCCTTATCATTGATCTAGACTATTATTAGGAAATGACATCCAAGAAGTCCTTTTCTTTTCAAATAAGGACGTAACACTCTTAAAATGTTTTAGAACTTCAAGAATTGTGTGTCTTTATTAACGTAGCTTTAAAAAGTTTATGACACATCATCAAAGGGGACATTTCGACTAGATGTTTATATGGTTTGATTACAAATAATAATTAAATTATTTAATTATATTAAATTAAAACTTACAACTTTATTTCACCATTTCTTTTATTTGAAACAGATAGATAAGAATAGTGTACAATATAATTTATAATTTCTAGGACATGCACAATTGTGCTTCCAACTAACTTTGTTCCGATTCCATTTACAAATAGACAAGAGAGGATATACGATTAAGAGCATGCCACATTTGATTGGAGTTATTAAAAATATATATATTGTACCTACTTGTTTGTCCGTTGGAGAACTTTTCGATCTATAGGATTCCCAAATGAAAGATTCTTAAAAAGAAAAGGACGTTACAAGGCAATCGAGTGAGATCAGATTTCTTAAGAAATACGTAATTGTGTACTGCAAATTGTCTCACATTTAGGCTTGTTAAAATTTGAACTCAATATTCGTACCACCGAACTAATAGAAATATTTCATTGTTAGCAACTTTTACCATTTGTTTGATTGGAAAGTACAAGTCTCCAACGAGTCCAGATCCTCTGTCGCACGTAACCCTGTCTTACTCTATCTTAAAACAAATGACGTTGTTTTCTAACCAAAAATGCACATCCCGTCAGAGTGGGTCCCACCCACAATATAATGCAAATGCCATTCTCGCGAGGGCGAGCAGGTTCGCCGCGAGAATGGCCATTAGATGGCCATATAATGTATATGGCCAGCAAATGGCCATTTGCATTATTTGAGCAAATGGTCATTTAATGGCCATTTGAGTTTTTTTATATATATTTAAATTATTAAAAAATTTCTTATTTATTAATAATAAATTTTATTATAATAATAGAAATTAAATTAATTATTATAATTTCTTATTATAATAAATTATTAATTAATACTTAATTTAATAAT
>JANZXV010000212.1:27022341-27037508 GCA_027576455.1 Erythroxylum roigii | reverse complement strand
TCCTTATTTAACAATTTCAATTGTGATTCGGTTTGTAGGGATATAATTGGAAACACAAGTCAAAATTAAGTTACATTCCATAAAATACTGTTGCATACCAAACACTATAATAAGAATCTACTCAACTTTCCTATTAGAATTCTTATAAGTATCCAAACATGTGAATATCTTTACTTTCCATTGATTTATTTTCTAAGGAATCATATTCTAAATTCACTTTACTTTCCCGCCAACCAAATGGGGCCCTCATTTTATCTTAAACAGTAAAAATAAGTTACCTCCGATTTGAGGGGTTTAAGAAGATGGATTGTAAAATAATAAATAACATTTCATTATGTTATATAATAAAACCTTCTTTCAAACAATATTTCACTATATTACATTGTGAACCATTTCATCCCTTCTAAACAATAATTTTCTAATATTTCGTTTATTTACATTTTATTTCATTACAAATCATTTCATTAAAAACTTTACGTCAAACTAAACATAACTCAAAGTTTTGCTTTCTTTACCCCACTAACTCAACAAGATTTCCTTCTCATATTTTGGTTACTGGAGAAGTTAAAAGCTGACAAAAGATACGATAACCCAATATTTGGGTTGCGGAAGGATTTAATGTTTGTTACAATCTATGTATTGGCTGATTTATTTCTTTTCAAGTGGTCATTTTCTCTTTTTAACACAAAGGGGGTCAACGTGTGAGCTTCATTACAAAACACTATATTGACCTAATGTTGATCAACGCCATTCTTTAAAAAAATCATCTATAAAAGTTACGTAATATTTTTTACCACCTCTAGATAAAGTTTGTTTTAGATCACTATGAATTAAACTTAATAATTTAGATTCTTTATTAACAGATGCACAAGATTTCTTAGTTATTTTTTAAGCACATATACCACATTTATCCATGCATACATTAGTATTAGCATAAATAAGGCCAAGAGATCATCACGTATTCTTAAGATAAGAAAATTTAACCTGACCTAATCTAGCATGCTATAAATCAAAAGAATCAATAAGTAAGCAGAATAACATACATAATTTACTTAATAATCTCGTAAACATTCAATACAAATAATCTTCGATTACAGTAACCTTTCCTTACAAAAAAAATAATTTTTTTGTCATAACAATCTTAACAAATTCAAATGATACTCTAACCCCAACTTTTTCCTATAAGGATACAAAAATTAGATTAACTCTAAGAGCTAGTAAATGAAGTATTTCATTCAATGTCAAGGTCTTGCCAAATGTGAGTTTCAAAAGGACTTTCCCTTCACCAAGAGATGTTGCAGTTCGAGAGTCTGCAATAAAATTTGTTTCTTCTCCTTCCTTTAAATGAGTGTAGGTGGTAAAAGCATTTTTATTTGTATATATGTGAATTGTAACACTATAATCTACCACCAATGATTCACATTGGCCACAACATTAACTTGAGAAATAACAGTAGCTATAATTTCGGTATCATCTATTTCAACCAAAATTGTATATGGTTTAACATAATTGTCAGTTTTCACTATTTCCTGCATTGAGGTACATGATGACCTGACTTTCTACAAACAAAACAAGAGCCTTTCTTCGTGATCAATCTATAGAAACAAAGCAAAAAGCTTGAAAAGCATAAATGGGTACTTTTCCATATTTAGAGTGATATCTGAAGTTTGCATTATTGTAAAGATTATGTTTTATTAACTAAGATAGCACTTCCATACATATATTAAAAAGATAGAGGGATAGGGGATCCCCTGTCTTATACCTTTGTTACTTTTGAAAATCTCTAATGGTGTACCATTGATGATAATGTTAAAGGATGTTATAGAATCACAGCTTTGATCTAACCAAAATAGGTATCTGAGAAACCAAAGACCTTTAACACCTAAAAGAGGAAGGTCCAATTAACACAATCAAATGCTTTTTTAAAGTCTACCTTAACAGTGTAGTTTAGAGGAGTGTTCATCTTAGAGTATCCTTTTGATATTGTCTCTAATGCTTCTATCATTTATGAAAGTTATTTGATTGTCACTGATGATAGATGTGAGAGCCCTCTTCAATCTATTTGCTAGAATATTTGCAATGGTTTTGTAAAAGAAATTAGTACAAGAAATAGGTCTATATTCGCCAAAAGAGGACAAATTTGCTATCTTGGGAATTATATATAGGAAGGTTTTGGTGATTTCCTTTAAAGAGCACCTATAGTAAAGAATTCACCAACAAATCCTCTTACCACTTAACCTATTAAGGACCACGATTTCTTATAAAAGAAACCATTTAGACTATTACGTCATGGGGCCTTCATCCCATTCAATTGGCAAATAGTGTTATCTATCCCATTCAATTGGCAAATAGTGTTATCTATCTCTTTATCGTCAACTGCTTTGGTGAGTTCCAATAAATCCTCATTAGAGATATTTTTAGTGATAACGGATTGTAGAAGTTTAATAGAAGAAGTTGACTCTTGTGTGGAATCTAACAGAAGCTTATAAAAGTTTACTGCTTCTTTGAGGATGTGATCTTGGTCAGTTAGTAAGCTACCATCTATGCCCCTTAATGGAGCAAATTTTGTTACTATTCCTCCTTCCACTGTGCAATTGAAGAAAAATTTAAAGCTTCTATCACCATCCATAATTTAGCTAATTCCTAAGCTTTGATGAACTAGGCAGGGATGAATCTCAATAGCTTGTATGTAATTCCTCAAATATGATTTTTCCTTTTAAAGAAGAGAGGGTTAGGGTTCATTGATAATAGAAATTGAGAAGATGCCAACTTTTCTTTAGCATTGTCCATAACTACTTCTATGTCAGAAAATTTACTAAAGTTAAGCTTAAAGGCTTCTTTAATAGCCATTGTTTTTTGGAGACAAATAAATAGCTTTGTATTAGAGATAGTAGTTGCCAAACCAACTTTAATAGCATCCTGAAAACCAACAATGTTAATCAGATAGTTGTTGAACCTAAAAGGGTAGTGCTTGACATTCCTTTTGACTAATGCATAAATGAGGATAGAGTATGATATGAAAACATAGTACCCATAAAAGCAGCTTTACTCTCAGAAAAATGAGTTAACCAAACAATTCCCATCCTGACCTTTACCTCCCCATCTGCTGGTCTTTTCTCTAAGAGCCCTTTTGACTTTTCCCTACCCTTTCATTATCCCGCCTACCACCATGTCTGAACCTTTCACCCATCCTTCTGAGGATTTTCCCCCTCTTTCTATTGCCCCCTCTTTACCCATTCAAACCCCTCGACCACCAGCATCCGTTCCTGTTTCTGGACCTTCAAAAACTTGGAAACAGGTCGTTGGAGACACCATTGTGTCCACCCTATCATACAAACCTCCGACAGACGTTGATGGTAAGCTTATTGTGTACCCAGATCTGGAAATTTTACAAGAGGGCGCAAACTGTTGGAAATGTACACTTGTTGGGTTCTTCTTGGATCTCCGACCAGCTTTTCCCTTGATCCTTCGTTGGGCAAATAAAATGTGGAAAAGCAGAGGTCTGGTGGATGTTCCGCTCTCGGAGGACAACTTACTTCTCTTTACCTTCACCTCCCTTTCCACGGATACCAAAATCTTAAAGGAAGGTCCTTGGCACCTTGGGAGTTAGCCCATTTTTCTGCAGCTTTGGGAACCTGGTCTGAAGCTGGAATCTATAAAAATCCAAAGCCTCCCTGTCTGGATCAATTTCCACAATGTCCCCTTGAGTATTGGACCACCCAAGGTCTTAGCCAAATAGCAAGCTTCATTGGAAAACCGTTATGCATGGATGAAAACACTGCCACTAAAAAGAGGATTGGTTATGCCCGTATATGTGTGCGTATTGAGTTATCTCAACATCTCCCGGATGAAATTCCTATCATGCGTTTAGGTGAAGGGAATCACTTATGGGAGGATAGTATCGCTGTGTCGTACCATTGGTGACCGCCGGTGAAGAATCAGACGGCTATATGGAGACCCACAGGTAAGCTTTTCAAATCTGGAACCTATCAGGAATTAATGAATCAAGAGCCTGTTGATCTATCTGTGAGTGAACCTATATCTCGTGGTCTGAAGGATGTTGAACTTGTAACTAGTGATGAGGCACCTCTTGCTACTGAAGGAGCCACTCTCATTCATGCTTATACTAAATTTGAATCACCGCTAATCATAGAGAAGACCTTGTCCGAGGCGTTTGTTCCCTCTGCTACTGAACAAGCTAGCCCATCTACCATAGTTCCTTCTCATGGTGAACTTTTAGATATTCCTGTGGCTTCCCTTCTTGAAGAGACAAATGGTTTCTTGAGTCAGCTCAAGAGAGTGACCCTGCGCCAGAGGATAATTTAGCCTCCTCATAGGCCCCTTCCCAGGATGAACACAGTGGCACCTCACTGTCTATTTCTAAGAGAAAATGCCAACGAGGCAAGGGTAAAGGCCTCAAAACCTCATCCTCTATCCAATGATTGTCGTTGCTTGGAATGTGAGAGGAATCAGTAATCCCTCCAAACTCCTTGCTCTCAGAGATTTTGTTAATAGAGAGAAACCTCTTTTGCTTGGTTTATTGGAAACCAAACTTCAGTTGAACAATTTGAATAAACTCCATATTTTGGGTCCTCATTGGCGAACATTATCCAATCATAGTATGCATGCTTATGGTCGGATAATTGTTTGTTTCAACTCAGATGAAGTTAAAGTGGAACTTTTACATATGACTAATCAGTTAATGCATCTACACATTTTGTTGTTGCAAGGAAATATTGAGATGAATGTTTCTTTTGTTTATGCCAGTAACTTTGAATTTCAGCGCAGGGACCTTTGGACTAACATTTGTCAGATTGGTGCCACTATATCCAAACCTTGGCTTGTTAGTGGGGATTTCAACTCCATTCTTTTTGCTGCTGAAGCCTAAGGTAACGTTAGTTTGAGACGTCCTTCGACAGATTTAAGGGACTGTCTTGAGCATGTTCAGCTGACTGATCTTAAGTTCACTGGGAACTTTTTCACATGGTCAAACAAGCAACGGGTAGGATGGTTCATCAGGAAAAAACTTGATAGAGCACTTGTAAATGACCTTTGGCTTCAGCATTTTCCCAACAGTCTGGCACACTTTATGGATCCTCTATTCTCTGACCATACGCCTATCTTGATCTCCAACTTGTCCACTCCGACTGTTACTTGTCATCCCTTTCGATTCAACAATTTCCTAGTTAAGGATTCGGGTTTTACTCATGCTTGCAGGGCAGGAGCTATACTCTATGTTAGGGGGACCAAACAATTCTGCTGCATTCAGAAACTAAAGTTCATTAATCAAAGACTGAAACTCTTGCAATCTTCAAAGGGTCCTACAGCTGAAGCTATCAACACTTCTAGAATGGAATTGACAAGAACGCAGGCTCTTTTAGCTGCTAATCCGGGGCTTCACTCTCTAATTGAGAAAGAGAAACTTACTCTCTCTAACTATCTTCAGGCTATCCACAATCACTCCTCCCTTTTGCAGCAGCGTGCTCGGGTGAATTGGTTACAGTATGGTGACCAAAGCACCCAATTTTTCTTTCACTCTATTCTTGCCGGGAAGAACTGCAACAAAATATTTACTATCTCTTCCTCTACTGGCAGCCTCATTAGGGATCCACAGGAAATTTGTTGTGAAGCTTACAAATTTTTTAGCTCTTTCCTTGGTACAGCAGCGTCAACAACTTCCTCTCTTGGAGAGCTACAGAGTCTTCATCTGCCACAAGTTTCCTCTTCAGCCTTTGCTATTTTAACCAAGCCAGTTGATGAGGAAGAAATTGACAAATGTGTTTTTGCTATGAATGGTAAGAAGGCTCCAGGTCCCGATAGCTTTAATGGTTTCTTCTATCAACATTCGTGGAATATCATTGGTGGTTTTATCAAGGGGGCTATCCAGGAATTCTTCTGGACCGGAGTTCTTCTAAAGGAACTAAATAAAACTTTTCTATGCTTGATCCCCAAGGGAGCGAATCCAAAGAGTTTCGCCGACTACCGTCCCATATCGTGTACCAATTTTCTGTATAAGATAATCTCAAAAATTTTGGCTGCCTGTTTAAAGGAAGCTATTACTCTTCTCATAAGTGAGAATCAGAGTGCCTTCTTTACGGATCGATACATCGGCGACAATGTGCTTATTGTTCAAGAATTGCTAAAGAGATACTCAACCTCCAATAGTCCCCCGAATTGCACGATGAAAATTGATTTCCACAAAGCTTTCGATAGCATCAGCTGGACTTTCATACAACATATGCTTGAAGCCTTCGGTTTCCCACCATATTCATCCATCGGATTATGGAATGTATCTCCACTACTTCCTATTCGGTTCTTATCAATGGGTCCCCTACCCAATACTTCAAAGCTGCACGAGGCCTCAGACAAGGAGATCCCATCTCCCCATACATCTTCATTCTTGCCATGGAAGTGTTAAACGCTTACATTCACAAGGAGACAATCTCAAATCCCAACTTCAAATACCATTCTAAGTGTAAGAAGCTTAATCTCACTAATCTATGTTTTGCGGACGATCTTCTGCTGTTTTGTAGGGCTGATCGGGAGTCCATTGTCTCTTTTTTGCGTGCCCTCAATGCTTTCAAGACTGTCTCTGGCCTTTATATGAATCAAGACAAAAGCCACTTCCTTCTTTCCAAAGGTGCGGCTCACCTAGAAAATATAGTTTTGGCAGCAACTGGGATGAGATCATAGCCGCCTCCTCTCTTATACCTTGGCCTTCCAATCTCCATAAAGCGTTTAAGTTTTGCTGAGTGCCGACCTTTACTAGACAAGATTCAGAAGCGTATCAAGTCTTAGGTGAACAAATCCCTTTCTTATGCAGGTAAACTTTAGCTTATCAAATCCATCCTCAATTCCTTGCATATCTATTGGAGTTCTCATATTTTCTTATCTCAAAGTATTATCAAAGAAATTGAAAGAACCTGTAGATCTTTCTTGTGGAGTCACTCTAATGGGAACCCTGGCGCTGCGAAGGTGAAATGGGCAGATATTAACTTCCCGAAAAAAGAAGGGGGCTTAAACATCCTTTCCATTAAAAAAGCTAATCACTCTTTAATACTCAAGCGATTCTGGTGGATCTTGGAGGACAAGAAAAGCTTATGGATAAAATGGCTTCATGTCTACTTCCTTAGAGGGAATAGTATTTGGACAATTAAACCGAAAGGTACTCACTCTTTCTTCCTCAGTCAATTGCTTAAATTACGAGATGTTGTCAAACAAGATTGCTCTTGCGAGATTAGAAATGGCCATTTGATCTCATTATGGTTTGATAACTGGTCTCGAAGGGGTCCTTTATTTCACTTGATTCCTAGAGCTTCATACTCCTTTTCACTGCGCACTCGGATGCATGTATTTATAGATGGCTCTACTTGGAGATTTCCTCGTAGCTTGTTGCCATTTCAACCGAATTATCCCCCCAGCCCGCAGGTCTCTGATATTTTCTTTTGAAAGGATATACCTACTGGTAAGCTCTCAAGTAGAGTTATTTGTGATCTATTACGTAAGCATCGTCCACCAGTTACTTAGGCTCCTAAGGTATGGAACAAGCATCTCCTTCCAAGGAAATCCTTTATCTATTGGTTGGCCATTCAAAACAAGCTTTCTACAGCTGATCGCCTCCCATATATTCAAACCGACAAGCATTGTCCAATGTGTTCCTTGCATCTTGAATCATGTGATCATCTCTTCTTTGCATGTGATTTTAACAATTCGTTGTGGACCCATATTACTGCCTTATGCGAGTGGAGAGTGTCAGGTAACACTATCTCAAAAATCACAGCCGGTCTCTCCGCCCAGCACCCAATACACCTTATTGTATTGGGAGTATGTATCTATCGGCTATGGTAGGAGAGGAACCTTCGACGCTTTAAGTATCAAGCTTCCACTAGAGATGGTTTGATATCGATGTTACTAGAGGAAATTCGTGAGATTCTGCTGACCATGAATTTATTTCATTATTGCGGTTCCAGTCTTCGCGCAACATTAAGGGTCTAGGCTTTCTTCGTGGGTCTTATGCCTAGCTTTGGCTGCATTTCCAAAGGTGCTCCTATCGCTGGAATTCTCTAATCATAATCTTCGGAGCTCTGTTATTATTACGTTCTCATTTCCTTGCTTTCTTTGCATTAGTTTTTTACTTTGTCCTCCTTAGACTATACGGTGTATTATTCTTTTATTATTAATCCATTTTTATTTTAAAAAAACTTCCATCAAACTGTCATAACAACCAAAGTTTTTAAGTTGCTGCGAGAAAAGGAAAAATAATTGTTTTATAGCTTTTAACTGTTACAAACCAATTTCCAAGTCAACTTTCAAAATATTGCACTATTTGGATAAATTGTCATAATTATTATATAATTTCAGCTAATGTAACTCTTGCTAACAACAATGCATCTTGCATACATATGATAATGTCTCTATACTTACGCTAAGTACGTCAAACACCCAGAATATGTAATTACATAGGACTTTCAAAATAAATATATGAACACAAATTGCATTGTTTAAATAAATTACTATATATACTTCCTTCTTGCAAGTAATAATGCATTTTACGGACATGACTCTTACCCTAATGCATAAAAGATGTTTGACATAATTTTTTACAATAACAAACCTTCAACTTATTTATCAATACTAAATACCTACAAGACACCTACAATTTGATATTGATTAAAATTTTATGTCATTGTTAAAACTATAATTGAAATACTTACTTTTGTATTGATGGATTGGTAAAAAGGATGACCAAGGTTAAACTTAGCATTTGATATCTGTAACTTCATCTTCTCGTTATAATTGGAGCAATCAATATAGGGAATCTAAAATATACATATAAATAATGATATAAATAAAAATAAAATACAATCAACATATCATATATAACAAAAAAATATTAAAATTATTTTACCGTTTAACATAATTCTTTTTCTCGACAAAATTGAGAATATATTCTTTCAACTTTAGCTAAATTATCAAAACAACGGTAAATAACATTCTCGAATTCATTAATGACTTCTTTACACTCTTTCTATATCAAATATATACCAAGTGGATAAGCAACCAAAACTATATATTTTTATTTTTACCTATATTTATTTATCCCCGACAATATCATCGTATGAATATCATCCTCCGACAATAGATTAATACAAGATATCACATATGAATAATATATCATACCATATCACGAGCAGATCGATTAAGAAAAGTGATATCTTCACCATATCAAAGAACAATGATGCAATCACGTCTCCTACAGTAACAACCAGATTGATCAAGAAAAGTGATAATCAAACAATGATTATCATGTCTCTGAAGAATGGGGTTTTTATCTGTCATACTGAAAAAAGATACTATCTCAAGCATCTATGTAATACATAACAAATTGATTAGTCACTTTTTTGTTTTTAACATCTGATTCCTATTCGTAAGCAATCTTCATATGTCTTATTCATTCTCTTTATTGGATAAAGGTGCTTTTATTTACCAAACTCTGCGTGTGTTAGCAGTCCTATTAATGCCAAAAGTTTGATCTCCAGCATCATCTTCAAGGATGTTTAAGAAATTGCGAGTGTAGTTGAAATTATACACCTTATGTGATCTAACATAAAAGAAACATACATCCGAATGTAATTTTTGCTATTTTTTGTGTGCAACAATTTCTTTCTCATCTCGCATGATCAATTTAGGAAATAGTCATTCCTATTATCCATACATTTACACCACTATGAATATTATTCTGTGCAACTTCTGCACATTTAAAATAGCGCACTTCTCCCAATCTTGTCATATCATTTCCTAATTTCAAGTTGACAAAACATGAAATCAAGGTAATCAAGATCATTTTCGCAATAAAGAGAAGACATAATGTTTAATCTTGTGCAAAGAGGAGTAAGATGGTTTGTCAATAAATACTACGTTAAAAAATTAAACATTTAAATATTAAATTGTCACTTTTTGAAATTTCGTAATATAATTAACAAATATGCAAAGTGCAAGGTATAAAAGTGACGCACGTAAAAAAATATTGAGTTTTAAGTTTTAACACATCATCGCATTTAAACTAAACCCAGGGTGTTGAATGTGCGGAGAATGCGGTTTTGCTTATGAACTTTTCCTCTTCAACGTTTGTCAATTCGGCTCTGAAAATAGGTAGGCATGTACATACCTTTTGAATATAAGAGAGAGCATAAATTTATTGAAATATTTTCTGGGTTTGGTTTGCCTGATCGTGGTCATCAGAAAGTTGTCTCATTTTTATGCTTTGGCACTCTAATTCTACATATACTGTAGCAACTTCATCCAAAACCCGAGTGGTATCAAGTTTGCAATTGGTGTCTGAGCCATGAAACGAAGGAGAAGTCGCAGAATTCTTCTAATTCAAATAAGAACAACAGTGAAATGGAATCTTTAGCACAGGAAGACAAGATTAACTAGTTATTGCTAAACTAAATCCAATGATGCACCGCTATAAGGTAGGAACCAGCAGACACAAGACGCAACTGCATTGGCAGATGGTTGTTGTTTCCAAAGAAGACGCACTACTCTTGGTACCCTTACCCAAAATAGTACCAAATGCCCATTAATCCATGAAATCAAACAGAATTGGGACGGTGGATCTATAGGGAAAGCAGGGAAAGCACTTGCGAGTTACGAGTCAGGGGATTGAGCTTGGTTAGAATATTTATATGGTCAAAGAAAACAGAGGCTGAAATTAGAAAACGACGTAGTATTAATAAATCAACTTGTTATTGGTATAAATAATCTCTGTCAAGGGCTGGTCTTATCTCAGGTAGTGTAGTAGCGGATTCACCCATTCCTTTCCTCCCATCCAGTCTTCATCCTCGTAAGTTGCATCAGACCAAAACCCAACTAAAGTAAGTGCCCGATCCACACAGGAAGACAAGCTCTTGAACAGAAGGAATGGCTTCGCTTAATACAACTCTTCATCAACCGTCTCTCAGGTTCTCTCTTTCTTTCTGCCCTACCCTTCTCCACCTCCTCTCTATTGCCTATCTTATATGTACATGTTTTTATATATCAATTATCCACTTTCCGTGTCATTTTAGCTACTTCAGTTGTAAAATCTGGATTTTTTTTTGTCTTTCTCAGTGTTGGAACCAAGCTCTACTCAGGATTGAAGCTTCAATCGTCAAGTCTGCGACTTTTCCTTGCTTTTTCCTTCAGTTTATCTCTTTTTTTGTTTTCATTTTGCTTATCTGATAATGTTTTCCGCTGTTACTTTTAAGGTCTATGTGCAATCGGGGGACCTAATTTGACTGCAGAATTCTATGGAAGGGTTAATAGGAGCCTTTGTTGCAGGTAACTTATTTGTTCGACAATCTTTGGATAAGGCAGTTTGAAGCTAAATTTAGGAATGGAGCCGAAAGTTGGATGTTTTTACTTTCTTTTGTTATTTTTCTTGCGGGTAACATTTAGATTGCAAAGCTAGTACTTTGAACTTGAGGAGAACTATCCGATAAACCAGAAAGCACTATTTTGTATAACCGAGTTCTTATATAAAGATTATTTGCTTGTAAATAGACGTATTTATAAGTTCTAATAAGGCTTGATATTTCTGTCTAACTCTTATTTTTCTTTTCTTACGTAGGTTTCTGATTCTTGAGGTAACATGATTATTTTGCACCAACCACTGTTTTCTCAAAATCATAAGATGTGATACCGGCTCATTTTTCTGACACTAATTGTTTGCTGTCCTTTAGTGGCACCGATAACCTATAAATGTCTCTCTCAGCAGTTTCATTGTTCGCTTCTTTCTTTTCAAGTTTGAAAAAAAATACTTCATTCAGTTGCTCCTTTCATCATTGGTGGTTCAATCTTTGATATCCTTTCTTTTGCTATAGCGGTGGTTTATGTGATAGGTTTCCTTCGTAACAGGAGTATCAACCATAAGCCAACTCGTGCAGCTGTTAGGATGATGCCTATAGGGACACCAAGAGTGCCATATAGAACTCCTGGCGAGGGAACTTGGCAATGGGTTGATCTGTGGAATGCCCTAGTAAGTTTTCACTTCTTAATTCTTCAACTAAATTTCTGAAGTCGTTAACCAAATAGATGTTAATGGTAATGGCTTTTGCTTCTGATAGAGCATGATATCGGGCTCAGCAATATTTTTCTGTCTTTTTCGTTACGTTTCTGTATTCTCTATGTGTCGAAGTATAGTTTTCCTGCATAAATATCGTTATTTTGTCCCTCTTAAATCCCTTTTTTCCTCCAGATGTTCTGTATTATGATCTCTAATTCTGTCTATAACTTGGCTGTCCTTATTCTATCACTTTTCAGTTACTCTTAATGTGTGTGTTTCTATTGACTCAAGGTGTAGCTTTTAATTTTATTAATTTAGTCAAGGATAACTATTTAAATCACAAAATTACTGCTTGCAGTATCGGGAGCGTGTTATCTTCATTGGACAAAATATAGATGAAGAATTCAGCAACCAAATATTGGCTACAATGTTATACCTTGACACAATTGATGATTCCAAAAAAATCTTTTTGTACATAAATGGTCCAGGTGGAGATGTAAGTTCAATGTAATGAAATCTTTCTCAAGTACATGTCAGGCTGTTGGTTTCTTATGCTTGTTGCCTCTGTCATGTGTTTTCTAAAGCTACTCATTTGCAGCTTACTCCAAGTTTGGCCATTTACGACACTATGCAAAGCTTGAAAAGTCCAGTTGCTACCCATTGTGTAGGATATGCCTATAACCTTGCTGGCTTCCTTCTAGCAGCAGGAGAAAAGGTGAAGTTTTTGTCCACTATTTCTCAAACCAATGATCCAGAGATAATTAAGTCTAGCTAAGTCAACTATGACATGGTCTTGGGAGTTAGCCTCTATTACTGTAACTTTAACTAATCTGAAGAACAGTGACTGTCAGTGTTGTTCTTCATTACCATCGAAATTATATTTGTTGTATATGCCGTTTATTACTTCAAAAATGGAAAAGGGCAGGTCAAATTGTGACAAGAAAACCATTTTAGTCGTCATATTAGGATCATGTTCCTTTCACCTTGATCAAACTCATGTAAATGTTTACCTCTCGTATGACAGGGTCATCATACTGCAATGCCTCTTTCAAGAATTGCATTGCAATCCCCACCTGGGGCTGCTTGAGGTCAGGTATGAATGAGTTTTCTCTTCAATAACCTTGTCGTTTTTATCTAAACCAAATATTGTCCATAAGATGTTATCATATTGTTCTCACAGGCAGATGACATTCGAAATGAAGCTAATGAGCTTCTTAGAATCAAGGACTATCTTTACAGTGAATTGGCAAAGAAAACAAGACAACCAGTTGAGAAGGTTAGTTTGCTACATCCTCAGTGGACAAGTTTAATGTTTTAATTCCTTTCTGTATTCAGTTTCATCATTTTGTTTATTCTGTTGTCATAGACTGTAGCTTCTACTTCTAATGTCTCACGAGGCCTCAACATAAATTTTCTAGATAGTCCGAACCAGATTGATAAGGATTTGAACTGCATGATTTTGATACTGAGTAAGGATCATGAGCCAGAAAATTTGAGAGAGAAGAAGAATTGAAAGAGAGTGTATTTTGTTATAACAAATTGCTTGAAAAATCTCCAACAGTATATATCTGTTGCACATCAAGGTAATTAACAGGTATATAAGTTCAGCAATGGTGGCATGCCACATGTTACACGTAACATTTTTATTTATATAGCACAATGTAGTCTCTCTCAATTCATAAACTAGTAGTAAACATGTAGTGTTTGTCCAATGTATTGCTCCCTCCATTTCTCTAGCAACTACTCATTTAAACCATAACAACTCTCCCTCTGTCAAAAAACCTTGTCCACAAGGTTAAGTGAAGGAAACCTTTGTTGAAGGTGGAACAACAATTCCCATGTAGTTTGCTCCGGAGAAGCTCCTGACCATTGTACCAGCACTTGAGCTGCTGATTTTTTCTACAGGTACCTTCTCAACAATGACATTAGTTGGTAGGATTGGGGATGAGGGAGCCGCCACAGAAATGTTAAATTATAGCTTATAAGATGTCTGATCAATCCTGTCCAACACCTTGAATGACCTATAGAACATAGTTGTTAGCTTCTGGTTAGCTCTTTCAGCAGTTGAGCTTTGTCTATAGGGCTGCAATTTTACAAGCACCATATCTCCCACTTGAAATTTCGTATCCTTCCTCCTCTTGTTGGCTTGTTGTCTCATTATACTTTGAGCCCTTTGTAAATGAAACTGAATTCCTAGAATGTTGCCTCCCTATCTTCCAAAGCTAGGTCTACTGCTACATGTTTAGAGTCAGCTGTACATGCACAGGTGGAGAAGGCAATATTGGACCGCCATTCAACAAGTAGAAGCAAAAGAAAACGATTGACATGGAGAGGGTAAGCATCATCATTTACAAGCGAGAAACGACACTGTCTGCATTTTCCCTTGCCAACTTTGTAGGAAAGTCTCCTTTCATCCAGCGCAAATATGTTTCCTGTGATCTATTCAAGACTTCAGCTTGCCCATTGTTAGTCTGTTGATGATACACATATGACTTTTGAAGACGAACTTGCAATTGATAAAACTCCTGCCAAAATGTACTCACAAAGACTGGATCCTATCACTAGTTATTGTCTTTGGCATGCCATGAAGTTTAAAGATATTGGAGAGGGACCTTTGAGCCACCGTCTGAGCAATGTAAGGATGTCTGAGAGCCAAAAAATGTGCATACTTAGTAAAACTGTGAATCACCACCAACGTCACTTAATTCTAGCTGGAAGTGGGTAAACCCTGAATGAAGTCCATATGAATGTCAGTCTAGCATTGCCTAGGAATTGGTAGGAGATGTAGTAAACCACTAGTGGAAGAGGTTTAATATTTATTATGCTGGCAAACTTGGTATTGCCTTACAAAATTACCTACATTTCTTTGCATTTCCTTTAAATGAATGACCCCCTAGGGGACTTTCATGTAACATAGCCACAATTCTGGACCTCAATACCATGTCAAAAGCCACCACCACTCTCCCTTTTAATTTGAGAATGTGTCCTTGCCACTGGTATGCACTTGACTGTAAAGTTCCTCGAGACAACTTAGGGGCTGTTTGTTTCCATTTTTTGTTGCCGTTTTTGTAAAAAGAAAAACAGGTAAGTAAAACGTGTTTGGTTTACTCTGTTGTGATTT
>JANZXV010000212.1:26965049-26976149 GCA_027576455.1 Erythroxylum roigii | reverse complement strand
TGGCGAGAAAAAGAAAAATGTCTTAGGAATCCATTGGTCCAAATTTCAAGTCATTTGGAGTTCAAATGAAAGAGTTACAGGCAAAAGACCCAAGCTGTGCAACAAAACAACTCTAGTTAAAAATTACATTTCAAAGCACACTATTCAGCACACTATTCATCACACTATTCATCATCTCCTTCACCGAACTACACCTCTCATCTTCTTGTTTCTTTCTTCTTCTTTTTTTCTTTTTCTTCATTCTCACACATCACAACCAATAGATATGCTGCATAAACTATTTTTTTTCTACTTCCATCTCAAAAGAACCCATCATAACTAAATCCAAAATCCAAAAGTTTATACCTACCTTACGAAAACTGCACTGTTCACGTGAGCATCATTCATTTTTCTGCATCTTTCTTCCATCTTCATTCCATGTTCTACTTCTCTCTTTTTTTTAATCCTTTCTAAAACACAAGATCATACCACTCTTAACTCTAACCTCACAAATTTTCATCAATAACCATTTATACTTGTATTTAGTGAAAACAGAGCATGATATATGCTTCTGCGTGTTTTCAAATAATTTTCTTTCTTTTTTTTAACTACTTCATTTTAAACTAACCTATTCAGCTTTTCTAACCCACCAGAATCATCAGAAACAACTCTATACTCCAAAACTTAGAAATCCAAAATGCCACATTTTCATTCTCTCTCTACGGTATACTTTTAAAAATTCATATATATTTTCTTTCATTTATTCTATCTAATCCTACACCTCATTTAACTCATCCCAACCTATCAAAATCATTTTCCATAAGCCCATGCGTGATCAGTAACGAAAACAAAAACAAACAGATAATCTGCGTATGTGATAAACAAAAACAGAGGATGAGATCCTCATGAAAACATATATATATATATAGAGAGAGAGCGCTGCGGTAGTAGTACGGTGTGTAGGACTGTGTACGGTATACGGTGGTGCGGCGCCTTAATCAAATCCAGGAGGTGTGGAAGATGGCCCGAAAGGTTCTCCATTTTCAGTCATTTCAAGTAGAGTGAAATCTATGATCGTTTTAGTCTCATATCGGGTATTTCTGATGAGTTCAAGTATCTGAATTTGCTTATTCATAAAATACATGATAGCTTTATAATCAGGTCTTCTCAGTTGAATATCCTTATTATTTTCTAACTCAGCAGTATATTGTTGTCGTAATTCATTTATCAGAGTATTAATACTATCTTTTGTGCTTAGATCTAAACGAACTAGGTGTTCTCCATAGGCTTCAACATTCATTGGTGGGTGTACGAAGTTTCTTAGATCCATCCTATAGACATCACAGACAAAGTAGAGAGCAATAGGTCCAACACGCTTCCTTACCTAATTTTCTGGTTTACCAAAATACTGTCGGGTTGTACCACGAAGCTTTTATCGAGCGTTGCAGCCCCAACCTTAATCCTTGAAGTTGAATCAAGGTAACTCTTCTGAAGTCCTTTCAGCAATATTCAGCACAGCCTTGTTTCGTTTCCTACCTCAAGGCGTAAGAAAATAGGTAGAAAGATGTAGGAGGTGTATTACTCTTTACAAGAGTTTGTGAGCTACAGGACGAATATAAGAAAGAGAGATTTATTGATGATTCATGAGAGATAGTTACAATGAAGAAAGGATTTTCAGATGATCCCGTCGGTCTTCCTTTCTTTTCTTTTTATAGTAGAGGGTAACTACTATTGTACAAAACACGTAATATATGAAGACAACTAGATATTTTACATGGGTCCTAGTACTTTATATTATTGATCTGTACACGTAGCAAATGTGATAATATCAGCGAGCTTTATTCCGAATCTTCCTTTTTTGTTGGCATCTGCTGCTCCTTTTTTGCTGGCACTTGCTGCTCCATTATCTTCAGTGTACATGCCGGACACGTATTTTTTGGATGATGTCTAAATTGACATATCTTGATCTGTGCCTGGAAGCTGGATTTGATTGCTCCTGTCTCTAGTAGTTTCATTTTTGTTAATAAAAAGTTTTGTGCAGCTACAGGTGTTCTTTTTGCAGGAGATATCATGACTGATGAGTATATCCTTTGGCCACCATATGTGCGGAATCCTTTTTTGAAACATGCTTATAGTCCTTGTAGGACTATCCGAATTCCAATAGCTCTTCGATAGTGAATATCTTTTTCTTCAAATTTGACATATGTTTTTATCTTTTCTTGATTTATTGATATCGAAAATGTATCTGCTTTTCCAAGCTGTATTAGATGGTAAGCTGGATAACTACCATCTTTATCGAAGTCTGGTCCTGCAGACAGAAATTTTAATACAAGTATATCTTTGGGAGTTATTGTGGGATTGTTGAGATAAAAATCTCGTACTCCATCTTTTACCCATTGTGGGAGAAAACTTATCTCAGGAAAATTTGGTAATGACAAATATATCGAATTTATGGCTCCGAAATCATACCAATATCTTACCTCTCGTGGATCAGAATCTTGAAGGTAATTGATTCGGGGATATATTCCTGAGAAATCAATATATCGTGTTTCAGTGTTTGACAAAGAGAATAACTCTTTCATCATCTTTTGCTGTTGTTCTACTTCTGGAGGAATCATGGATATGTCTTTGAATATCTGTGAGGTAGTAGATGAGCTGGATGATGGTTTGGTAGAATCTTGATGTGGTCTTAAATCAATGTTCATCTTTTCTAAGGAAATTTGGTTGAGAGCATCTGTTTTGGGATGAGTAGGGATATCTGTTTTATGGGTAGATTTAACTATATATTCTACTATTTTCAGGCTCGAATTTTCATAATTATCTATATTCATTTGAATGAGAGTACTTCCTCTCTTTATCAAGCTAGAAATTTCCTTTTTCAGTCTAGGGAGATTAGCAATATCGAGAAAGTCTGAGACTGTATCTTTAATTGATTTTATTTCACTATCCATCTGTCGAATTTCTTCAAGTATCTTGCATTGATGGTCTTCCATCTCTTGTCAGGAAATCTGCTAAAATATTTTTGTCAGACTTAATAACTTCGATATCAAAAATGTAATCAGAAAGTAAGATTTGCCATCTAATCAATCTTTTATACTCAGGTCTACTTATATATATATATATATTATTGGTCTCTATGTCTGTCGTCGCATATTAAAATTTCCTCAACGAAATAGAAATATACAGGTATAGAACCTCCCCACTTCGAGGGATGGTGAGTGAGTAAAGGTGGGCTTTGTAAATGATTCTTTAGGTCTTCATTATTGATAGTATTTTTATTTTGGTGATCACATTATCCACATATTTCTATTGATCTTCTCAAAAAATATAGAATTAGTCAACCTTTAATAAGTCTCTCTTGTATTATTTTTTTTATTGCAAGAAAAGAAAACAAAAGAAACAACTAGCGCGTGGTACTTAAACCCTTAAGAGATGTCCGAGGATAAAGAGTGCCAGCTCGGTCTCGGGAAAGAGCCTCCAAAATGCTGGGTGGTGGCTCCTGAAGTGTATGCAGTTCTTGCGTTACGAAGGAAATTAAGTGAGCCAAGTGATCTGCACATTGATTGCCGTCACGGTGAGTATGTTGCAATCGCACTTCCCAGTCGCGAAGGAACAAGTCTCTGATACCTGTCACCAAAAACCAGAGCCCAGTCAGGATATTATGAGAAGAGGATAGAATATTGATTACCTCCAGCGAATCCACTTCCACAATCACACGACGATAGCTCCAAGCCCACGCCACTATAAGGCCAGAATACATCCCCCAAATTTCGGCTAACAAAGGATCACCAACACCGATATTGTGTAAAAAGCCTACACACCAATGCCTCCGGGCATTCCGGATAACGCCGTCGATTGAGGCAATATTGTACTCTGGGTTCACAGCATCATTGGTATTGAGTTTAACCCAACCGTCAATGGGTTTGTCTCACCCTATTAAAGATCCCAACGGAAGCCCTTGAGAGGGAAAGACCCGGTGTTCCATCTCACTGACTCTGGTGATCCAAAGGGTATAATCCATGACAACTTGAATACCGTCGAGTGGCCAAACAAAGCCCGATTCAAAAATGTTGTTGTTGCGCCATTTCCAAATAAACCAACAGGCGACGGCAAAAATAGTAGGCTACGATGTCTGTTGGATAGTAACATGATTGCGAAGATTTGTCCGAAGCCAGGTGCCCTCCCCTTGGCTGAAAAAATTCCCACCAACCATGTCGGGAGGAAATTTGTGCCAGAAAGAATTCACCCAAGGACAATCTTGTAAGGCATGAAGTATTGATTCCTCGTGGTCACAGAAATGACAACCATTCTCTATAATCGGATGATGGGTCACTCTTGTATTGTCAAGTCTGTACACCATTTTCTTGTACGATGAATACTTTGTTTTCCTCGTCATGCTGTTACATAAGGATCTAGTTATAGCCAAGCATACGTCTATGAAGCCCAATCATTTGTGGCATCTGTAAGCATGTCTATCTGCGAAAGGGCAGGGGATCCTCTGTCCCCCTTGTCTTGGCCCACATGAGTGGATGGTCCTAATGGCCAGGGCCAGAGCAGGGCAGGGTGGCCCCCTGCGAAAGTGGGTAACTCTACCGAGGTCTAGAAAATTCACGCATATATGTCACTTCTCATTAGACTTTCTTTCCACAACCAGATCGGTGAGCTAGTGTGGGTACACCACTTTTCTAATGAATCATGTATCTTAAAGTTTACTCGAATCATGTATCTTAAAGTTTACTCCTTTCTAGAAAATTGTACTAAGTGCCTCTATTGTAAGAGATCATCTTACAATCTGCAATGTCATAATTGTAGTCCTGGTGGAACCTACGATAAATTTTTATTGAGTGCCTCCCTAACGACATTGGTAGGAAGGATTTATTAGATCTTGTCCACTTAGGAACTTTAACATATGATTCATATAAGTGCTTAATATATATATGGAACTTCACTTTTTTTCTTCGTCTATGCCTATCATCTTTTATTGTATGTTTAGTGATTCTAAATTAGGTTTCTCAATTGCATTTATTTAGCTTAAAACTCTTCTCATTTAAAGCCAACATCACTTTACAAAATAAAAAGGCATATTTAAAACCAATTTCATTTTACAAACCAATATTCTTTCTTTTAAATCAATAAGATTTTGAAGGTTAATTTCAATCCTTTTATTTTACTTATCATATCATTAGAAATTTTTCCTTTTTAAAAAGTTAATCAAATATCAAATTTTCTTTTTGAAGTACTAAGTAAAACCACAAATTTTTACGCATTTAACTACATATGTTATTTTTAATTCTTCAACGTAAATGTTAAATTCACATAAAAATTTCAATTAAAACTCTTTAAATTTATATAATCTTTCAAGACTAAAATTTTTTATTTTAAAATAAGATGTCTAACACTTTTTTATTTTACAGTTCAACCTTCAAACTCAATTTTTTGGTAAAAATCTTAATTATTTTCCTTTAAATTTTTCTTATTGTTTTTCTAAAATAGATACATAGTGGTTCTATTAATTAAACTAATTTTCTATCACTAACAAATGACTTTATAAATTTTAATATTAATACATGTCATTTTTATCTAAATATACTCGTTGTTTGTTCACATTTAAGTTCTAATTAATCGATAGAGAAAAAAGATAAATATATATTTAAACTTCTTTTCAATAAAAATTTTCTAAGAATAAGCTCATTTAATTAAAAAAACATTTCTCTATATGTTGACATCAACACCGACCCTGAATAAGGGCAAGAAGGACACTTATCCGGAGCCTAGATTTATAAGGGCCCACTCATTAAAAGAATTGAAAATTAAAAAGCTAACAAATTTATTTATTAAAAGAGTTGAAATTTTGAATGTTAATAAAGATATTCATTAAAAAGGGTAGAAACTTAAAAGCCAATAAATATGTTTCAAGATATTTATATACATACCAAAAGGTTTTTTTGGGCACTTTACGTTGTGGAAACTGAAAAAAAAAAAGTGGTTGAGTTTTTTATTCTAAATTTCAAGCTTTATTAAATAAAGCTAAACAGAAATTCAGTTTCAGCCACTAATTAGATTAAAACGGATGGATGTTTATCTAAAAGTATTTACTAAGAAGTTGAAAAAAAAAAAGATAATTATTGTGGCCTTTCTGTAATATTTGATATTTCCTTAAAAGAAAGGGCACATTCATTTGTATATCATATCTTTATCCATCATATATAATGGCCCACCTCTCTTTTAGCATTTAAAAGATTTACTATTTGATGTTAAGTATTTATGTAATAACTAATAGTTTATATATTATGTGCAAAAATTTTTAATTAAAATAATTTGACAAATCTTTGTTACAAGAAGTAATAAACATTTTGTAAAAGAGAAATGAAGGATATAAATATGAATTGAATATTAATTAAATAACATTTAGTTACTTTAATGATCCATGCAATAGGCTGCTTAGTACATACTAAAAGAGAAGAAGATCGTAACAATTATAATTTAAAAGTCATAAAATTTATTTATTTTAGTTAAATCTTATCAAACTTACGTGGAAATTTATTTTAGCATAATATGATTTCTTAACCTAATATTATAACAAAATAAGTCAGAAGTTCATTTTAAGCATCAAATTTTAAATTATCATTATTATGCCAATTTAATCATATTGATTAAGATTATTATATGGATGTTATAAGACATAGTATACTAATGCAATCCAATCTATTCAAGGTTAATCATCCCATTATTATCTAATTTGAATCTTCATGTTTTATTCTTTAAATATCTTTTTTAATATATATTTGTAATAAGTTTCCTACTTTTAATTTTTTTTTCAACTAATTCTTGTTAGAATCTTTTTATCATAAATCATACGACAATTCAAGTCAAAATTTATCTTTATATCATTTTACAGATATCATAATAAATTATTCTTCGTTTTTTTTCATTTTATATAGGATATTAAATTATCCTCTTTATATAGGATATTGTTTTTTACTTTTTGTTTTTATCTAGTTCTTGTGATGATACCAAGTCAAAGAATGAAGCAGAAAGTTTGGTTAGTATACTTGAGAGTTTTGAATTTTACTTGGTATGTTTATTGGATATGATATTTTATTCACTATTAACATGGTGAGTAAAAAGTTGCAATCTAAATCTATGTGTATTGATACAATCATGGAGCAATTAGAAGATGTAATGATATTTTTTTAGAAATATAAAAACGAAAGGTTTGACTCTAGCATGAATATTGATAAAAGTTTTGCCCATTAGACGAATATAGAACTTACATTTCTAACTAGAGGTTATATTATTAGGAAAAGACAGTTTGATTAAAATGATAATGATAGAGAAATACAATAAAGATTTCTTTATAGTTAGTTACTTTCTAGTTGTTGGGGATACGACAATTGCTTCCTTGAAAAATATATTAGAACAATTAACAACATTTAAAAATATTTTTAGATTCTTAATTGATTCAAAGAAGTTAATGTTGTTGGATGATGATGAATTAAGAAAATGTTGCACTAATTTTACAACTACTTTTTCTCATGATAATGTGCCAAATGTAGATCTAGATTATCTTTTTTTAATTAAAAGTATTGCAAATGACTTTGCCAAACGTGTTAATGTCATCAGATGGAATTCTTGAGTTTGTTAAAGAAGCAAATTGTTGTCCAAATGTTTTAATTACTTATTGATTGTACCTATAAATGTAGCATTAGTTGAGTGAAGTTTTTCAAAGTTAATATTATTAAAAACCTACTCGAAGTCATCAATGTCACAAGAAAGGTTGAATGATTTAGATATTTTATGTATTGGGAAGGATATCTTAGATAATATTGATCTCGATACAATTATTAATGATTTTATATCTAGAAATGTGCAGAAAAATTATTTTTCATGATCATCTGTGTGCTTGTTAGCGCAATTATTTTGATGTTTTGCAATTTGATATTATTATTTGGTTGTTGTTACTATTTTTAATAACTTATTACTGCTCACATTTGCAAGATATTGGTAGCTGTTGTTATTATCACTTAATATCTTATTGAGTATGTTAACTTATGATTTGAGTCACTTATTTATAGATATTAAATTTTAGTGATAAAAATATGTTTTTAAAGTTTACATATTTGTATATTGTTAATTTATTAGGGCCCTTCTTTTTTCTTTTTCCCAAGCCTGTAAAATATTAGGAGCAACCAGGTTTACATATACATAAGTGCAAATGTGTTTGAAAAAATTTTAACCTACAATTATTATATTTATATTTTTTCATAAACAAATATTAAAATAATTTTTATAACATATTTTTTTGGGAAATAAAAGAAATATTTCTATAGATGAAACTATTTACAACTTTACAAAAAGTTTTCTCAGATCTTCACTCTATTAGTCTCATAGAAGAGCTGATCTAAAGAAGATGATGACAAAGACTAGCAGAACAATTAAAGAAGCATGAATATTTTAGAGTTTCCAAGTACGCTTGACGTCTGTGGTGAGTAGTCGATGAACATCCTTAGCCAAGAGATACACTCTTATATGGTTGACAAGCTTATCTGCGAGGATATATTTCTCAGTTTTTTTGCCGTGAATTATTTCCAGTTGTTACGTTCCTTCCATAAGTTGTAGATAGCCATTGAAAAGGCAGTAGAGATAAGAATAACATTAGGATCACCATTGTTCGATTTGCTAATGACTCATGCCAATACAGAGTCCCAATCAAAGCGGTAAGAAGGCGACGACAACAAATGCAACACACAGACTCCAAATGGCTTTTGAATAACACTGTTAACGTTGGACCAATGGGATAGGACATAACTGTCAAGCGAAGAAAAAAGACCATCATCACACGTTTAATGAAACTATTGGCCAATCATATAACTAATGGCTCCAAAATGGAGTTGAAGCTCGATCAACCTAAGCTAGGACCGTGCGTATTCTCACCTTTTTAGGTCATTCAGCAGTACAGATGAATTACCCACTAATTGGTAGTACTAGGACTAGTTTCCAATTGTAAGGAACATCTGTGTTATATATATTTTAAAAAAGTTCTCTCACATGACCACTATATCAACACTGTCTTTATGGTTTACATAATTGGTTCAACTAGTTTCCATATCATCTCATATTACTTAAGAAAGAAACCCCAAGTAGTCAAGTGGGAGTCTAGTTATCTGACTCAAAACCTCAGGATGACTCGGGGGAGTTGTGGGGTGCCGACTGCTGAACATGTCCTCAGTGTCGACCGTGGTTGAACACATACAACAACTTAATACATATTAAAGATCAAACTCAAATATCCAACGAACCCAAAGAAGTAAGGTACTCGGGCTTGAGAAGGGTCGTGATCAACTAATTCGATCGCTTTCAGGAGGCGGCAATGAGGCCCTACAGGACAAAGACAACATTACTAATATGGTGGGAATCTTTTGGCTTAGAAGTTCCGTTAGAGTGAGGACAGACGCGTGCTTTATGGAAGCTCCATTAACAAAATTCAACGGAAAATGCCAAAGACAAGAATCAAATAGATTAGATTCCCATTAAAGCAAAGGAACTAACAAGTTAAATTTGATATAAAACGAAGTCTTAAATATCGAGTATACTTAGATAAGGCAAAATCATTGGATCATCAAGCTCCATGTGAGTGGGGACTTCATGGAATATTGAAACTGTTAGTAAATATATATGATTAATTAAGTTAGCCTCTCACAACAATTTAAACTATTGTGGTGAAACGGTCACTTAACATAGTATCATAGCCTTTGTGACCAAGTAGTCGCAAGTAGTCGTGAGTTCAAATCCTACCACCTATCTATTATTCAGCACAAGTAGAGTTGCGGAGAATGTTTTGAATTCAAACAATAAGATCAAGTTGCTTTCTTAAATTTAAATGCAGGGGTTCTCCGTCAAAAGTTGTGGAGAATGTTTGGAATTTCTGCATTTTTTAAAATTAAATTCTGATTGATGGGTTCGGTAACATTTCTGTTTCTGTCGAATGAAAAGAAATTTCTAATCAGAACATGTACTATTTTTATTCTCATGTTCGTTAATTACTTGATGTAGCTGAAGTGGGATGAACTTAACACTGCCTATAGTTAAGCATCTGCCTAATAATTTTACGTTGAGTATAGTCAGACGCAAATATCTTAATGTTATAGAAAAAAGTAAATAACTAAAAGCTTAAAGAGCTGACGTTTGTTCCGATTAACTTAAGAAGGGGTTATCTGATAATAAAGCTACTACTTAGCCATAACAGGAAACATATTGTTCCTTGAGTTTATATTATGATATCTTTTTGGTTAATTTCTAGAAAAAGAACAAACAAGTCCACAGGGAAAATTGCAAATTGTATGCGCCAAGATACCATTTATAAGAAAGAATCTAAGGTGGTGTGTGTTTAGGATTCTGATATTTATTTAAATGTCTAATTCTTTACTTAATCCCATAACATATTTTGAGAACTTTTGAATTTTGAAACTATAAACAACTAGCTTAAATTGATTTAGTAGTGAATAAGCATCATGATTTGAGAGAGCTTTCCACCATGAATCGCACTTGTAGAAACTTCAAAGGTGCGTGTGTGAACTCATTAACGGTTCGGCCGAGAACAAGAGTAAAACTAAAGAGAATCTTGCCCACGTACAGAATATTTTTTTCAAAAAAGGCATTGCTTTGTGGGATTCTTCAGCCATGCCGAGGTCGAGCCGTTTAACAAAAACCAAGTCCCAAATGCACTATTGTAAGTTACTCGGAAGCAAACGTAGTCATATCTCTTCTGAATATAAAATAAAGTCAGGTTGTCTTCCCACCAGTGTGTTACGCTCTTATCGTCTTCTGTCTCGTAAGTATACAATAATAAAGACGAACGGTATGTACGAACACTGATTTCCATCCCGCCCAAAGAACGTAAGGATCAATTTTTTATTTTTTTATTCGCCAATATTTCTTTCTTCTCTTATCTCTCATATTATATACTAATATTAGTAGTCATGTCTGTAACTATCATTATTATTATAACACATATATATATAGTCACACGTGTGGCTTAATAGTCACATACATGACTCTCATGCATATATTTTTTGTAATTTGTTATTAAATAAAATTTACATATAATTTATTAACAAATTA
>JANZXV010000212.1:26866987-26878163 GCA_027576455.1 Erythroxylum roigii | reverse complement strand
TTAAACTTCTTCTTCTTCTTCTTCTTCTTCTTCTTCTTATATGAACTTAATTATCTTATCATCATCATCATCATCATCATCATCATTATTATAATTTATTTGTATTATTATTATTATTATTACTTCAATACTTCTTTCGGTGTTTATGTTTCATTCCTATTAATGCAACAAACCAAACAACATTATTAGTATTAATACAGAAACCCAAGTTACAAACCAAACATCACTTTTTATTTTTCATACCCATTCTCATTCTCATTCCCTTCTACTATTATACCCATATCCATACCCAACCCCGTGCTCAAACCAAACGTCCCCTTAATGTGTTAAGGATCTTTTCAAAAAGTATTTAGTACTCTTTTTTAATATATAAATAACATTTTCTTCAAAATAAAAATTTTATGTGACTAAAAAATCAAGAATTCAAATCATTTCTTTCTTGTTTATTTATAATAATCTATGATATGCTTTTTATTAGTTTATTTATAGTATATTGTGTTTGTCCGCATTTATATATGAAAGAGCATGTTAAAATAATAAATGATCTATTTAGTAGATCTTATCTATAAAATTTTAGCTTTTAAATTGAATGGTTTTCAATGTAATATAGAGTTAAGTTTGTATTTTTATAATCATAAATTTTTAGTTAAGTGTGTTAAAATTTCATTGTTTAAATATGTTATGTCAACAATTATACAGATTGAAATTATCTTTCTAATGATCAATTCTTATCCATCAACTCAAGCTTTTAGGTTAAATGACATCATTCTTATATATAAGCGTTCCTTAATTATTTTTTAATTGATGTAATAATTCTAACAATTTAACAATTATAATACAATCAGTCAAAAAATAAAAATTGCCTTATAAAAGAAAAAGAAAAGTTTCAAATCATAATAACATAAAAAGTTCCTTAATCTATTAAGGGTTTTTTTAAGTGGTGACGTTATTTATGAAATTCTTATTATAATTGGAATTATATATTCTAAAACTACCTTTTGTTTAGGCTTAGCAAAACTTGCCTATTTTGGCCGAAAGTCAATAAACTCGATTCAACTTCACCGAGTTTTGGGTCGAGTTAGAGTTTGTTTTCAAAAGAAGCCAAAATTTTAAGTGAAACAATGATGTTTTGAGTAAAGCAATGTCGTTTTTAATTTTTAAAATTTTAAAATATATTTAAAGAGGTTTGATTAGACTTTGAATTACCTGAGCTCGATCGAGCTTCGAGTTTGATCAAGCTTCAAATTAGGCTTAGGTCTAACCCAAATTTTTGAGCCAGGCTTGGGTCTATCCAGGTATGAACCTGACCTAACCTATTGCTAAGATTTCATGGACTTAGCTCATTTGCCAACGTCATTGAGAAGCCCTTATGTATAGACAAAACTATAGCCAAAAAGAAGTGTATTAGGTTTGCATGTATATGTGTAAGTGCAAGGTTGGTTTAGGATTATGAAGATGCTACGAGGGTAACATACACTTTGAAACCTTCTTTTAACACAAATGGAAACAATGGATACCTACTGGCAAACACTTTGTTAAAGGGGATTTTGAAAAGCTAATGAGTAAGAAATCTAAGCAACTAAATCAAAACTTGGTTACTTCGAAGCTAAATGAAGAAAAAGTACCTCTAGTTGGGTCATACACCTAAGAAGACAAGCCACCTCAAGGAAGCTGCAATATCCCTCACTTAGACCCTTACTACCTTTACTGCAGACATTAATAGGGAAGAAACTAAGTTGAGCATCACAAAAACCTGTAGCTCCTCTACAAAGGAGTAGTCTCAAGAAAGAGTTCTAGACTAGTAAAAAGAGGAAATCTGGTAGAAGAAACAAAGGTAAGGACCCTACCACATCCCCTCCTAAATAATGTCTATCAAGCATATAATTTGAGGGACATTGTTGAGACTCGGTTCCAGTAGGTTCCAGAAAATTAGCATGTGAGGGTATAGTAGGGAATCTTGTGAGAGTTAGTTACACGATGAGAATAAAAAGGGGTAGAGGGTGAAGGCTTAGGCATTCGGGTATGATATAGGATTTGGTAGTGGGAGGTTGCTAGCCCTCGAAGCTAGCTATTGTGGATGTTGCTAGCCCTCGAAGTCTAGCTAGGGAATAATAGTTACTGATATTCATCTATATTCATATATATTCATCTATATTCCATCTCTGTTCCTATTATTACTGCTTGTGTGTTGTTCTGGGCTGTGTGTGTGGTGTGATTGTGGCTGTGCTGGTTCTGTGTTTGTGAGCTAAATCAGTGTTAGAGATTTTGGTCTCTAACAGTTTTATTGTGCAAGCTAAATTTCTTTAGTGAACGTAGCAAAGTGTATATAAAGTGTTTAGGAAGTTGATAGGATACTGACAGTGAATACACACCAAAACTGTTTAATATGATGCGTTTGTTGGTCTGTTTAAATAATTCTTAAACCATTCCAATGAGTAATTCAAGTTTGCTAAGCTCCGACTGCTTTGGGGGTTAGTCAGTTCATGAGTCCCCTGAATTCTTTACTCTGTTTTGCAGTTGGATACCTTGTTGATTGATAATAAGTCGAGAAAAGCCAAGCTATTCTTGACCATTACAAGTGTCCATATATATTTCCGATGCTCTTTTGTGACGCATGTTGTTTGCCATCAAATGTTCTGTATACATTCAACATTGATATCTATTGTGAGAGCTAGTTCTGAGGCACATGTTTGATTTCATGAGAGATGACTTGGTGAAAATGGATTCCTAGTGTTCAATATTTTCCTTTTTGATTCATATGTTATAATGGCTAAAATTCATTGTGCAGCAAAAATGGTCTATATCAACTATTCATTAAGAACTAGAAGTTAAAGAGTATTACTATTTATGGTGATATGTGTGCCGTTTGATTATACTAAGGCTAATGCTAGTTTCATTCTTGGAGTATTATGGAGTTGATTGGAACCACCTCACGAGGGATGAATTAAGTAAAAATTCTTCATTGCGATCGTCTGGTGTTATTGAGCCACATATTTTGATGCTCACATTTGATTTTTCTGTGGGTGAGTGCTATATACATTGGAGGTAACTATTTTTGAATGCCCTCCAATCATGTGTAATATGCTTCTTTCCTACCATCTAAGCTGTTCTGAATGAATCAATTGGGCTGTTAATCATAAACTCAAATGTATTAAATCCTGTTTCTGATTTGTTTCTCGGGTTTCATTGTGTAAGCTAAATTTCTTTAGTGAATGTAGCAAAGTGTATATAAAGTTTTTAGGAAGTTGACAGGATAGTGAATACAGACCAAAACTTTTTAAAATGAAGCCTCTGTTTGATTATTTAAATAATTCTTGATCATTGCTCACTAGTAAGCCAAGGTTGCTAAGTTTGCTCATTTTATTTGGGAATCTCATGGGTCTCCTGAATTATGTGTGATATGTTTTAACTGGATTCCTTGTATCTCAATAATATGGTAAAGAATGTCCAAGTGGAATTGTGGTCATTTTTATGCGTTTTACAAGTGTTGTGGCTCATTTTGTCACCCATTAAATGTTATGTATACATTCAATGCCGATATCCATTGACACAGCTAGTTTTCAGGCATATTGAGTTTATGAGAGGTAGCTTGTTGAACATGTATTCCTAGCTGTTTAATATTCTTTTTGATTCATATGTTGTCATGGCTGGAAGGTATTGTGCAGCGAAATATGATCTATGTTAACTATTCAATAACAAATAGAAGGCAAAGAAGATTATTATTATGATGATATGTGCTCCATTTGATTATTCTAAGGCTAAGCTTAGTTCATTATTGGAGTATTATGGACCATGGAGTTGATTGGAGCCATCCTCACAAGGCCTGAATTAAGTAGACATTTCACGGTTTGTTGGTGTTATTCAGCCACATGTTTTGATGCCTGCAATTGATTTTTCCTTGAGTGAGTGCTATATACGGTAGAGGTAACTGTTTTCTTAATGTCATTTGTACACATGCTTCTTTCCTGCCATCTAGGAGCTGTTTTTTCTTTCAACACTTTTATGTTAAATTAGGGCGTTTGAGTTCAATCTGTTCAGTTGTTTGTATAAGATGGCATAAAGCCATAACCGCACACAAGCCATCTTTTCTAGATAAAGCTTTGGTGTTTGATCTGAAGAAATGTTACTTTTAGAGCGAGGAATTTGCACTTTTGTAGACCTGCATCATTTTTTACTGTTTTGATCTTGTCCTGGGCTAAGTTATCAGCTGTTGTATAAAACGAGTCTGTGATTGGGTCAGTGGTGCATTCATTTTTTGTCCTCGTCCTGGGTCATTATAGGCAAAGTGGGAATTTGCTGTTATCCTTTTCAATAACTTAAATGTTTTTATATATCTTTGTTTTACAGGTGATGATGGGGAAGTTACAACAAGTGATCTACTTTTGGGCATTTGGTCAGACGTGGAATCCCCAGGTCACAAGATTTTGGCTAATCTTGGCTTCGATGATGACAAAGCTAAGGAGTTGGAATCTTTGAGTGCTGGACCTATGGAAGGATGATCTATAAGCCTATCTTGATAGTAACCAATGATGTGATTCATAGAAGCAGAGATATGCAACCTGATCTCGGGATTGGATTAAAACTTCATGTCCTAACACTAATGCATCTGTTGTGTTTTCAGGAATTAAGCAAAAGTTAGCTTTTGATTCCTAAGTTTAATTTTGGGTTATTCTACATGATACGTACTTGATTGAAAATGAGAAAATGGCCAACAATTTGCTAAAAGCATCTACTGCAACTCATTTTTCGATTGGCCCTTGATAACGAGGCATTTCTACACACAGGGAAGCTCGCTACTTGGTATCCTTTGGAACTCGAACTGAGGCATTTCTGGTTGATTTCATCAGCCTCTACTTGGTATCCTTTGGAACTCGAACTGAGGCATTTCTACACAAAGGGAAGCTCGCTAGTCTTTAGCCTGGTATTTGCTTCAGTAGGTAAAATCAAGCCATCCATTTGGAAGCTGCTTATAATAGTAGTTGGTTGAATTTACATTGAAGGGAAAGATTGGCTTGAAAAACATGGATCCTTAATGTGAATGTTGCTTCGGGAGTTTGAGCATGTAGTATTTTTATGGTAATTAAATTAGGTTTCCGAGTAAATGTGTACGTATATAATTTGTCATACATTTGAATTACCAACCGATTCAGTGGTTCTTTGATTCCCATCTTTCTTGGCAGCCTCCTCCCCTGCAGCATTACCATTACATTTGGACGCAAGTTTTTGTGCGTTATGGGCTTCCACTTCCCAATCAATTCTCGCAATGAAAAATACCAACAACATCAAGCACATAGAAGTTCCGAACAAGAAGCCTATCAACAACCCACCAAGTCCTAGCGCAGTCCTGAAGGCTAAAACCACGGCCAATGGCAAGGCCAGAAGGTAGAACCCGCCTACGTTGGCGTACATTCCCAACCATGGCCTAGCTGTTCCCCGCACAATACCTCCGCAGACTGCTAATGGAAAGTTTACTACTTCCAGCAAACCCATCAATAACATCATCTTCTTTACACCTCTTATGATACCTTTGTCATGTGTAAACAGAGACCCCCAAGTACCTCTGGACCCTATCATCACCAAGCTACCGATACAGCCTGAAAGCACGCTCAAAGCCAGAGTCGCATAGGCCGATCGCTTAGCAAGACTCGCTCTATTTGCGCCAAGCTCATTTGATACACGAGTTGAAGCACAAGTTGCCAGTGACAACATCACAGAGAAGAGCAAGTAGTCAAAGTTGAGGACAATTGCTAATACTCCAACTGCTTCTTTAGCATTTGGTAGACGACCTGTAAGCAGAACCAAGATCTCCCAACACCACCATTCAAGGCATGTCGTAAGGCAACATGGTCCACAAAGCTTCAGCAATCTCAGCCAGTCACCAACTCCTTGTTCTGACCACCCTCCCTCTTTCCAATGGCCTCCCTTCCTATTCTCTACTATCAGAACATACAGGGCAAGTAAAATCACCACTACAAGATCAGTAATCCATGTTGCCATGGACACACCCTTGAGACCCTCGACTCTAGCTAATAACATGTTGATTGGTACGTGAAAGGTCATGGCCAAAGCTGAACTGAACATTATAGGAAGTGTCGCACCTTGTGAGCTCAAGTAAGCTTTCAGAGGGGAGAGCAAAGAAGTTATTACCAAGTCGGGGAGTAGATAGAAAAGGTAATTCTTCGCAACAAGTGAGATGTCTTCTTGCTGGCCAAAATGGATTAGAATTTTGTCAACTTTAAGCCACAGGAAAGATATAGGCAAGGTTACTAGCAGTAACAAGAAGATCGCCATGAGGAGTGTTTTGTGGAGGAGCTTAAAGTTTTTAGCTCCATAAGCTTGGCCACAGATCGGCTCCATAGCACCGCACAGTCCATTCAAAACGGAGAAGCCGGTGACATTAGCGAAAGTGAAACCAAGAGCGCCACCAGCTAAAGGGAGCTTCCCAAGCCTGCCAAGGAATATAGTTGTAATAACTATCTTGGCGAACCATGTCAAATTCATAGCTAGTAAGGGAAGGGAAATCCTTCGTTGAGTCTTTAGCTCCATGAACAGCTGTTCTACGACGTATAAAGGCCATTTGTCTGTGGCAAACGGAGGTCTTAAAGAAGGTTCATAGTTTCCGTTATCCGGGTTCTCCTCCGAATTTGATGTCACAGACATTATAGTGGGGTAGAATTCAATGCGTACTGAAGATGTAATTTAAACAAGACTGAGTTGATGAGTTTCGTGAGGGGTTGAGCAAATTCTGGCTTTTGTAACAAAACAACAACAAAAAAGCGGGGAAAAGAGATGGTTGCGGTGGTGGATCTTATAGTGCGTGATGAGAGTGCAAAGGGCTGAATCATGATTCCAGATTTCCATTAAATTCTTGTGTCAGAAACTAAAATCATGCTGTGAAAAGCTAAAAGATTTCGGTTCGTGCTTATTGTTGCCCAATGATTCTCTTCTTTCAAAATCGACAGGACAATCACTTTCTATTAACACTGTTGCAGATTCTAGAGGCAAATTCTACTTAAAAATTTGTTTGCTTTTGTAACATTGCTTTTAAAAGGTGGAATCGCCCACCCTAAACGCTTCCACACTCCGGCCCGATAAAGTTACGAGGGGAATAAATCACGGTTTAATCTCACTTAACTTATCAGAAAGGTGGCCTATTACTTCACACTCACCTAAAATTGTTATTATCCTGTAACTAAATATAGAATATTTATCTTCATATATTGTTTATAGTGTTATAAAAAGACATTATTTGAAGTGTGACCAAGTGTAATATATATATATATATATAATATGCGTGAATAGATATATTTGTAAGAGAATGTTATCTTTTAAAATTTTAAGTTCTCATAAAATTTTAGTTAAAAAATATAATAAGTTTTAAATTATAAATAATATGTTTAGAGGATGAACTAGTGTATCTTTATTTTTGTATCAAAATACTTGCATTGGTTCATTGCAAAAATAGAGAAAATATTTATTTATTTAATTTATTTTAAATTTGTGCAAAGCAAAATTTTAAATATAGTTATGTAATCAAATTTTAGATAATAATTACTAATAATAATATAAATTCTCTATGTGTTTGTGATATATTAATTACCTAAATTTTGTAAGAGCTTTAAAATTGTAATTGTTAGTTCCATAAAAATTAATGAGTTTTAACTTTTAATAATAGAATGACATTCTCTTTAAACTTAGAATGAAGTTTCATGTTTTCATTTTTTCTCTTCTTTTTATTTCACTTATATTTGATGTATATATTAAATTCTATGTATCCAATACAAAAAAACTGTAAATGTTTTTGTTTCAAGTTTCACTTTTAGTTGGTTGTTTCCTCAGTATAAACTTTAGCTATAAATTATGGTATTTAGAGAGTTATGGATATTTATTATTCTTCTTATTTGATGTAATATTATTTATTATATGATGAAATTGTAATATTTTAGGTAATTTATATTGTCCTTTATTTTATATTTGTATTATCTTTTTTAAATTAATTATGACTATCATTTATATGTCAAATATAAGAAAGGTAATATTAATATAAATTAATAGATTGTTATTATTTCAAATTTTATTATTATGATTTTTAGAGACAAGATTGATGTAAAATTATAAATTATATAGTATAATATATTGAGGACTTTGCAAGTTAAAAAAAATTATGGATTATTTTATAAATTAAAAAAATTATCTGAACCTGTATCGGATATTGTTTAATACCAATACAATATCGTATATCAATACAGTATTTATAACATTGGTTTCTACACACCAAAAAGCGTATTATGGTGATTGACTAATGTCCTTTTACACTAAAATTTGAGTTTACTTTCAATAAAGAAAAAGGAATGATGAGGTAGTTCAACTTTTTAGAGTTAATGCATAAGCTCGTAATTAAATAAATAACAATCATTACATTTAAATAGATTTAGATATTCACATTAATGAAAATGAAAGTTCACTAAAAATAAAGTGTGTTTATTATTATAGCATCTCATGATTATAAGATATTTTTATTTTTAAAGTAGATAACAAACGTATAAAAAGTTTACACTAAATTTTCGGATTAAACTATACGAAAAAGGAATTATAAGATAATAGTCTTTAAACTTCTTTAGAGTTAATGCTGGAACTCACAAATAAACATTGAAGTGACAGTAAGATACCATAAAACAAATTTGCAATTGCAAGAGAAATAGGGTAAATCAATGAGAATATCAACGGGAATGTTAGGAATCCCACATCAGATAATTATGAGGGCATTCAAAAATTTATAATAATGTGTAAACCTTCTTCTCTTGAGTTAGCTTTTGGGGGTGAGTTAGGTACTTCTAACATGGGTTTGTACTTCAAAGTTTCTTGTGGGGTAAGTGGGCGTTTGAGAGTGTCTCTCTCTAGGATTTCCTCCTCCTAGACTTCGTCCACCCTGAGCTTCCTTTCCCTCCGATTTTCTCCCGGTTCCAGGCTAGGCAAGTGTTTGTTGTTCGTTCGGTGGACAGTTGGTTTTGGCCAAAGCGTGTTTGTTGTTAGTTCTGTGGAGAGTTGTAGTGCCGACTTTATTTTCCTCCTTCGGGGGTGGTGTGGCGATTTCTCTGCCACTTGGGGTGAGGGGTTTGTATTGTGGGAGATTTCGTTTGGTGTAGTTAACCTAGCAGTTCTAGCTGCCGACTTGTGTTGCTGCCCGTCGGCAGGGGTGCTCTTTGGTGGCTGTGGGAGGCTTCCTCGTATGCCATGGGTAAGAAAAAACCCAAGGACCCGCAAAATCCATCTGAAACTGAGACTCTCCATACGATGGTGGCCGACTCCTCTGTCGGTCAGAAGGTGCCTCTAGTGCGTCCGAAGCTTCCGAGTGTGAAGCCCTCGCTGCTTTCACAGGTGTTAAAAGGAAGTTCGAAGGCCAAGGTCGGTGGGGTTAAACATACTGCCTCAGTGTCGGCTGCTAGCAAGCCAGCGTTGAAGAAGGTGACTGTCTCCCTTAAGATTAGTAAGGGGGTCATTAACGATGTTGTGTCTGCCGAGTCTTGTGATGAGATATCCTCCTCGGAGGAGGAAGACGAGATTGAAGAGGACATAGTCCTGGGCAACCACGATATTGTTGACACTGCTACTTCTGAGGAAGAATCGACTGCTGCTCAACTACTCGAGGAAATGCCTACACTATCTTCTGGTTAGCAAAATGGAGAGGGGGTCACGGATCCTAGTACACAACAGACTGGTGGTTCGGCCAGCCCCCAAGGTACGCAGCTTAAACCCTCGTTTGCGAGTTTTTTTTCCGTAACAACCGAGCTTTGAACCAGGGCCTGCAATTGGAGCAAGTGCCGGTGGAGGCTGAACTTACTATCTCGAATGAGGACCGCTTGGACTTAGAGCAGGAATGGGGCTATTGCCTTGTTGGGGTGTTTACTGGTTGGTTCCCCGGCATGAAATCGGTTGCACAACTGATTACTCAATGGGGTGTCAAATGTAAACTCATTCCGCACGAGGGGGTTGGCTAGTGTTCAGATTTGAGTCGGAGGACGATCGCACTAGAGTCCTAGCTGGTGGCCCATAAGTCCTGTTTGGTAAAACGTTGATGCTGAAAATATTGGCTCCTGGTTTTGCCTTCAATTTCAAGGATTTTATGGCGTTGCCGATCTGGATTAAGCTGCCTAATGTCCCTCTTGATCTTTGGACGGGAAAGGGGCTGTCTAAACTGGGTTCTATGGTGGGTAAACCTATCTGTACCGATCAAGTGACAAACCAACGCGCCCGTATTGGTTATGCTCGTTTGCTTGTGGAAGTAGATGTCTCTAAGCCTCCTATTACGAGTTTTGATGTGAAATTGTCGGAGGGCGCCAAATTCTCTCAATCAGTCGTCTATGAAACTTTTCCTTCCTACTGCTGTGAATGTAAAAGATTTGGCCATAATATCTTTACATGCCGTCCCCCAGCACCAGCCCAGGAGTGGGTGCCTAAGGGGCATCCTCCAGCGCCTCGCCAAAATCAGGGGGCTCGTTCTGCACCGGGGCAGAAGCTTCCAACGCAGGGTAATGTTGGGGATCAAGCCTCTTCTCGGCAATCTGAGGGTACTGAAATTGCTCCTATGTCCCACCGGCCAGTGGCAACTACTACTGATTCGGGACAGGTGGCCCAAGATCCGAGTCCTTTGCCTTCTTCTTTTGCAGCGGTAGATGCGGACAATGATGGTTTCATTGAGGCCCCTAGTCGGCAGAAATCAGGTAAATTTCGTAAAGCGGCATAGCAGCAATTGTCACAGGGTGTTGGGAGGCTGAGTGGAGGGGCTGGTCCCTCCCGGCTGAACCAATGAGTCTTCTTAGCTGGAATGTCCGGGGTCTAGGTACGACCTCGAGACAAAAGTGTGTTGCCACCTTATCTCGGCAACACCAGTGCAAATTTCTCTGTCTTTTGGAAACCAAGTTGACGGTGACCGGTTTGGTTGGTTTGGTGCAGAACCGATTTCCAGGATGGGAATACAATCATAATTTTGATCTAATTGAAAAGGGGCGCATGGCCATCTTATGGGATCCATCCCACTATCTTTGTCAGGTTATTGAAAGGGGTGAGCAGCACCTCCATTGTCGGTTGCTTCAGCGTGCCACAAATAGAGAATTCCTTGTAACTTGCATATATGGTTTGTATAGTGTAACGCAGAGAAGGGGTCTGTGGCATCATC
>JANZXV010000212.1:26848258-26865198 GCA_027576455.1 Erythroxylum roigii | reverse complement strand
CACTTTTTATGGTTTTCATAATTTTTGAAAACTGGAAGAAACCAAAACCAAAAACAAAAACTAAAAACTCAAACAAACAAGATTTTTTACCGAATTTAAAAACAAAAACAAAAAACCAAAAATAAAAACGGAAACAAACACCCCTAAGTAATCTCAGAAACTAAGAATTAGATCCTGATTAAGAATCATGTTTAAGTAAAACTCAGGAATATAACTTTAACATAATTGATTCCATCAAACACACTTAAATTTCAATGCTGTAGGAGCTGCCTAGCGATTGAGGACGACCTCGTATTTGAGAGAATCATTTTGCAGCAATTCTATTATTTAACCAGAAAAGTAGACACTAGGTCTTCCTTTGGACACATACGTGACTTAAATTTCAGCAGGAGTTGGTTTTTAGTTGAAGAGGCATTAAAATGCACAAATTCAAGTTGAAAACGACCTAGAATTCATGTCTTGAGTCGTTACATTTCTATTTAAAACAAATATTTTAGAATTTTATTTTAAATAAATTTCATGTTTTAGATTTCTATTTCAAGTCACCTTTAGTTAAGGTGCTATTTTTTATTTTAAATAGTTGTGATTACATAAATTATTAACTTTCATCATTTTTTATAATTTTATCAATCAATTTGATATCTTTGAGTTTTTTTTTTAAAATCTTATATTAGATTTTGTGTGTTTTTTATTCTTTGATTAGAATAGGTAATTTACGCGATGCATCAAGTGATATTAGAATTTCAAAATTTTGAGGCTTATTCTTCTGACAATGATCAATAATGCCAACAACAAAATTTGTGAATTACCTAAAGTTTGGAGAGCAATTAAAGAACATAGGAAGTCAAATCCCAATATGGAATGGTAGTTAGCAGAGATAGGACATCAGTTGCAAGTATTGTTATAAGAGGATAATAATAATAGAATTAAGAATCAAGTTATGTGATGTCCTTAAATTTAAAATCTTGCACCATAGGATTATATGATAACAAATAAGAACAACTATGTTTCCCTTGCCTCTCTCTAACTTTTCTAGCATCTTGACCTTAGCAAAGCTCTTTCATCACGGGTCAGGATTAGGCTTCATCGGTTCTAGAGTTGTTGTACACTTTCTTGTCTGGTACCTTTTGTTTTCAGTGTTCTTTTCACCATTTCTTAGATACAATAATAGAAGGAGCTAGACTTTTGGTTCCAAGGCAACTTGGTCTTTTCTCTTATACTTTTATCTCCCGCGCTCCCTCTTCTTACTTTTGGAGAAGTATTGCTAATAAAAGATAACCTGTTTCTCTTCAAGTTTAGCATTAAAACATGAGTCAAAGAAATCCTTGGGGTATGTCCTTGGCATGTACAAAACATCTCTCTTTTACTTCAGCCTTGGAGACCTAGGATCACATTAGAAGATATTAGGCAAGATAATATGACATTGTGGATTAATTTTATGAAATTTCACTTGAGTGTTGGTCTACTAAAGGTCAAAACTCGATCGCAAGCTTTATAGGTAAAAATGTGTGTATCGATAAGATGAAAACTTTAAGGAAAAGAGATGGCTTTACTAAATTGTGTGTGAATATGGAACTTCACAAGGAGCTATTAGATATCATTTCAGTAATGAGATTGGGTGAGGGTATCACACTAGTTGAAGACTCCATTAGAATTACTTATTAATGGAAACCCTCACTCAAGGAATAAGGTTAATAACGGAGGGATATTGGAAAAAAGATTCAAAATAGGTGATTATAAGGAATTAATGGGGCTTGATAATATGAAAATTAGTCTAAGACAATATAGGAGATACTAAGTAGAAAGGAAAATAAGCAAGAAAACTTAAGGGAGAAGGAGAATAGGGAGGAACTTGAGAAAGAGACAGTGGAGAATAATGGTGAACTTGATATGGTAGAACACAAAGAATAACTAGCAATAGAGATACGAGCAAGTTCAAGTAATAATACTCTTACCTCAAAAAAAAATTTATTAAGAGAGGAGAATCACAATTAAGTTCTTGACCAAGAGGCTTACACCCTAATTCTAGGTTAGGAGATTCAACTATAACATCCTCATATGTCCTTAATAGCACGAAATGTTATAGACATCAATTGCCTTAAAAAATAGCAAGCCTTAAGGGGGTTTCTTTAACCATCATAAACTGGAATCTAATCATCTAAATCATTACTATGGTTAGATAATTTTGGCTTTTAACTCCAATAAGGCAGAAGTGATAGTGATTGATTCTAGTAATCAACACATGCACACTACATTCACACTTTAATTAGATTCTTATAAGAGAAAATGAGGGTTATGACTACTTTGGTTTATGGGTCCAATTATGGATTCTAAAGGATGTTTCTTTAGGATAATCTTTAAATACCACATCAAAACATCAAGGATCATTGGGTGATCTTAAGGGATTTTAACTGTGTAATATATACTTCAGAGGTAGAAGAGAATTCAAAATAAAAATGGCTTCAAATGATTTTAAAGAGTGTGTTGATAACATAATAGTCAATAATCTAAAGCTAAAGGGCATTTCTTCATATGGAGTAAAGAACAAAGAAACTACTTGCTCTTGTTACATTAGGAAGAAACTAGATCGTGTATTGATGAACAAAGAATGGATGTCAAATTCCTAAAAAGTATGGCTAAATTCCTTAATCTATTATTCTTTCTCCATTCCCCTATTTTAGGGCATGACTTATTAATTACTAGGAAAATAATCTAGATTTTAGATTTAATAACTATTTGGTTGAGGATTATTCTTTTGCATAAGTAATGGAAAGGGGGATGAATTATACCATTAAGGGGTATAGAACTTATATATGTATAAGGAAGTTATCTATGATTAAAGAGGAGATGTTGAGACTTAAAAATATCATTAATAGATGCACTCTCCAAAAAGTCACGGAGACTAAAAGCAAACTTAAGCATACAAAAAGAAATACACAAGCATCCAGGGATTAGGGTTGGTTAAATAAAGAGAAAAAAAAGCACTAAGGAGCAATGTTATAGTTGAAATAACATTATTACTCACTATTAAAGTAAAGAACAAAATCAAAATGGCTATTAGAAAGGGGCATGAACACCAGACATTTCCACAATCTCGTTTTAGCAAGGACAAACAATAATAAGATATGCTTTATAATAAAAGGGGATGGATCCCACACTAACTCTCAGTAGGATCTTAAGGAGGAAGCTTTCTACTAGTTGAAAAAGTCAATAGGGATAACAACTAAGAGTAATTCAATTGTGAAAGCACTTTGATCCTTCATAAGAAATCATTTTTCAAATGAGTAGTTAGCAAGCTTAAGTTACCTAGCACTTCCCTAAAGATTGAATATGTAGTGTTTAAAATGAGTCCAGATAAAGCTTCTAGGCTAGATGGGTTAAATGAATACTTTTTAGATAGCTTGGCTATAGATCAAATCTTGGTAATGAAAGCAGTGATTGAAGTTTTCATAAGTGGTGAGATGTTATTGAAGATAAATAAGACATTTTTCTACTTGATTCCTAAGGTTAAGAATCCTAAGTGGTTAAGTGAATATAAACCAATTGTTTGTTGTAATCATATCTATCTAAAATTTTTCCAAAGAAATTAAAGAAAATTTTGTCACATCCAATGCTCTTTTCTTGGAAGGGAGGCAAATAGGTGATAATGTATTGCTTGCTTAAAAGCTTATAAGGGTATGCAAAGAAAAAAGGCTTTAGAAATTATGTAATCAAGATAGACTTCAATAAGGCATATAACTCAATTAATTGGATCCTAGGTAGATTTAGAAGCTAGATAATGTTATATGTCACTACTGTCTTATATTCCATTCTTATGAATGAAGAACCAACCTACCTTTTTAAGGGAGATAGAGGACTTAAGTGAGGGGAACCTATTTTCCCTGATCTATTTGTATTATGTATTAAAACACTAATGAGACTTGTTAACTTCAGTATAAAGAATGATTAGTTCTTTAGGTTCCACAATAAGTCCAAAAACTTAACCTTTTATGCTTGACTTTTGCTAATAACCTATTAATGATGTTGTATGGATTTTTTTTAGCAAATTGTATGGATTTTTAGGTTATTAGCAAATTGTATGGATTTTTTTTAGATAGATGATACATCATAACTAAAAAGGATAAATACAAGGAATACATGACTTGGTTTTAATCCACTACAATGCGAACAACAGATAAACAATTTTATAAGTATCTTCAGATCCTACATGTACAAGTTGTATGAGGAGAGAAATGTCAGATTGTTTAAGAAAAATATTAGATATGTTGAACAAATTAAAGAAGAGGTAGCTTATTGGGTGTGGGAACAAATGTTGATGAATCCTGAAGCTAAGACATACAGTGGACGATTAGCAACATTATGGAGATTTAACTGAGATACACGCATAAAATATGAAGATTAGATGTCTGAGTTTCTAAATTCATATCCTTAGGGCTTGCAAGTAACTCTATCTATATCCTATAAAATATGAATTCATAAATGAAGGCAAAAATAGCAAGCAGAGTTTGATTGTTTACTTAATGGGAGACTACGCTAACCATAGAAGGAAGAATGTCCAAACAATAATAGTGTAAGACTAAACATCCTTACCATCCAAAGAGTAATCTAATGTGTACCATTCAAGAACATCTTCTAGAACTAACCTATAAAACTGAGACGGTTGAGGCCTTTTAAGGTATTGTACATGTAAAATATCTAACCTTGGTGTAGGTTTCTAAACATCCTTTGTAAATTATAACATAACTGTGGTATTCCACTACATTAATTAATTTTTTAAATTTTCAAAAGAAATTCTAGTAATAAAGGAGAACTTTTTCATCAAAGACAAGGTAGAGAAAAATATGAGTACAAAATAAAGGTATATATCTCATCCTTTAATGGTTATTTAGATACAAAGGCATTTTAGATTGGATAGCAAAGGTAGAATGCTTTTTTAACTATACCGAGGTTCTTGAGGAGAGAAAAGTTAAGTTAGTGGCTTGTAGATTAAAAAGTAGAGCATTGGTATAGTAGGATCAATTGAAGGAGACAAGGAGAGAGAGAGAGAGAGTAAAAATATTGTTTCTTTATGTAGGAGGATAAAATAATTATTCAAGGGGAGACTTCTATTGATATATTATGAACAATATATCTTGATACTTACCAATAATATAACCAAAGAAACAGGAGTGATCATGAATATACTGTAGAGTATTTAAGTTTGGGAACCTGTAGTTAATTGTTGGAAACCCAATCCTAACATATTCCAAGGTACGTAACAGGATTAAAGAAAAGTATAAGGAATAAAATTAAGATCTAAATGATGCTAACAGTTCAAGATGCTAGAAATTTGGATATGAAGGCAAAATCTATATTTAATGAGATTTCAGGGGAGTTTAAGTAGTATAGAAATGAAAAGGCTTCTATTGAGAAAGGAAAATAGATGGTGAATACAATCCTTATATGGTGGTGGTCGACAAGGTAATACTAATAATAAATGTTCAATTAGGGCTACAAACTAGGCGTAAATCTAATGATTGCCCAAAGGAGAAAGTGATAAATAGAGTGGAACAAGAAGATGATGATGAGAAAGAAATATGTGCGCCTAAAGGAGATGATTGGGAGCAATAATAGGAAACGGATGATGGTGCTTTTGTGAGATTAAATAGAAGGTTTATAATATCCTACAAGGAGCAAGATGATTTGCAAAGATATAATTTTTTTGCACATGATTTATGAAACAAAGAAGCTTTTGTGAGTTGATTATTTCAAGAGATAGTCGAGAAAATATTATAAGTAAGAAAATAGTGAAGAAATTGAAGTTGGAAATCGAACCACATCCTAAACCTTATAGCATTGGATGAATTAAGAAGGTTGGAGAAATCTTTGTCAATGAGTGCTATAAGTTACCATTCTCAATTGGTAAATATTGTGATGCTGTTGATATGGATGCATACCAAATACTTTTAGGTAGACCATGACAATATGATGATGATGTAATGCATTTGGTTAGAAAAATATTTACCAATTTATGAAAGATAGGTGAAATATACCTTAGTACCTATAAGTGAAAAAAGCATGTGAAACCCAACAGGGAGGCTAAAAAGCCTTTATTGCAAGTAGAAAATAATAAAAAAGAATTATAAGTGAGATAAAATAAATAAGAAAGATGCATTTATTGATTTTAAAAGGAGAAGAGGTGAGAGAAAACAAGAAAATAAAATTTCTTTAAAAATCCAACTTATTTTAGAGGAGTTTGGGGATGTAGTTCATAATGATTTATCTAATGAATTCCCTCCTATGCATGGTATCCAATACCTATTGGTCATGTTCTTGAGACTAGTTTACCTAACTTACCTCACTACCGTATTAAAAAACAAGAAATATTAAAGGGGAAGGTGGAGCGATTAATTAAAAAGTATCATATTAGGGAGAGTACGAGTCCATGTGTAGTTTTTGCTTTACTTACACTAAAGAAAGATGGTAATTAGAGTATGTGTGTTGATAATAGGATAGTCAACGAAATTACTATTGGGTTCAAGTTTCATATCACAAGGTGAGATGATATGTTAGATCAATTTAATGGAGTAGATATTTTCTTTTTCTAAAATTGACCTCAGAAGCAGTTATCACCAAATAAGTATAAAGTCTAGGATAAATAGAAAACTGCATTCAAGATAAGGGTTGGATGATATGAATAGTTAGTTGTGTCATTCGAGTTAACTGATATACCAAGTACTTTCATGCGCCTCATAAACCAAGTGCTACGATCTTTCACAGGTAAATTTATTATAGTTTGTTTTAATGATATCCTTATTTATAGAAAATCTTTGATGAACATATTGAGCATCTTGGAAGAATGTTTGAGACATTAAGTGATAATAAATTGTATGTTAATTTGAAAAGGTGTATATTTATGATTGAAAAATTATCATTTCTTAGATACGTTGTGGAAAAAAATGGTATTATGGTGGATAAAGATAAAACAAAATCTATTAGGGAATGAACTACTCCTAAGAATATTAGGAATGTGAGAAGTTTTCATAGGCTAATAACATTCTATATAAGGTTTGTTAAAAACTTTAATAACATAGTAGCTCTTATAATTAAGTATTGAAAGAAATGTAAATTTAAAAAGAAGGAGACACAAGAATAAAGTTTTGTTCTTATTAAAAAAGGCTATTTATCGCTTTGATTTTATCTTATGTTATTTTGAAAAATTATTTAAGGTGGAGTGTATTGCTAGTGGAGTTGGAATTAAAGTTGTTTTATCTCAAAGAAAGAGGTCAATTACTTACTTTAAAGAAAACTTGAGTGATTTCGAATAAAAATGGGCTACCTATGATAAAGAATTCTATCTTATTATGAGGATGATAAGAATATGGGAATATTATTTAACTGGGAAGGAATTTCTTCTTTACACCGATCAGGAAGCCTTAAAACATTTAAGAAACCAAAAGTAATTGAGAACTAAAATGTATGCTAGATGGCTAGTCTTTGTTGATAAATTTTGTTATAAACTTGCCCATAAGGTAGAAAGAAGTAGTGTGGCACTTGATGTATTAAATAGATAGGTAACTATGATTAAGACCTTAAGTGTAAAATTTGATGAGTTTGATCATTTAAAAAAATTATATATTGATGATGTTGACTTCAGGATTTATGGCAAAAATATTTAGTTAAGAAATCACATGAGGAATATTATGTTCATTAAGAGTACTTTATGAAGGGCAATCAACTTTTCCTTCTATGTACTTTAGTAAAGAAGAAGGTGATTAGAGATTTGCACACTAGAAGATTAACTAGTTATCTTGGTAAGGATAAAACTCTTGAAAAGGTTCATAAGATGTATTTTGACCTAATTGAAAAAAGATGTGGTTTTTATTGTTTTAAGGTAACAAGTTTGTCAAATTTACAAGGAATATGCTTTTAATGTTGTTTTATGAATGCCATTACCTGTTTTTAATAATCTTTGGGAGTGTTTTTCTATAGACTTTGTAATAGGATAGCTAAGAATACTAAGAGAATATATTTTATGTTGAAAATGACCAAGAATTAATACTCTTGTTTGTCAGATTTCTATTTCAAATAAACCTTGTATTTTAGAATTTTATTTCAAATAAACTTCATATTTTAGAGTTTTATTTTTGAATAAACTTCATGTTAAGATGTTATTTTTCATTATAAATAACTTTTGGATAACATAATTTATTTTTATTATTTTACCAATAAATTTGATCTCTTTTAAGATTTTCTTCAAATATTGAATTAGACTTGATATATTTTCTATTCTTGAATCAGAATACATTGTTGCTTTGTCACTAATAAAATTAGAGAGAAGTATGTATGGTACAAGCAGAAGTCAAGCCAACAACTGCAAATCTTTAGTGACCAAACCTGCAGCATTAAGTGATTACATATTTTCCCAAACGACTGAGGGGGATGGAGTTAGAGACGGAGTCAGAAATTTATAATAAGAGGGTCTAAATATTTAATTTTTTTAAATTTTGAGGAGCCTAATACACTATTAGCGCTCAAATAACTTCATCATCTATATATATATAATATTTAATTTTAAAAATTTTGAGGGCCCAGTGGTGTTTAGCTACGTTCACGGAGCTATCAATCGTTTAAAATTAAAAAGCAAAATGGGCACCAGCGATTTATTATTTTGTACTCTTATTACTTTCCTAGGAAAAAAAGTGGATCCACTACTTCATGTCCAATGGCCACCGGAACTCACTGATGAGAAAGCTTGCGGGATCACTCCATAAAAAACTAGTTGCTTTCTATAGTTAGCATATGATATGAGACGCCTGTTAGTGACTTTTGCAGTCACCCTGTCGTCAGTGGTCTGCAACCAATCCGGATTGTGACCTGGAGGCAATTTCATTCCGTGACGTTTGTATAAAGTAGAGGTGGAGGCAGGTCTTTTGTTTTAAGGATTGTCATTTTGATGAGACCGCCACAGCGTCTTATGGCTTAGAAATAAGTTTCTTCTTCAAATTACAATACAGAACGGTAGCTTCATGCTTAGATAGCTAGTGGAATCATAGGTGTACCTCGTTATGTGTCTAAATGATGGGTTATTAGTCAGAAGCAGAAACGGAAAGCTTGAGAAATGCAAGCTAATTGGCGATTGCCATGGGGCACTGATGATATATAAGCTTTCCAATCAATTAATTGCTATAGAATTTATGATTTGGTTGAAATTAATCAGCAAAATTACAGAAATCATAATGATGAGAACGTAATCTCCCACTAATCTGATCTCTATCCTTGTTTCCTCCCAATTGGACGCCTCCGCCTTGGAATGAGCGCCGACAGTACAAAACCCCTTTCAGCTGTTTCAGCCCAACCACCGCTTTGCTTACTGCATTTTCCGCGCAGTCTTGTTGGGCCGATTTCTGACTTTTTGGTACATGAAAATCAATTTATACGACTATTTTAGCTTTCTCTTAACACAAATATTTCTCAATATTTCAATCCCTAGCAGTAGCACCCAATCCAGTTATTAACAAGTGACGAGTTAAATTAGTGAATATTGTGGAAATTGATACACTGTGATATTAATCAATGATACATATGAAATTTATCTTTAAAATTTTCTAACGTATGCATCTTGATTATCATGTTTAACTGTTGAATTGCTTTCACTGTACTTTTGATTCTAATAATAAACATCTACAATAAAAGATCATCCTTTTATTAAATTTAAACTAGATATTCGCTGTTATATGAAGTATTATATCTTGTACAATGTTATAAATACCGTACCGGTATTTATATTATGTTTGGTTTTAGTACGGTACGCCATCAATACCGTTCATTACGAAAAATTATAAAATAATTCCTAAATTTTTAATTTAATTATGAAAAATAAAATTACTTGATAATTAATATAATTATAAAAATAAAATTCTCTAATGTTTATTATTAATTTCCATATAATAATAATGAAATTAATAATGGAAATGATTAATTTTTCATTTATTAATAAAAAAAGAGACTTGTTTCACTAAACATTTACAATTGGTCAATATGACACAATATTTAGCTATTCAAATTCAATACTTCTATTTCAATTTTCAAGCCCTAAAGTACAAACAAAAACACTTGCAAAGTCTATATGTATTTTATTTCTACACTACCAATAGCAATACTAAATCACTCACTGCAACAACATTTCAATTTCCACAAACAAATCAATTTGACCTATAAAGTTCAAACAACATTCACATTTGTCCCTTAAGGGGTGTGGCTCGATGGTTGAGAGCGGGGCTCTGCTTCAGTTAGGTCCCAGGTTCGATTCCATGCTAGCCTCTCTTGTAAGAGCCTGGGGTAACCAGGATTTTACCTGTAAGTGGAGAACTAGTTGGGTCCTCGATGATAAGGTGCGCCCGCTTGGCCCACCTGTGAGGTGGTGCGCCAGTTGGGCCCTCAGAGAGGTGTGCCCGCTTGGCCACCCTACGGGGTTTCCTCGAATCCAAAAAAAAAACATTCACATTTGAAGAGAGATGAAGCCTAACTTAAAAACCAAAATGATATTCAACCTTCAAACGTTGAAGAATGAGGCCATGGAGAATGAGTGAAGATAACAATAAAAAGGGCCCATTAGCATAATGAGCAGCCGACAACAAATCGTCGACATAAGAAGGAGCGATAACTCTTTAGAAAAAAAAAAGAGTAGCAACCCATCGACAAAGACCCATTGGTAGACAACACAGGGAACTTAGAAGAGAGAATTGTATGTTGGCTAGCATATCTAAAATCTAAGCTACAATCAATCTTTGTCTATCTTTGATCTCTTATAAAAATATATTTTATAAACCACTTGACTGGTATATAGGCTAGAAACTCATAATGCAGCTCCCTTAAGACTTATCATTAAAATATTCTACGAGCCTAGGAGTCATAGTGAGAGGAGTCTTTCTCAATTCATATGTTCTAATAATGCCACGTACCTTGGGTTTCTGTTATCCTCGTGTGCCCTTAGGCCAAAGGTTGCTTGGATGGTATTAGAGTCATGAGTGTTATTAACTGTAATTACATTATTCTTGATGAAAGTGAGTACGGAGATCCTTCTATATAATTTCCCAATATACCTCTACCTGTTATTTCTCTTATTCCTTTTACTACTTCAGCATCAATTCCTTGTATGATGATGAGACCATAGAAGGATGAATTTCCTTTCTTGGAGAGATGCATAAATGATACAAATAGGGTTATCACCAACCCTTATATTAGTTCTACAAGAATCACCTCTCATGTTCCCCTTGTATCCAATCATACAGATGAAGTACTCAATTGGCATACAAATAATGTTGTGGCCTAAAACAAAGTTCTTCGCCAAATTGATACCAAGCTTGATGGGCTTAACCAACAAACTCAGGCAACTCAAAAATAGGTAGAAACAGTCTCAAGATCTAAAAACTATACTCATTTTTAAAAGATCAGATGACACAACTTGATTATAATATCAGAAGATATATTGAAACATAGTATTTTCGACTTGATTTCACAAAAAAGGAATAAAAACTTTGAAGAGTAAAAGAAGTGACTTAAAAAATATAATCAAACTTGCAAATAGAACAATTTAAGATTGTTTATAAGGCTTATCCTACAACTTTTTATGTTATCCAGCCTATCTATACATCCCCATCTTATCTTAAAGTTGTTGATTATGAAAAAGTGTTTAAAATGAACTATCCTTTAATTAGACAACATATTCATCCTACCACCAAATCGAAACGTACCAAACCTACAAAGCCCAAAATTGAAAGGACTCATGATCCTTCAGCCTCATATACTAAACCTGTTGATCCATAGACAAAAACTTTGCAAATTGAAACTCCACCTTCATCACCACCTAAAACCTTCTCCATCCACTAGAAAAGATAAAGATCCTCAACAAAAATTCATTGTAACTTTTGCACTAGTATCTATTTCAAAAGAATATAAAGAACAATCATCTGAAGAGTCTATTATTTCTAAAAAATCTTTAGAAGACTCAAAGCAGTTTGCAGGTTTATCTGAATTAGCTTAGATCATGATGAATATGCCTAAAACATCTCAACCAACTGAAGTCAAACCAAATATTAGTGAAATTGAATCTACAGGGACTGAACCATTCAGACCCTCACCACCACTAGCACAAGTACCCCTAACCATTCCCCAACCAGTCTTACTTACTGGTTTACTTTTGATGATCTTCCACCCAAAAAATGAAGAGATTGATTGCGTGTCGTAACGCTAGTCAAAATAAAATAATTAGACTAGTACTATAGCAGTGGTGAATCTAGGTCGATCTCACATAGAGAGTGTGAAAAGTTGTTGAAATAAAATTAATTGGTGTTTAAGAAAAGGGAGGGTTTGGATTTTAGAGTAAGAAAATAAAATAAAACTAAATTAATGAAAACAAATTAAAGAAAACGTACGAAAAATGATAAAAGTGAAAAATTCGGTAGGGACTCGATTCTTTGGTTCAATATTGACCTACACCTTAATCAAACATATTTCATGGATTTGTTGTTTTTAAACTCTTATGGCAACTATTAATCGTAGGTTAATAATTAAACCGAGTTTTTTTCTTAGGTTTTGTTTAATCAATATATGATAATTAATTAAACCTAACCACCGAATAACCTAGGATATAATATCTAAATTTAATTAAGCAATAGTATTACGAATTAGGAAAACCGATTAATCAAGGCAACAATCACATACGATGCGTCATTTAACCTAAGTTATGTTATTCCTAATGATTACGAATCATTAGTCGCTACACATGAATTTCAACATAACAATTATATATTATATTGAAATTCTAGCAATGAGTTTATAAATAAACGATTCAATGAACGCATTAAAATCATATTTTCACAATACCCAATGGGTTCATAAACAAATAACCGAACAATAACAACAATATGATTATCCATACGCAAAACCCAAATCAATTAACATAGGATAACACAATCAATTTCTAATGAGAGAAAGAAACAACAAAAATAGTAAAATACACTGAACCTGTGTCGTCGGTGTCAATGTTATCTCCGAACCGGCATAAAGAACTTAGCCTTCCATAGGTCTCTCTAAAGAAAATGCTTCAGCCCCATCAAATAACCCTACCAAAAAACCCCTTCAACTCTCTTCACTATGCCTCCCTCTTTCGTAAGCTCTCTTCTGTTTTATGTCCCTAACTACTGTTCTTGTGATGTGACAAATTAACTTCTTGGGTCACGCTGCTGTACATGTTTTTAAAAACCTTGCAAACACTGCGTTAAATGGAAAAACTGCATCTGTGCTTCCCATCTGCTACATTGTCGTTTCGTGCTGTTGCTTCCCATTTGCGTCGTGTCATTTTGGTCATGGACTGCTTCCTTCTAACTGCCTTCATCTACTTCCAGTAATGCCGTTTTGTCTCATTTAATTCCTAGTTGTTAATTAACATAATTGAATGCATAATCCATGCAACTCACGTTATTTGCATTTTATTTTTAATTTTCTTCTTGTCTTTTAATTTCTTCTTCTTGCTCTATAAAGACAAGTGAAAATTAACCTTCAAAAAATGGCCCAAATATCAAGCTTTCAACTCACTTTAACTTCTTTGCTTTCGAATTGTGTTTAAAATCACATATGAGTTAAAGTGAGTATTTTAAGCAATTTTATGTCAATAACCACTAAGTGTTATGCAATAATTTCATAATCAATTAAGCACTTATCAATTTTTCCCAGACTTAGCTTTTGGCCATCCTCGGGCAAAACATTAAAATTAAGCTCAAAGGCCCAAAAACATTGACTCATTTCCCATATGTTCCAAGAATACATAATTATAAACAAAGATGAATGAATTTCAAAAATCTTAGCAAGAATTTAACATTCCAAGCTTTTACAGATGATCAATCATCATTCATCATCTCCAAAAATTGAGCAATCTAATGGTAGACTCGAAAAATGTGTTTAACTAAAATATATCCACAGGTATAATCAACACCATTTATGATCATGTCATTCTACAACTTTGCATATCGTTTCATTTCTCTAACACTACTGCTCGCATGCAATGTCATGGATCAAAGGACTTTTCAAGGTTGTAATGTGGGCAAAGGTAAGGTGAGATGCATTTGGATCAAGTAGCATGAAAACCATTAAGCTAGTGAATCAAAACAACACTCATCAAAAATTAGGTACCGTCAACTATGACGAATGCAATATTTATAATCAAGAATTAAATAAGATAAGAGGAACCAATATAAAAAAGGGAAAACATCCTTTCAAAAATTAGAACTTAAAAAGAGTCAAATACTTTAATTATGTCAATAGGTTACTCCACTCGTGATTGTATCTTATTATACAAATATTTGTTATGTGAATATCTTGTATTATATTTTTCTAAATAAATCACATCCTTTATGGATTACAAATTCAGAGGTAACAAACTATACAACGAAGGATAAGAGAGCCTTCATAAAAATCTAAAAAAAATCTCTTATGGAACACAATGGATTTATGTAGGAGACAACTCGAGAGTTATTGTAAAAGATTGGAATTTTCAAATTAAACATATGTGGTGGTCAATTCCTAATCTTACATGAAGTGACGTTACTTTAAAGATTTGATGGGATCTTGTTTTTGCATTAATATTAATTAATCATGGTTTTGATGTAAATTTCTATAGTGGTGGTATGGACTTATATCTTGGAGACAATTATTATGGTCATGAACTTATGTTGTACGGTTTTATTGGTTTAGTTTGAGCGGTTGGGTTTCAGTCCCAACAGCATGGATCATAGTATTCAAGTTTGCACAACCACTTATATTTTTAACACCATTATTGCTACTCTAAAAAAGAGAAGCAATAGTCTTGGCATGGGATATTTGGTTAATTCTATTGTTATTTACTACAGTATTGATTGTGAAGGACTAACTGTGCATTTGCCTGAGTTTCTTAACCATCATCATCTGAAGAGGGCTAAGATCTTGAAGGTCCACCATATGGAACTCTGAGACATTAGCTTGAAATCACATGTGAAGAATAGGGCAGGATAGGTCAGTTCTAGCTCGACACCTTTGCATCAACAAATTAAAGAGTTGACCAGTGAGGAATCTGAAAAAGAAGAAGTTAACAAATAGGAAAAGGTGCTAAATGCGATTTCTGACATCAGCAAAATGCTAAAGGGGATAGCAAAGGAATAACACCGACAATGTTGTGAAATACGGGGAATTTACAAATACTTTGAGGTTCAAAGAGTTCCAATACTACCTCTGACACTATCACCACCTCAATCACCATAATAGTTTTATGCTCTAACCTTTATCTTTTCCTTTTGTTTTTATGTCCTTCTTGTCATTGTTTTATTCCACTCCTTAAGTGTCGTATGTTCTTCTCACGTTAAGGTTAATATGTTATCCAAGTGTGAGGAAGTGTGCATTGTATTTTTTATCATGAGTGTGAAATTAGAACATAAATAAAGCACGTACTCATATCTAATATAACAATCAAATCAATTGCATTAATAAAAGAATCAAATCTTATCAAAGTATTAGCATAAAGTTCATCTAATTTAAATACTAACTGGATGTTTAGTTACACAAGCTAATGCATGACCATGCATCAGACCGTGCATAACCAAAATGCCTAAAAATCATGAAATTGCATTACCTGAGAGAAGTGCATGGTCGCGCATCACTTCTATGCTTCGTTTCTTAGTTTTATGTCGTGTTTTTGTCCGAATTCTTTTCTTTTAAGTCCGTGAAGGTAATTATAACTTAAAAACACACTTGGAGCACATTAAGTACCAAATATACAACAAAAGTATCAAATATCAATCAAAAACACGTCAAATATGAGGTTTTCTGTACAAAAAATAATGGAACTTGAAAACACGAGACTGCATACAAGCGGCAGAAAGGCAGTCATACAAATGTACGTACCAGGCCAAGGCTGGGGAGCATTGTATTGTTCTTTATTGCTCTCCTGTTGCTACGAGTCCTCCGGACAGATTTGATACCATGAAATGAAAAACAAGAAAAGCAACTCATTTTTCAAAAATTATATTTGGTTCTTTGATTCAAGAATATAGTTTGTGCAAGTCCCCAGAAACTCTTACGCGGCCAAATCAACTGTACCTCCAATAAGGCCAACTTCGACCCCTCAAGTTCAACAAGCTGAAATCTGATATAAACATATGGAATTGTTCATAGGCTTAACTCGAAGGCCTTTTAGCAGATATCAGAATCCAGAAGAAGGTAAATATATAAACGTCATCAAAAGCCATGGCTTGTATATATATCGTGGAAGAGTATAATGAAGGTTAGAAGTCCAGGAATTCACTCGATTAATAACATGGGTTGGGCATGATGTTATGAATAGGGCCGAAAGCCCATTGAACAACCAACCACTTGCTTTATAGTTAGGGAAATGAGCATAATGGGGGTTACGAAAATTGTTATGCAAAGTGAAGTCTCCTCTCATCCCCTGTTCTCTCTATTTCTCTTCTCATCTAAATCCCCTGTTTTCCTTTTCTTCTTCTTCTTCGTAAGTTCACTTTTAGTTTCCAGAATATGTAAACATTGTTTCGATTTCCAGAAATACACCCTTGAACTTGGCTTATGTTGGTACTGTCCATTGCCTTGGAATAACGATTCATTACATTGGTGCTTTCATTGAGCCTCTGCATAGATGGAAGAGTATCCACACCAACCTCATCTTGACTCCATTGAAAATAATCTTATCGCTCTCGTTGATTCAACATCGGCACTACGTCGAGGTTTCACCACCATCGCTTCTTCTTTAGCAGACAATCAGCTTCTTCTTCAAGAGATTTTGAATCTCCTCCCACCTCTCTCACACCAAGAACAATCACATGAAGAACCTGAGGGCTAAAACATAATAAGGGCAAATTTGATTATAAAGCAACAAAATGTGTTTTCATAGGTTATCTAGCTAATGTCAAAGG
>JANZXV010000212.1:26828362-26840028 GCA_027576455.1 Erythroxylum roigii | reverse complement strand
ATTGATAAATTTAACAATAAGTAGAAAATTTATAACAATGTTTAATAATAATAATAATAATAATAATAAGGACATTTTGATCTTTTTGTTACTTATTCTTTTCTTATTCTAAGTTTATATTTTCAAATCAAACATTGGAATAGAAATTCTTTCTCTATTCCATTTCCTAAACCAAACAAAGTAATACTCATTATGTTCTTTTCCTCATCTTTTCTATTCTTAATAATAGCTATTCTATTCCCTATCTATTCCATTCCTTGAACCAAACAGGCCGTTAAGGAATAACCAGGTGAATGAATATTGTAAAAACATAATTTTCCAATAACAAAGTGACTTGTACAACAACCAATTCAAAAGAAGTGAATTCTCTTGACAGAAACATCAAAAACACTCCATCAATTAATATTGATATCCAACCAATCCTAAGCCCGCCTACCTATCTAAAGATCTTCATGTTCCAAAAGAAGATCCAAAGTCCAAGGCTAACAACACTTAATTCATCAATAGCTCACCTTTGAAAAGTTCTTGTTAGACCACAAAATAGGAAACGTGATAAATTCCGACATTATCAAGGGAAGCAGGAGAGCTTGATCACCAGCAGAGCTAATTGAACTTCCAGAATGAAAGCCTATAACATTAAGTTGAGGAAATCTGGGACAAGAGAAACATCATCATGAAGAAGAAACAATTTTTGTAACAAACTTGTCCAAGTACAACCAAGGAGAAGTAAGAACAATTTACTACCTTTGCTGAACTGACTTCACTTTCTCAAGCATAGCAACCATACGAGGATTCTCAAGCAACTGCCCGGCAAGAACTAAAAATGTACCTCCTTTTTTTAAAGAATCAATTCTTTCCTCAGCTAAATTAAACCAATGGTGATTTAGCCCTGTGAAATCATTTCAAGAGCACAAAGAGATAAAAGTTTAATTGACTTTCAAGTGCAACTCTAACACTCAAAAGACTAAAAACAAAAATAGGAAAAAGAGGCAACATTAAATATAAATATTCATTAATTTCAAAATAAATAACCTTGAATCTCATGTAAGGTGGACTCAATGAAAGATAATATGCCACTGGCTTCTTTAAGACAAGACTCATTTGAAACCTCCATTCTTGTAGAGTACCTGAAAGTCACTACTATGCACAATTCAAAGCCCAAAAGTACTACTAAAATATTCTTTTGAACAAATTTTCTTTTCAAAGAACTAAACAAACACAATAAGCAAAGAGCAACAACTATGAATTTACTAATTACCTCTGAGACTGAATCACTCTCTTCAAATTACTAAACCCATTATCAATTGAGCTGGCTAGAGGCATCACACAGAGAACTGAGAGGTTTATAATGGCTCTATATGGCTTTAAATGATGACTACCTGGAACCAAAAATATACAAACTTGAAGCAATAATCGTTTAATACGTTCAATATCCACAACAATCAGAAAAATCATAACCTTGGAAAACATGAGGCAAATGCGTTGAAATTCGTCTTAATCGTTGATATCTCGTATACATCATTTCTGGATCTGATGAAATTAGAAAAAAATTTAGTATTTCCAACTTACTTGATTCACGTCCATCTCAATAATGGAACCAAATGATAAGGCAAGAAGGAGTAAATCTTAGACATAGTTTCCTACAGAGGAGCAGAAGGCAAATGATATAAGGGGATTGATTTCAAGAAAAGCTTAATTATTAGGCTTCTACTGATCGAGTCATGTCAATGCCCTTGCTGAAACACATCATCAAGATCACTGCATCTATTGTTAGTTGTCCAATGAATAAAGTGGAATCTAGCTACCGAACTGTGTCATTACGTAGATTATGTGAAACGTGCATTGAAGTCGAAGGTAAACCAAAAACAGAAAAAAAAATTTCACGTGATCATTATTGCCTCTTAATCAAAGAATTGAATTTCGTACCATAAAACGGTACAAAACACAGTTGTTCGGTACCGTTCGTAGGCACCAGCCGGTACCAATGTTTTCGTCCAGTACAGGCAGGTACCGTAAATTTTAAAATTTTTAAAAGACTTATTTGCAAAAAAAAAAAGAAAATTTATACCTAACAAAATAATCCCCCGTCTGCGCCCTCTCATTTTTGCTTAATCTGCTCTCTCTCTCCTCTGTAGGCAGCTCCAGCCTTCATCTCTGCTCTCTCTCCTGGTCACCACCCGCTGCGAGTCGATTATTTATGATATTGGGTTGGCCAATGGAGGCAGATCAGTTCATCGACGCTAAGCTTTTGGTGGACGAGTTGGGTGTAGGAGTGAGAGTGTGTGAGGGTGCTGACACGGTGCCTGACTTACTTGACTTGGCGAGGATGATTACAGAGTCACTGAGTGGTAATGTTGTGCAAGAGTGAGTGAGGGCTAAAGAGTTGAAGGATAAAGCATTGGAGGCTGTAAGAGATGGTTGAACCTCGTGTGGGGATTTGCTTAGGCTTGTTAAACAGTTAAAGAGTTCTTCAATTTACTAAGAAGCTCATAAAACGACTTGGGCCTAACTTAACCATATGCTTATCCAAAGGGAGTAGGGATCGGTTTGATGCTGTCTGCTCTCCTTTCAATTGTAAGATGACATCTTTTGTAATTGTATGGTTTAAAAAAATCATTTTAAGTAATTTTTTAAAACAATGTTAAAAATTTTCTTCAAAAAAATATTATTTATATGTAAAATATGTGAAAATAATATTAATAAAAATTAATAAATTGTTGTTATTATAAATTTCTATTATTATAATTTTTAGAGATAGAGTTAATATAAAATTATAAATTATATAGTATAATATGTTGAAAAACTATTTTGTTATTTTAGAAACATTCAGGAATTATTTTATAAATTTAAAAAATTACCTGAAACGGTACCCGGTATTAATTAGTATCAATACAGCACCGTACCAGAATTAAATTTTGTACCAATACCGGTACGATATTCATAACATTGTTCTTAATGGTCAGAATGTAGAATCATCATACCACATAATATTCTTTACTAGGTAATTGTCGAAAGCAGACTATACATAGGCAGTGTTTATGATTGGAAATTAAGCCTAAAACATGAAATTGCAGTTTAATCGTTTAGAAAATGGAGTGTCTAATTATTAGTATTAATTATAGGATAAGAATTATCCCTACATTTAATAAGTTGAAAGTGACTAAATATGGTGTCAACTATTTTTAGTTAAAATTTCATTATGACCTAATGAAAAGTTGATTTACCAAATAATCTAATCCTAATGACACATTCGAATGTTAAAATTTCATTATGACCTAATGAAAAGTTGATTTACCAAATAATCTAATCCTAATGACACATTCGAATGACTAATATCTTTATTATTTCTTATGACATCAAATTTTAGCTTACACTGTCACTATCTTTTCAAACACAATTACAAGTGTCTGACACTATAAACTAGTAATTATGATTCATTTTAACAAACAAAAGATAACGTGAATTGTTTACATTCTGTCCTATGGACACATTATGAAACATAATAGTTACATCTCTCAATATCTAAATAAACAAGTCAAAATTCTCCAACATACGCAAAAGAAAGTTCTATTACAAAAAAAATGTTATTCAATGATATAACTAAAAGTCCATAAGGTTATCATCGTAAAAGATTATGAGAACCATCTTACAATCAATTTCCTACTTTAATAACTCCCAAGCACATATTTCTCAAAAAATTAAATGAAGCATATTTTATATACTATTCTTTTGCCTAGAAGATATCAACAACAACCCAGTCAAAATTTCATTGATATGTGAGATCTGGAGATGTCTAATAGTATACAACCTTACCACTAACTAATGGAGAGGCTATTTTCGAATAACCTACGTGTACATGAAAAATACATAAAGAAAATAATTAGGGGAACAAAACGTAGCAAAACAATGCACAAGCATCATGAATATTAGTCCAGCTAAACAATTTATTAAGGAAAATTATATAAATATTAAATAAATATGTATATCAAAAAATAAATTCAATTAGAATGCTAGATCTCAATTACCTGTTGGACAATAACGTCAAAACTCCTTGAATCACCTTCCAAATATTCCCTAGATTTCTCAACTTTTCTCACCAAATCCTGAACAATTTAATGTAGTGCTCTCTCAATTGAAAAATAATCGGACAACTTTCCATAATCAACGCAAGCATAATAAGTTTATGCAGATTTAAGTAGCTGAGATACTGTCTTTATATTCTTTGTAGAAGACTAAAAACATATAAGAAAATTACACAAATAGCAAGGCAATGAAGCATTGCAAAAGCTTATAATAGCACTCCAAATAACAGTGAAGCACAAACAACTCAAGTTTCCAACTAGGCAAATGCATCATCGATAACACATGTTAGCAATGGGAGCGGTGTCTACAGATAGTAATTGATGATTGTACAATATGAAAAAAGTAATTATGAACTAAGAAGGCTTCTCTATAAAGAAGAACGAAACATACTTTTAGTACGTTCAATTTGCATGCTCAAGAAGAACTTGAGGCCACAGAAAAACAAGTGGTCAACCAAAAAGCACGAAGTAAAACCAAAAAAAGCAAGGAATGCACACTCATCCCACGAATAAAAAAGAACCTAATTTCCACTCATAACTCGCAAAATTTCAATTTATTCAACATTGCACCCCAAACCTCCCAACTGCTCCCAAATGCTAGTGTTTAAAAATCAAACTTAAAATTCAAATAATAATAACCTAAAGTGCAAAATTGGGGAGCAAGGGCATGAAGCAGAGATATAATAGGAACAACCACTTAGGTGAATTTGTGGCTCTTTCACACTTCTGGGATATTTTGAACGGACAAAAACTAGCCTTAATCAAAAGGGACAAAAAAAGCCCTAGAACATAACAGTCCGCAGCAAATGTCAGTCACGAGAGAGTGTTAATTTGGTGTCTAAGTTCCAATTGATTCTTGAAAAGGTGTAATCAACAATTTGCTTCTTTGGTTTCTTTTTTATCGCTATTAGCTTTTGTAGGTGTATTTTGAAAAACAGATCAAATTTGAATTTAACATTTTAAACAAAATTTAATTTAAATAAAAAATCCCGACTTAATATCATATTACTTATTATTTATGTGAGCCTTATATCTTGTATGAATCTTAAACAGTGCTAAGAGTTTTTGCCGTTCTTACTGATATTGGACGGAAGCTATCGTACCGACCAGAAAATGATACGAAACTTAGCTCCTTGATTATTTCGTATGACAACAAACTTTAGTTCACATTATCACTCTCTTTTCAAACACAACTACAAGTTTATGATAATGTAAACCAGTAATTATGATTCAATATTAACAAACAAAAGATAATATGATTTATTTTAAAGAGCAAATTATATGAATCTAAACATTCTCTCTAATGGACACATTATGGAACAAAATCGGTACATCTCTTAATACCTAAACAAACAAAGTCAAAATTCCCTAGTAGACTCAAAAGAAAGTTCTATTACAAAAATAATGTTATGCAATAGGATAACTAAAAAGTCGTAAGGTTATCATGGTAAAAGAGTATGAGAATCTTCTCACAGCCAATTTCGTACTTTAATAACTCCCAAGCATATATTTCTAGAAAAAAGTAAATGAAGCATATTTAGATACTATTCTTTGGCCTAGTTGACATAAAAAATGACAACAACATCTTAGTCAAAACCCCGTTGATACACGAGATCTGGAGAGTTCTAACAGTATGCAACCTTTTCCGAATAGCCCACATGAACAAGAAAAATAGATAAATAAAGTAACTAGGGAAATAAAAAGTAGTGAAACAATGTGTAAGTGTCATCCATATTAGTCCAACTAAACAACTATCAAGAAAAATTACACAAACATTAAATAAATATGTATATTAGATAATAAATTAATTTAGAATGTTAGATCCCAACTACTTGTTAGATAATAGCTTCAAAACTCCCAGAATTACCTTCCAACTGTTCCCCAGATTTCTCAACCTTTCTCACCAAATCATAAACAGTTTAATGTAGTGCTCACTCAATCGACAAACAATTGAACAACTTTCTATAATCAACATAAGCACAATCACTTTATGAAGATTTAAGCAGTTGAGACACTGTCTTCATATTCTTTGTGGAAGACTAAAAACACATAAGAAAGTTACACAAACTGCAATCCTGTGAAGCATTGCAAAATCTCATAATAGCACTCCAAATAATAGTGGAGCTCAAATAACTCAAGTTTCCAACTAGGCAAATGCATCGAAAATAATAGTGGAGCTCAAATAACTCAAGTTTCCAACTAGGCAAATGCATCATCGATAACACATGTCAACAACCAAAGCAGTGTCAGCAAATAGTAATTGATGATTATACAATACGAAAAAAGTACCTATAAACAAAAAAGGTCTCTATAAAGAAGAACGAAACATACTTATAGTATGCTCAATTTGCTTGCTCAGAAAGAACTTAAGAGCCAGAGAAAAACAAATATTCAACTAAGAAGTGCAAAGTGCAACCACAAAAAGCAAGGAACGCACACTCATCCCACAAAGCAAAAAGAACCTAATTTCCACCTATGGCCCTAAAAATTTCAATTTATTCAACATTACACCCCGAACCTTAATAGTAACCTGAAGTGCAATATTAGGGAGCTAGGGCACGAAGCAGAGACAAAGTACAAATAGCTACACAGGTGAATTTGTGACTCTTTCACTCTTCTAAGATATTTTAAACGAACAAAAAATGGCCTCAATCAAAATGAACACAAATAGGCCTAGAACATAATTGTCTGCAACTAATGGCAAGCACGAGAGATCATTAATTAGGTGCCTAAGTTCCAATCTCTTCCTGAAAAGGTGTAATCATCAATTTGCTTCTTTGGCTTCTTTTTTATCGTTATTAGCTTTTGTAGATGTATTTTTAAAAAAATCAAATTAGATTTTAACATTTTAAACAAATTTTAATTTTAATTTTAATGCTTTAATATGAATATTCATAAAAAATCTCGACTTAATATCATATTAGTTATTATTTTTATGGGCCTTATATTTGGTATGCATCTTAAACAGTGTTAAGAGTTTCATACTGTTTTGGTTAATATTGGCCTGAAGGTATCGTACCGACTAAAAAACAGCACAAAACTTAGTTCCTTAATTATTTCTTATACAACAAACTTTAGTTCACATTGTCACTCTCTTTTCAAACACAATTACAAGTTTCTAACACGATAAACCAGTAATTATGGTTCAATTTTAACATACAAAAGATAGCACGGGTTGTTTCTAAAGTGCAAATTATATGAATCTAAATATTATCTCATATGGGTACATTATGGAACACAATAGATACATTTTTCAATATCTAAACAAACAAAGTCAAAATTCCCTAGCAGACCCAAAAGAAAGTTCTATTAAAAAAATGATATGCAAAAGGATAACTAAAAAGCCATATAGTTATCATCGTAAAAGACTATGAGAACCTTCTCACAGTTAGTTTCCTACTTTAATAACTCCCAAACATATATTTCTAAAAGAAATTATTGAAGCATATTTTAGATACTATTATTTTGCCTAGTAGATATCAACAACAACCTAGTCAAAATTCTGTTGATATGCGAGATCTCGAGAGGTCTAATAGTATACAACCTTATAACTAACTAATAGAGATGCTATTTCCGAATAACCTACATGTACAAGAAAAATAGATAAAGAAAGTAATTGTGGGAACAGAAAGTAACGAAACAATGCCCAAGCATCATGCGTTTTAGTCCAGCTAAATGAGTGCAAGCATTATGCGTATTAGTCTGGCAAAACAATCTATCAAGAAAAATTACATAAATATTAAATAAATATGTATATCAAACAATAAATTCAACTGGAATGCTAAATCTCAATTACCTGTCGGACAATAGCGTTAAAAATCCCAAAATCACCTTCCAACTGGTCCCTAGATTTCTCAACTTTTCTTACCAAATCCTGAACAGTTTAATGTAGTGCTCACTCAATTGAAAAATAATCGAATAACTTTCCATAATCAATGCAAGCACTATCACTTTATGCATATTTAAGCAGCTGAGATAATGTCTATAAATTCTTTGTGGAAGACTAAAAACATATAAGAAAATTACACAAACAGTAAGGCATTGAAGCACTGCAAAAGCTCATAATAACACTCCAAATATTAGTGGAGCTCAAACAACTTAAGTTTCCAAGTAGGCAAGTGCATCATTGATAACACATGTCAACAATGGGAGTAGAGTCTGCAAGTATGAAAAAAATTTATAAACTAAGAAGGTTTCTCTATAAAGAAGAATAAAGCTTACTTTTAGTACGTTCAATTTGCATGCTTAAGAAGAACTTGAGGGACACAGAAAAACAAGCGGTCAACTAAGAAGCATGAAGTGAAAACAAAAAAAAAAAACAGGGAACACACACTCACAAGAACCTAATCTCCACTCATAACCCACAAAATTTTAGTTTATTCAACATTGCATCCCAAACCTCTCAACTACCCCCAAATGCTAGTGTTTAAAAATCAAACCTGAAATTCAAATAATAATAACCTGAAGTGCGAAATTGGGGAGCTAGGGCATGAAGCATAGAAAGAGTAGGAATGGCCACTCAGGTGAATTTGTGGCTCTTTCACTCTTTTAGGATATTTTGAACAGAAAAAAAAAATCAATCTCAATCGAAAAGAACACAAATAGTCCTACAACATTACAATCCACAACAAATGTCAGTCAAGAGAGTGTTAATTTAGTGTTTGAGTTCCAATCTCTTCCCGAAAAGGTATAATCAATATTTTGCTTCTTTGGTTTCTTTTTTATTACGATTAGCTTTTGTAGATGTATTTTGAAAAAAAACAAATTAGAATTTAACATTTGAAACAAAATTCAATTTAAATCTTAACGCTTTTATATAAGTATTAAAAAATAATCCCTACTTAATATCATATTACTTATTGTGTTCATGAGCCTTATATCTCATATGCATCTTAAATAGTGTTAAGAGTTTCGTACCATTCTAGCTAATACTGGCTAGAAGGTATGTAACGACTAGAAAATGGTACTAAACTTAGCTCCTTGATTATTTCTTATGATAAAAAACTTTAGTTCATATTGTTACTCTCTTTTCAAACACAATTACAAGTGTCTGACATTATAAACCAGTAATTATGGTTCAATTTTAACAAACAAACGATAACATGAATTTTTTCTAAAGAGCAACTCATATGAATATAAATATTCTTTCCTATAGACACATTATAGAACACAATAGGTATATCTCTCAATATCTAAATAAACAAAGTCAAAATTCCCCAGCAGACCCAAAGGAAAGTTTTATTAAAAAAATGTTATGCAATAAGATAATCAAAAAGCCATAAGGTTATCATCGTAAAGACTTTGAGAACCTTCTCATAGTCAGTTTTCCACCTTACTAACTCGCAAGCATATATTTCTAAAAAAAAGTAAATGAAGCACATTTAGATACTATTCCTTGTCTCAGCAAACATCACCATCATCATCAACAACAACCGTAACCCAATCAAAATCCTACTGATACGCAGAATTTGGAGGGGACTAATAGTACGCAGCCATACCTCTATTTAATAGAGATGTTGTTTTCAAATGACCCATATAAACAAAAAAATAGATAAAGAAAGTAATTGGGGGAAGAAAAAGTAGCAAAACAATGCACAAGCATCATGCATATTAGTCCAACTAAACAATCTATTAAGAAAAATTACAAAAAATTAAATAAAAACAGTAAATTCATTTGGAATGTTAAATCCCAACTACCTATTGGATAATAGTGTCAAAACTACCAGAATCACCTTCCAATTGTTCCCTAGATTTCACAACTTTTCTCACCAAATCCTGAAAAGTTTAATGTAGTGCTCACTCAGTCGACAAAAAATTGAACAACTTTCCATAATCATCGAAAGCACATTCACTTTATGAAGATTTAAGCAGCTAAGATACTATCTTTACATTCTTTGTGGAAGATTAAAAACACATAAGAAAATTACATAAATAGGAATGCAGTGAAGCATTTCAAAAGCTCATAATTGCACCCCAAATAACAGTAGAGCTCAAATAGCTTAAGTTTCCAACCAAACAAATGCATCATTGAGAACACATGTCAGCAATGGGAGTAGTGTCTACGGATAGTAATTGATGATTGTACAATATGAAAAAAGTAACTATAAACTAAGAAGGTTCCTCTATAAAAAAGAATACTTTTAGTATGTTCAATTTGCATGCTCAGGAAGACCTTGAGAGCCACAGAAAAACAAGTGGTCAACCAAGAAGCACGAAGTGAAACTAACACTCATCCCACGAATCAAAAAGAACCTAATCTCCACTTATAACCCATAAAGTTTCAGTTTATTCAACATTGCACCCCAAACCTCCCAACCACTCCCAAATGCTAATGTTTAAAAATTGGACATGATGTTCAAATAATAATAACCTGAAGTGTAAAATTGGGGAGCTAGGGCATGAAGCAGAGAGAGAGTAGGAACAACCACTCAAGTGAAATTGTGGCTCTTTTACTCTTCTAGGATATTTTGAACGGACAACAAATGACCTCAATCAAAACTAACATAAATAGTCTTAGAACATAATAGTCCGCGACAAATCTTAGTCATGAGAGAGCGTTAACTAGGTGTCTTAATTCCAATCTCTTCCAGTGTAATCAACAATTTACTTCTTTGGTTTCTTTTTTTATCACTATTAGCTTTGTAGATGTATTTTCAGAAGAAAAAAAATATAATTTAACAATTTAAACAAAATTTAATTTAAATCTTAATGCTTTAATATAAATATTCATAGATAATCCCAACTTAATATCATATTACTTATTATTTTTGTCAGCTCTATATCTCGTATGCATCTTAAAAATTGTTAAGAGTTTTGTACCGTTTCGACTGATTCTAGAAGGTATTGTACCGACCAAAAAATAGTACGAAAGTTAGCTCTTTGATTATTTCTTATGACAACAAACTTTAGTTCACATTGTCACTCACTTTTCAAACACAGTTACAAATGTCTGACACTATAAACTAGTAATTATGGTTCAATTTTAACAAACAAAAGGTAACGTTAATTGTTTCTAAAGAGCAAATCGTATGAATCTAAGCATTCTCTCCTATGGACACATTATGGAACATATTAGGTACATCTCTTAATATCTAAACAAACAAAGTCAAAATTCCCTAGCAGACCCACAAGAAAGTTCTATTACAAAAATAATGTTATGGAATAGGAAAACTAAAAAGCCATTAGTTATCATCGTAAAAGACTATTAGAACCTTCTCACAGCCAGTTTCCCACTTCAATAACTCCCAAGCATATATTTCTAAAAAAAAAGTAATGAACCATATTTTAGATACTAATCTTTAGCCTAATAGATATCAACAACAACAACCCATTCGAAATCCTACAGATATGCGAGATCTAGAGAGGTCTAATAGGACGCGGCCTTACCCCTAACTAGTAGAGAGGTTATTTCTTAATGAACCATATAAACAAAAAATAGATAAAGAAAGTAATTGGGGAAATAAAAAGTAGTGAAACAATGTTCAAGCATCATGCGTATTTGTTGGGTCCCGATTCGTAATAAGCATGTTTAAATTATTTTGAGGCATGTTTAAATTATTTTGAGGTTTTAGTGTGATATTTTTA